>CM026167.1:18532319-19123423 GCA_014825975.1 Bombus haemorrhoidalis
ATTTCCATAAATGTTCGATCTGAATAAGTTTGAATATCTTCGCAATTTCTAACGTGGTTGCTCGTTCGAACGAAGCTGATAATTGTTTATTCCAAATTGCAGAATTCATTTGCAGAAGCAACGAATGCTTGTTCGATTTAGCCATCCTAATAATGTGAAATCGTACGCGTAGATCTTGCGATACTCAAATGTTCAACCTCTTTGATCTTTAACCTCTCGAATCTCCAAATTTTCGAACGATTTCTTTTCTTTCTTCTCATCCTTTCATCTGTACTTCCACCGTTCGTATATTATCCACTCTCTACCTTTTAGCTACGTATTTTTTCGTTTCATATCATGTTCCTTGTCTACGAATTTCTGAATTTCTGCATTATATTTTCTAGATTTATGTTGTATTTATGCCATGTTTTTGTTATGTATATGCATCGTATATTTATGCATGTTATCTTCATTAACCTATTCAACGTAGCGCTAAATACAACAGATTTTACGCTCAATATACCCCGTTTTACGCAATAATTTCTTAAAGCTATATTAATATTTTGCCGTTCTCGTCGATCTTGAAATCTTAACGTAACGTCACAATACCCTAAGAAGCAAAGTTACCATCTGGAAAGCAAATGTTAATTTACCAAGATTCGAGAGCGATTGTGACGGAAGACGGTTTGTCTCGATTCGAAAGTCGTCTTACTCTCGTGCCAGTTGTGCAAAATTCATCGCGCCCGCGAGCACGTGTTAATTAAGTCTGCGACCGACTTGACAAATTAATTGCGAATTACGCGTGGGAACTTTTACGATTTAATAATCGATGATTCGGAGAACGTGTAACACAGTTTCGATGAGATAATTTGGAACAGTTCCTAATACCGCCGGTTAATTATATGCGTCGTATTGAAACTTGAAATGTACGAATTTGTAGGTTTTTCGTGACGATTCCCGGTTCGAAATCGTTCGGAAAAGAGATTAATTGGAAGCAGCGAATGCGAAACAGGGAAAATTGGTCGGTGCCTTCTTCGCTGTCGCTTGGATATTCGATACATTCAAATGTATTCAAACATCGTTTTCGTTTGGTACGTTCGTCGCAGAAACGGCGTAAACGTTTAATTCGTTGCTGATCGTACACGTGATCTACCTTAATTCGTTCTTGTTGTAATATGGACAGTTTTTAAACGTCCATCCCTCTCTCCTTTATCTTTTTTCTTCTTTTCTGTACATAGATTTTTCCCTTGCATTATATCTTTTTCTTTCGAAGGATCTATCGCGTAAATAATTTGTCGCGAATCATCGACTCAAGAGCAACCGGTCAGGTCAAACCGATCGCGTATCTCGAATGAATTAACGCTCAAGGTGGAGAAGGTTTAAGAGATCTGGCGTTAGAGTAATCCAGCAAGAACTTGCTGTATAAACGTAACGTGCGATGTGATGAACACGACGGTGGTAAGATCTTGTTGAGAGTGAAGTATTTCATCCGTTAGATGCGATGTTTGATGACGAACTGTCCTCCTGCGTTGCTGATTCTCTCTACCAGCCGTTGGGTTTCGTCTGTCCATCGCGCCTTTCCGGCTGGTCCTTCCCCGGGGTTTTTTTACCTGACCTCGGAGTCATTAGGTTCCCAACTCTGGGAGCACATGTAATTCGGAATTTTCTAATTTTCTAATTTTCTAAAGAACGGAATGAGCCTGCCTGTGCCATAAACGGACGGCCATTCAAAATTCCGAACATAATTAAACAAACGAATACATTTTGAAACGTTCGTTTCGCATCGCAAAGATATTTTTTCGGTTATAAGAAAATGATCGATACGAAACGTGGAATTTCTGCAAGAAGTAATTCAACATCCAGTTGTAATATAATAGTTATAATGTCTCTACATAGGTACTTTTCGTAGCAGATATCTCGGATCTATTCGATATCGATAGCATCGAATCGATAACGTTTTCCTTTTTTCCTAAACGAATCAAACGGTGCAAATCAATTGTTCGTAGCTGCGCATTTTCGACAGGCGTGTGAAGACTGGCCTTAATGAACGTTATTTAATGCATTTCGCTTGTCGGCTTGGATCGGTTTTAGTAGAAAATTACGTAAAGCCCGTACGGCCGCTATTATAAATATCGAGATTAATTGATGTGTACGAGTTGCGTATATTTTATGACGTCGTGTGTTATTTTCAATGACTATGCATTTAACGTTACATATAATCATAGGAAATTTTCTGCGAATCGAAGCTCCGAAATTTATTCGATAAATCGTCATATTCCGATCGATTCAATTTCCTTTTTAAATTAATCTTATACATAATCTGCCATTATACCGTATTCTTTCGCTGCTAAAAAAATTCATAGTAAAAAGCTTACTTAACCGTATATTCCATGTCTTCATATTCTACATATCTTAAATTTTCAAATACGCCCGCTGAAAATCAGGATATTCGTAATACGAAGCTAAAGTTCAAGGATCGTATTATCGTATCCTTTCTCAGGACAATAAAAGATTAGATATTCTACGACGATAGACGCGTTACAATAAAATTAAATCAAACGTCTGATCAAACGTCTGATCAAATGTCGAGCAATCGATCATTTACAAACACCGATGTTACTCAAAATCGAACAGATCAGGTTACAAATCGCAACTCTCTTAACCTGCTACATTTTTCCAATCATTTTCGATCCAACGTATTTCTCGAACATTAAAAATACCTGAAATTTAAACAAAATACGAAAAGATTCTTATCGAATGGTTTATTAATCTGTTATTAGACGACATTGCGTGGTTTCTCGCTTTAGTTTTATGTTAAACGTCCTTTTAAAATACTCGCTCGCCAAAATGAGCACAAAATTTAAATATTAAAATTCGAGTACCGTTACCGCCTTAACATCGCGAATCTCTAATGGTCAATCCGTAGACACAAAGTGTACAGCTACGGTAGTAAATAAAACACGTTCGCGAGTATTACGATTTGCGGTACGATTTATTTAGCCTGTCGAGCAGCAAATGATCGATGGAGCCTCTGGAGAAGCAAGACGATGCGAGAAGGAAGAAGTTAAAATCGTTCGAAGCATCGAGCCTGCTCAAGGACGAGAAAGTGAGAAAACTTGGATTGCGTGTAATAAAATTGACTCGCTCAAGACCCTGCAAAGAAGCTCCTTTTCCAGGCCATGAAATTTCCGGTTGTCGTATCGCGGAAACAACGCTATGAATTATTGTTAATATTACTCTTGCATCTGCGTAGTCTTCTTTCACCCTCCAGTTGCATATCTGGAACAATTTTCTGAAAAATTCTAGGCGAAAGGAACGAAAGGAAGCGTGACACCTGCGACTGCTCCTTTTCATTTATTTATCTGCGCGTAGCATCGCGTGTACTGTAGGTGGAAGCTTAGCTTAGGAAGACATTTATCTCGTAATAGTAAAATAATATTTGTTAATAATAGAAAAACAAAGCTTTTGTCAGAGATATAACGAAATCACGCAGTTAGTCATATACTTCGAAGCGAGTGTTGTTTCTTACGATCTTTCCACCGAAAGTTATCCCCGTCTTCCATTATGCGATTTCCAGTTATTAATTGCGATAGAGTAGGATCGCGGTAGATCAACGTTAGTTACGTTCACCGACTTTTTAAAAATATTTTGTCGTCAGCATATTTGATTAAAATATTTTGTTAATAGAATTGGAATGTCGAGAATCTAAGTATCTAAGTGACAATGAAAATTATTAGCAGAATTAAGCGAGTATAAATTGGGCAAGTCAGAGGCGAATTCCTTTTTTGGCTTCCTTATTGTTCTTATTTAATGCAAGGTCATCGGACTTGAAGCTGATGAATTTGTATCGTATTGAAACGCTAATTACGTCCCTGTCCAGAAAACAAACCACTCGTTCGTTACATCGCACGATTTATTAAACAGCGGCCGATAATTTCGACACAGTATCTGGACGAATGATTTGCGGCGGAATTAGACAAAATAGGATTACATCGGTATTAACTCCACTACGCGATCTCTTCGTCACGTTTATCCGAATTGAAAGAGTATCATTTTCACTGTTTCGTGTATTTCAGCTTAATCTAATTAGTAGGCTAGTAATTAGTAGTTAGTTTCGAATACGATTCGTTGCTTAGGGAAAATAGTATTCATTTTCCAACAAACATTAATCTGCACGTACTTAAATCCATTTTCTAAATTTGTTACTCCAGATATTCGTTTAATCTCACCGTATCTTTTGAATATTTACTTTTTGAAAATACATCAAAACCGATAGCAGTCGCCAAAATACGTAACTTTTTTAACCGGAATTACGATCGAGAAAAACTAGAGATATACTAACGGAATTGTATCGGAAGAAAGAGCTTTTAATCTACCCCAGAGATCGTTTTCCTGTCCCTTTTTCTCTTCTTCTTGTTTAGCGTTCCCCGTTGTGTGATAAATTTGTAAAACTCACGGCAGGATACACTTGGCAGGAAACGAGCTCCCGGGGCAATTATTGTTTTAGGATATCGCGAAAAGGAAGAAACGACGGGCACCGGAATCGGAAGGGATGGGCACCGTGTCGGTGAAAACGCCATTTTCATCGATGGCTCTGTGAAACTCTCTCGAAAGCAATTATCTTCGCAATCTTATTATCTCTGCTCGACACGACTCCGAAATCGTACCATATTTTTCTCCCTTTCTTCCTTCTTTTTTCTTTTTCGCCTGACTTACGTAGATACATATATGTATATATATATATAAATGTAATTTATCAATAATTAATATTCATATTGCATTGACAAAAAAAAAAGTTAACACCATTTATCGAATCAACCAAATGTTCCTCCCACTTTTTATTCCACTACCTTCTATTTATTTGATCGATGTTCGTTTTAAAGTAAACGCATTAACAGCTTTAAATGTCTGTATATATTACATGTGTGTATGGATACTGTAAACGTATGTGCGCGTGAATATTTTATTTAAGCGTTTAAGCGTTCGATAGCGAACACTTCGCCGTTCGTTCGAACGATGTACAATTTCATAGAACGTCACTCACAGTTTTATTTAATACCGTTCGAAGACCTGAATCGAATTCATCCGAAAATCGGACAGCTCGAGTAACGCGAATCGTCTAAAAATTGACGTAAACTCGAAAAGTATGATGTTGATCGCTAGTAAAAAAAAAAAAAAAGTCCTGACAAAAGTTTGTATTAGAGACGTGGATCGATGAGAAACAGATCCGGCGGCGATGCGTTCCTGCGCCAAACTTTATCTCTTCGTGTACTCTCGTCCCAACGAAACAAATCTAATTCCGCAATCTTTACACCGATATATGATATTATTAACTCCGCTCGATTCGAATAAATTTAATTTAACGATTCCTTACTTCTCTTCGAGGTAAACAGAACTTAACGCTAATTGTTATAAAATATCGTATTCTACGCTTTAAGTCTTCCCCTTCGTGTAAAATCACAATTACGTGTATCGATTATTTTAAAGCGTACAAAAGGTATAACAAATAACCTAGAAAACTAACATTAGGTGTAACTATCTACAAGGAAACATTGTCGGATAACATCTCAGATGTATCTTTGTGAAACATCGATCCGTTTTATGCTCCAGTAATTATCGATTCGTATACGCGCCATAATAAAGTAACAAACTTTCCTTCCAGATATCAACAAATTGTTAACTTGTCAAGGATGGCACGCGATAATGTCTCTGGTTTCCATTCCAAAGATTTAAATCTCTCGTTGGTGTTTATTAACGCGACTTAACTGTATATGAGAATCATCGGAGAAAGTTTTAATGAAGTTGGCTCCGTTAAAGTCTGTATCCCACTCAATGATAAACAAATTACATTTCGTCGTTTGTTTCGCTCGCTGTCGACAGATTCGTTCAAAGTTTCGCTGATCCCTGTGGGAGCACGCTTTTTTCTTCCGGCTAATGAAAGACAAAGTAGAATGCTTTTTTCCTTCTGTTACCATATTTTGTAGATCGCAGATCGAAACTCGTTAAACTCGATTCCACATCGTTCGTTTCTCCGACGCGAATTCCTGACGACCGATGCACGCGTCGAACGAGTAACATTTTTCGTTGTAAAAGGGAGAGAAGGGGTTGTAGTACGATAGATTTGTAACGATCGATAACTATTGCGAAAAGAAAGTATAGAAAGTGCGAAATATAAAATATAAAACAAGTGTGTCGAAACGCAGTAATTTTTAAACATAAATCGAACGTTGTCGTTTATGAGTCACATCGATGAATATCGTAACAAGCGTACGAGACCCGTTTGTTTGGATCCGTCGTTGGTTCGGATGATAGTTGGCTTCTAGCTTTATTTGACAAATTTAACAAATTTAACATTAAATGTACACTTTTTCACAGCCAAAACAACACAAGTTTAAAGGAAAATTTAATTTCCTTCTGATCTCAAAAGAAGAGAATTTTCGTTTGTTGTATCCTCAGTTTTGTCTCATATTGTAATATGAAATTGATTTTGTTCAATCTTTGTTCCAATATTATGAAAAACTTACAAAATTCCGTTGAGATTATAATCGTTCACGACACCGTATGTTAACAAAAGTTCGCTTAATCAGGCAATAATTATTCGATCTCAATAAGCGTCGAGAGAATATCTTGCTTATAGACTTTAGAACTAAGAATTTACACAATTTTGAAAATCGTCTATTTAAGTTTCATTACTTTAGTTGTTAAAGTACAGTATCTTACAGTGATTCGGTGAAAATACCACGAGATTATACAACAGTTCAAATTGGATGTCACGATTTCGAAATTTAAACGCGTTTTAAATTAGTCTTATAGCGAGTCTTACAGTGAGTGTATGGTGTCTTGAATATTGAAATTTCAGAAGCAGTGAACTACAAAGAATAATGACAATTAGCTAATTAGAAAATCTACAAAATAATTAGCGTTCGCGATATATGTACCACAGATTTTGCATCTAATACTTAATAATGATAATATCGATAATGTCGATTCCACGCGACAAGGATGAATTTAGACCGAAGAAACCTAATGTGACATAGAAATTTCACAAATTTTAGAGTTCATCAAGATTCTACAACTTCTTGGGGTCCTCAAGTATCTTATAGTCCCTGAACTTCTCGAAATTTTGATCTTTGGAGTTATCATAGTTCCATGAATCCCTTAAAGTTCAAAGGTCTCCGTGGTTTTGAATGTGTTTGTTAAGACTACTAGACGTTCTATAACATTTGAAATTACTGAAATTTCCATAAAGTTTAGCGATCTGCAGGAGTTTCGTGCCTTTTCGTCAAATATTGACTCATTTACTTGCTTAATTACAAAGATTTTCTCAACATAATTTTATTCCGTGCTGGAATTAAACATTTTATATTAACGAATCTTCTAGACTTTTTATAAATTTTATATTATAAACGTCATAAATATTACGTTTCCGCTGCTAACAGTTTTGACTAGGGTCGCATGTATCGCGCAACGTTCTCTCTTAAATTTACAAATGTCCAAGTCCAAAAAGGGATCCATACATTTCTTTCGTCCAGTCGTTTAAAAATTGAATTGCTTGAGAAAGGCTATAATTAGTCATCGATACTCGAGCAAAACGATATCCAAGGAGTTTCCAACGACGACTTAATTTTAACGCAAGTTGTTGTCAAGGGAGGCTCCTTTGTTAGCCTCGGAAAATCCCAAGAAACTAATATCCATGGGGCGCGGCGACATCGTAGACGATCTCGAAGCAGTATCGATTAAGGGGTTAATTAATCGCGGTCGTGGAGCGTCGATAGGATTGCGACACGCCGCAAGAAGCACTCGTGGAACGCTCGTGGATTTCATCTCTCGATGTATTTGCGAAATTGTTCAGCGAATTTCGCGCGTAACGTGCGCGAAACCACCAACGAGAATAATGAAGATACGTTTGAAGAAACTACGATCGAAAGTTGTTAACTTGTATAAATAACGTTCCAACGAATGTATAGAATATCATGTAACAAATAGATCGGATAAGATTTTTTAAACATCGATTAAGCTTTAATCAGTTTCATTTCAGTTGTTTTCTTTTTTCTTTTTTTTTTTAAGTCAAAAAGTAAGCTACTAACTCGATAGGTGTACAGAATGATATAAATGCGATGGAGAATGTTTCATCTGAAAATTAGAAAAATGTTAATTAATTCTATTTCTGTATTTAACAAGCTGCAAAAAAAGGAGCGGCGAGGAAATTAAATCAAACGATTAATCAGTGAGGTAATTGAAGTTGCAATATCCTTTTTCTATATAGGTTTTAACGTCATATCGATGGAACAATGTGAGCAAAGAGAGAGAGAGAGAGAGAGTGAAAGAGATTTATTGGCTACGTTTTGATAAATAACGTTATCTTCTTCCGAAAGATGCAAACGCTTGAAACTTGATTTTCATCACAGAGATTTTCACCCAAAGTTCCTTTGATATGGTATTTGTTACGGGAGTAATTGTATTTGTGACATTTTGAAAGCGTATTATTTTGCGTTTGATCATAGAAACTCGTAATATTTTCCCAGATTGCTTTCTAATTTTTCTATTTCTATTTATCCAGATTGTTAACATCTCTATCTAATATCTATATCTGAAATAATATTTTAACATATCCTCTTTAATACTTACAATTCGATATTCGACACTTTATGCCGAGCTTTGCTGCGATATTATCAAGAGACTTGCAATAAGAATATTGAAATCTAATGAAATTATACGAATGAACGTAAGATCATAATGTGAAACCTGTAGCACTCTTCGGTGTTATAGAACTCTATATTTCACCACTTTTCACAAGAAGCATAACGCGTCCTCGCGAATGAAAAAGCAGGTATTCAAATGTACATTGTTTGAATTCCGATAAATTTCAATTCGCTCGAAATGAAATTCATTTAATCAGCCGCGTGACGGAGAACTGCAGTTTCACAATAATTGCAAGAATGTATTGATCCACGTATACGCGTATACGTATAGTAAATATCCTATAATCATATAGTTCTCCACTGCAGCATAACAAAAAATTTCCTGCGTTTAAGACGGGCGTTCTTTCTCTTTTTGTCTTATTTCAATCTTTAATTTGTTACTGAAAAGCATAGAAATTATACGACGCTTTATTACTTTCTATCGGGACAAATTATGATCTAGCTGCGTGTCAAAATTTGTCATTTTTCATTTCGCGTCAATACTGACATAGAAAATCGATTTATTGACCAATCCAATTAATGAAATTCTGTTTCTCGCGTAACCGTGTAACGTTTCGAAACTCACAGTTCGTTCGTGTCAAGGTTTGACAAATTAAATAGACACGAAAACTTTGAAAAATGGTACGATAGTCGGTATTTTCTAAAAAAAAAAAAAAAAAAGTTGCAAACTCCTTCGCGCTTTAAACTTATCATTTATCTTCCATTGTAAGAACGAAACGCGATAAAAAGGAATTGCAAAGAAAATTTACAAAGAAATGACATATTTAACGTATAAATTATCTTGCAGCTCTCACCATCTGTATCATTCAAATTATTATTAATCCAAACTTTCGTTGAAGTTGTCCTGTTTAATCGTAATTTATATATTCCGACGTTTCCTCGATGTTCATTAGCTTTCGAACATCATTTATAATAGGAAATTCTGTGCCGATTATCGAAAGTAACTTTGAAATAATTCGAAGCAATAATTCGAATTCTCAATATACAATGTTCATCGAACGATTCATTTTCTCTCGTAAAATGTTTACGACCATCATTCGATCGAGTCATCGTCCGATAGCCATAACTAACGATCGATGTTTACCAGATTCACCGTCATTGCGTTCACGTATACCGACGAAACCGCAACGGAAATGTAACGGGTTGCCATTTCATTTGCCCAAACCTCTGAAAGCACATTCACCGTCCCTGTTATCCAGCAACTTTCTAATAATATTTCGAACGTTTCGAAGCGTCGCCAATTCGTCAACGCGTTACGACGTAAAACAAAGACGCGATTTATCGCTTCGAAAAGCCTTCTGCAGACTGCGAACCCTCGTTTCGCGATCTCTGTAGATGTCAATAACGAAATTGCACATTTCGAGTCGATTGAACGAATTGCGCGTTTCCGAAAACGGCGAAATTTGACGATAATCGATATACGATCGCGAGAAAAATAATCGATACCTGTATAAACGATTCCCTTTGAAAATATGAATTTAATGAAAGTAAACGAACCAGTGAACTAAGACAACAACTACAAATTTCTGTCAAGTTACGAGATAATAACTTACTTTACAATATATAGAAACCACGTCGTTAACTATCTCCTTGCTTTCAGAATTAAGCGCAAGTTATATTGCGGTTTTAACATACGCGTACGTAGAACACTTGCCATAGATTTTCATCCACTGTAGTCTTTGTAATAATGTTTAATTTGAATCGTAACTTTAATCGTAATTTGTAGGATCGAAGATTACTTCTGATCGATGTACCTACGTTTCAGTTGATGCAATAATTAAGACAGCTCTAACATCTAGTATTTAATCTAGTATTACATGTAAACATTATATATATATATTTACATTATTCTTGATTTATTACGCTAGATCGAACGAAAGCAACGCAACTTTAAATTTACATAAAAAGATCTGAGACACAAGCATAACGTTCCTATTCTATTTTATAAACATCGTCATTTTCGTATTATAACGTGATCTCGGCAAGTTATTGAAAAAATATCAACCAATTGGAAATTATTCTCTCATTCAGCGAGAGAAAATCGAAGCGCTTTCGTAAAACAATGTACATGAAAATGATTGAATTTCAAAATTCTTGCCAATCTTTAGTATTACCGTTACATGCATATCATTGCATTTCTATTTTTATTTATTATATATTAATTTTATTTGTACCGATATTCCGAATTAAAATGTCATGCTTGAACGTTAAAATCTTTAAAAACGCGAGACTTTTTTTTGAAACGTCAAATTTTATACGGTATACGTATTAATTTTTGATATCATTCGATCAATAAAATTCTATTCTCACGTAACGCGCACGGATTTTCGTGCGATAAGAGGATTATCCATAGAAAAATTCGTGAAATTTCTTTGATCTTCGTATTTTTTCTTTCAGATGCGACGGATCCAGTACGGAAATAGGACACGTAGCTCATCGATAGGAACGCGTTAAAGGATCGGTCGTTGGACGATGACTTAAGTTCGGCGCTCGAGGAACCGCAACGATCGCAAAGAAGAAAGCAACAATATTGCAAATGGCTGTGGGGCAGAATCGATATCGTGACGCAAAGAACCGTGAAAGTTGCCGAGGTCGAGGTGCTTTCCTCCCCATATCACCGAGCCAATCCAGCGTGTGTCGCTTGGAGATCGATGCGTGCAAAGTTACCGCGAACTAAACGTCCTGAACGCCCTGAAGCCGTTGATCGGGAACACGGACGTGCCAGAAGGAAAACGATGACAATTGCCCTGATTCTCACGCGCCAGTGTTTCCTTTAGACTCTAGAGCCAAGCCGATTCTTTTCCACGCGTATCAACAATGAGCTTCTTTAACTCGTTGCAACAGTACGTGAGCGACAGCGTCGCGAATTTGAGCCTCAGCCCGAAGAGGTTCTCGTTCAGCCGCGAGGACTCCGCGACCAGCGCGTCAGGAAGAAGCGGCTCCACCGGAAGCGTCACGGGCACGACAAACACCAACTCCACCGCGCAGCAATCCACTCCTCATGGTTATCCTAAGGTGAGAAATTCGTTTGAAAACTTTATATTGCAAGAAATTGGAGAATAGGAAATTGAAGGACGGAGACCTTGCAAATACAGTGTTTAGAAAAATTATTTTCCAATTAAGCGTTTTGTTATCGGACAGTACATTTCATTTTCGTTGTTTCGTTTCTACATGGTATGAAATTTAGTATAAGATCTGATTAATTAATTTATGTTTAAATGATATAATAAATACAACGGTGCGGCAATACTTTTCGTAGCCATTGGTTCGCTAAAAAGTCTTGTATCGAGATATCTTGAAAAGTTACGGCTCGTTTCAAAGGTATCGAAGGTTTCGATGAAAGAATATGGAAAAATGATATTCGTACGAATTATTTTCCGTGATAGATTATGCCTAGGGAAACTAAAACTCACGTTTTAGATTTTCAGAATTCTTGCAAGTTGAAATTCTTAAGAGAAATTTCTTGATCGGAATTTTTTTTAAACGAAATTCTCCGCTTTATTGCGCTATGTACGTACAAACACAAGCATGCGAATATGAAAATTCAAAATTCTCATAAGAGAATATTCTTGATTTCATCGTTACGTGTACAAAGTTGATATGATTCGATACTGATGTTCGATAATGATTAATTATTAATCAACCATTGGTAGCATAGTTTCATAGAACGATGGAATCATATGACAGATTGTTATTTTATAATTAGAATAACAATTATGAGAAAATTTCTTAGTCGCTTTATTCGCTTTTCTCGCAATTATTCGAGTTCAAGGAATCTTTAATTTCAGAGCATTCTTTGTCACCTTGTATCCTTCAGAGGCAATCGGGTAGATTACATGTTCATCGGTCTGATCGAGCGAGAATCATAAACGTGTCAGGCAGTTGACTTTGTACTTGTACCCTTGTCATCTAATGCGGCCTCGCTGGAAAAACGAGGACGTCGAAACTTTTAATAAGCGCTGTGCTTCCGAATGACCGAGTCAGGTGGAAATATGGTAGAGTGTAATCGAACGGAGAGAGGTTTACGGGCAAACTTTTGCTTTTTTTATGCATTATTCAAATAAACTTGCTCGCGAGGTACGAACCGAATGCGTATTCGTATGTGAAGAAATAATCGCGATGTTAGGGACACGTGGTCTCTTCGCGTAAGGTATAATTGACGATAGTTATGTCAAGCTATCAAAGTATAATTCACTTATATTTCCAGAGGATCAAACAAAGTCTTTGCTAACACACTGCATCGAAATTTGTTACGCTGGCATCATTGTTATTTATATATACCGATTTCATTCACCGCCTACTTTAACGCTCATCGTTCTCTCTATCTATCTCGATTTCTATAACCTTTCTACGCTCTTTCCCCTCCCTCCATCCCTCCCTCCCTCCCCCCTGCCGATATCTTTACCGGCGTCATAAAAGAAAAAATATTTCATCACGATACATCGTTTCTCCATTTACCTTTCGTGGCTAAATTAATGAATAAATCTTGTCGAATCTCATTAAGATAATTGCAATATTTAATAGGCTCTAAAGATAGTCAGATTGGAAAAGGAAAAATAAGACACAAACTACTTAGAGAAAGTTAATTTCGTGCCGTGACAATATCTCCTATCTGTAATCTAAACAACGGTTCGCTTTACTCGTCCAGAATACCTTGTACGATACGATATTCCAACATCCAATTTTAAATACTCGTTACATCAAAATTTTACCTTCGATAACATAGCCATCCGTCCCATACATAAACTACATTAACCTTTCCACAGTATCCAACTATAACGTTTAAACCACCTAATTTCCACTCGATTATCCTTGCCGCACGCAAACCGCATCTTTCCCAACTCCATAAACCACATCGTCCACACAAGCTTCGTAAAAAGACTCGAGAAACAACCAGGCACGCTGTGTCGTTTCTGTTTACTCGTTCCGCTTCGTTCGAAATGTCTCGATGAACATACGAACGCGTTCTAATCTCGCTTTCAACGAATTTCCGACCCACTACCTGTACACGTAGCGATAAAGAATCTTTTGCCGGCTATAAATACATTTTCTCGTAATTTCTTAGCCATCTAAGGCTCAGACTGCAGATACATAGTCTGCCTATTTAACGTTGAATCGGTCAGTGCCAAGTCTGAAGCTTCCGTTGTTAAACGGTACACGCTTGGACTTCGTTTTTCTCAATATATCGTCTTCCGTTAATATCCAGAAGCTTGATAAAGACACGTAGAACGTCGACTATGTTGCCCCTGGAGACGGATAAACGCAGTTGGCAGACTAATTACACCTCGATCTCACTGATTCAGGTGGTGCCTCCACCGGGAGCGGCGACGAGTTCTCACGGGCGGTCGTTGTCGGCGCGCAGACGGACCCTCGAGTGCACTTCCGCCCCCGGCCTGACGGTGCATCCCGCCGCCGGAAGCGCATCGGGCAGCACGTCGCCCCGCAGGGCTGGCTCTTTTCGAAGGAGCACCGGTTCCGGCGATCGACCGCCTTTGAAGTTCTGCCGGAGGAGACCCTCCTGGCCGGAAGTCGACATACAAGCCACTTCCGGGTAAGTAGTCCCTTTCCAATAGATCCGCAAGGCATTTGACGCGATTGGCATGTTTCCGAGATCTCTTAACGCTCAGTACTTATCACTCGAATGGATAAACGGTTTTTTCGGAGAACGTTGGAGGAGTTGCGAGTGATAGAAGATCGTGCATGACGAAGGAATCATCGAGCGGAGAAGCGATTTTCGAAGTTTGTTTCGTTTCGAACAGATGAACTGTTTTGCTTTGTTGCTAACCTATATGTTGTCAAATTTAAGACATTTTATTGCGAAAGGCAATCGATTAGATAATTAAAAAGTAAACGTGTAACATAAGCTTCTCGTTCTCAGTGAAGATAAAACAGGTCGAACTTCCGCACGTATCTTTCGTATACGCTTCGGTATACGAGCATCCACAGATTTTCCGTTCTTATATTTTGCGTTCTTGATGAAACATTTTTTTTTTATAAAACGTTAAAAAGATACAGACGTTGGTAGATTGTAACGTATGTGCAAGCGATACAAGTGGAAGAATAATAGAACGAAGGTATTGCAAAGTGAAATCGAAGCTGCGCGAATGTTTTGAAGCTTCACTTTACCTTGATTTTGTGCCGTATCGCGAGAAAAATTGACGTGAAATTCCCATCGGCGAAACAGTTTATAATTTCGCTGAGTTTCAAAAGAAACATTTTAAGATTTCATATTAAACGAGCCAGTCGACATTAGCTGTCGCGTATGTTGCAATCTTTCAATTTGCAAGCACGGGTAATGGGAGAAACTTCGTTAATTTTAATGCGTAGCAATTAATCCCAAGGAAGGATTCGCTAGAGAGCTGTATGCTTCTGTTACAAACTACGCATTGATAGTCTAATCTGTCTATCCCTAAGTTCCACTAAGCTTTCCAATTAACCGTACTAATCCTGTTTGCCTAAGGTCACTTTAATTAACTGAAATGACGACGAATGGTATACCACATATCTACGATGCGCAGGAATCCGAAAGCAGAATTCACGAATGATATTTGCCCGTGTTTCGACTTGGTACACGCTGCGATAACGTCAAAGTTATCGTTCTCCGCTTTCGAAACGATACAATCGCTGAACGAAAGTAGATAACGAGAAAGAAACGTTCGTAAATCTCGAGTCTCGTCGATCGTTAAACAAATATGTATGCGATCGCGACGAAACATTTACACGTTGAGGTATCGTCTGCGTAATGGTTAATAAATCCATTTTTATGTGGGATTTTACGTGGCATCGTGAAATCTTCATGAATATATATATATATATATATATATATATATATATATATATATATATATATATATATATATATATGTATCACTTGCATATTCATATACGTACATTGTTGTCCTTATGGTATGGGATTCGTTCGCTTCCACGATAATTCCTTTCTTTTTATATGTTTTTGTTCGCATTTATTTTATTCGATTCGCTTTTTTCGCGGGTCACTCGAGAATATGAGTTTTTGTTCGCAGAGGTCTTTCATAGGTGCGATATTTCGGGATTATCAATTTTTAACGAACGAATCAACCACCGCGATGGCGCCGTGTTCCAACATTCGGTAACAAATATTTGCCGAGCAAATATTTTGATCGGAGCTAGAAACAAATAGACAACAACAAAAAGTTTATAGGATTAATAAAAAAGATGTGACGTTCAAGCACGTGGCTAGAAAAATTCGCTTATTCTGCCCTCGCTTTTTTGAAAATGATCACACGATCACGACGATTTAATCGATCACGTTAAAAGTATTACAGTCTTTAGTAGTTTTATTAAATATAAGAACGTCGAATGTTATATATTTTTCCCCGATAATCGGTTAAACGATAATTAATCAATAAGAAAGAAAAACACGTATTATTGGGTTTAAAGCGTTTAAAAGGATTAAAATATACATTTGGATTAAAGATTTCATTGAATCGTTGATAATTGAAAGAATCGAAGATACTTGTTTTAGATCATTTTTACTTCAAGCACGATACATGTACATAGAAGGAACAGCCATAAATAACAACATATGATCACTGGTTTAAAGAAACAGCAAAGAGAAGTAAGGTAAACCACTTTAAGCGAAATAGGACAGCTTATGGTCAAACAAATGTATGTCTCTTAACAGCTGACGTACATGTCATCTTAACTTTGCGTAAATCATTCATTGCTCGACTGTTAGCGAACAGCACGATTCTACGAACGTATAAATTTAAAGAATATTCAGAAATTTGTGTAGTAGCCGTTTTAACAAGCGAACATATTTTCTTTTTAGTTTAACAACGGACAGTCTCTACGAACAAATTATCGGGCTATCGTTTGAAAGAAAAGTATCGACGTTTCCATCCATCAGTTTTTAACGATATATGTATACGCGAGATTTTATGCGATAACTATGAAGAACGAATTAATTGGTAGAACGTGGAGGAGGTAGAGTGGCAAAGGAGAATCAAATCCAATGATCGATTTCGATGATAAGTGGACAATGCGCAGGAGAGATTTTAACGAGTTCCGAGGAAGCAGATGGGGCATCTTCGAGATCGAGCATCGAACGTCGATGAAATCAAGTTTCTAAAGAGCTATCGCGTCGTAATCGTGTGTAATCGAACGTTTATAATCGAGCTAGTCGGAGAGCAATTTACGATTTGTACGAGGAAGCGAGCTATCGATGAAAATATTTTAATAAGGACAAAATCAAATCGAACGCGTTTACATTTTAATATTAGATGAACGTGTTCGATCGTTCGACGTGTCGAATAATATGCGATCTGTTTACTGTCAAAAGCTTGAAATTTATTTAAATGTGTTTACTTTCTATTTTCTCAGGATAGAATATAATCGAAACTTTCAGTAGGAAAATATTCGTATCGACCTATGCTGTTTAATATTTTTCTTTTTTATCGCAAAATATCTTTTTACTTCTTAAAGTCGATCGTAGGATAGTATTTTTTATTAATTTTAAGTATTATCGCTTCTTCTAATAAATGATCCATGTACACGAGCTAGGAAATTCTTAAATTGCGTACAACAAAGTTACTGGGCCATTTAAATAATTTATACTCGATGAACTTCCGCCGATTAGAGTATAGTCGAAGGTAACTAGGTTACTTTCGAGTGGCCGAAGCTTGAGTTTACTCGATATATCTCTCTATCGTCGGGATCATAATCATAATCCGTGAGTTCAAAGCTTCCCGATGCTCGATTTAATTCTAAAATATCTGGCATCTCGAGGAAGATTTCAAACCATTTTGAAAACATCATTGCTGCACCTGCTACCGAAATCTCTTTAACTTTATTCCGAACGCATCGATTATTTCATGAAATTTCTGAAATTTCTACCTTTTGACAACACATATTCTAATTTTAATAAATATTCTAATTTTAATATCATTTTATATCATATTTGTAACAATAACAATAATAATAAGCGTCGAAGACTACTATGAATAGGCGAAAAAATCTGATTTATTTGAAATTTACGAACAAATTCGAAATTAAATTCCTACATCGTACATGACAAATCACCGGAAGAGCGACGTTAATAAACGATCCCAAAGACGATTAATACACAGTCGAACGATCTTATACTCTAGGAGAAGAATCTCCATTAAATTCTTAAATAAATGTACACCATCGTTTGTATGATTTATGGGTTTCTCTCACGCAACGATTAATCGCAAGTAAAACGGTAAAACGTAGAAGAAAAATTCAAGATTTCTATCGCGTATTTTCGGTTCTGTGCTCGCACAAACCTTACCACAGTTTATCTACATGTAATGCTTGAATTTTACTTACCTGTTTCAATTCTTCAGAATTGGAGTTACAATCGCTTTGTTCGGAAAAATCGCGGATAATTAGATTCGTTCGCTTTCATCTGGAACGAAAGAGCGTACGTCGTAATTGTAAACTAATAATATGTAGTTGTAAACCAATTGTTTGGTATATACAATTGTATAATAATCAAGTTGCATCGACTAGACTGCGAGTTTTGACGAAAATTCATATTTTTACGAACACAGCCACAGAAATAAAAGTTAAATCTCGTTAGAGTTGAAACGATAGATGTCGTAAATACCAGTGGAAGATTTCCAATAAAACTAAAAGACGAAATTCTGTTAATTCTGACACATCATTTACGCCGGAGACTTTTCAGCTTCTTCGTCGTCGTTCGTCATTTTCGACTAGAGGTTTCATCGCCCTTAGGCATTTTTAGAGATTTGATAAATTTACTTATTTGTACGCTCTTTTACCTCCATTCGTTCATGACATTCGCCATCGTAGCTCCATTTTGCGACAGCTCTTTATTTAAAGATTCAAGTAAAATATCATAGGTATTCGACGTAACGATTTACATCTTTTCTCGCCAAAAAGAAAAAAGTCAAATAAAGACTCGTTTCATCCTTCAGATATCGTGACAGAAATACTTCGTTTTATTATTTCATCGTATTACCTACATCCTGTAATATCTGTAAGCATCCGCGATGTAATAACGATAGCACCATAAACATGAAAGAGAATGAAATCTAATAAAACGATACACAGGTTTCTAACTTTCGGATCGCGTAGAATTATTGAGAAGTAACTCGATTAGGGGATTGCTTTCAAAGTAACAGAAACGAAGAATGACAGGCGAGCTATTCCGCGTTGCTCCTCGTCTCCCATAAAAACAGAGCAAGGAAGTTGAAAAACGCCGAAGAAGATTCTTTGTGCGACTGATTCGCCTCGATGTGCAACCGAGCAACAGCAAAGTCGAGAGGACACGTCGCTGGTCGAAGTTGCCTGTCCTGGGTTACATGAAATATTTCTGGAGAGTACGCGCCGGTATGCACTTTCGTCCTTGCGATGTTCGAGATGCGTATCCAACGAGGACTGGCGGCCATTCGACCGATGCAAATATAGAGAAATTCGCGATGTCTGTCGAAACTGGGCAACACACAACGTCGCCGTGGAATAAAACTTGAAATCGCGATATGAATTTCGATAAAACGAAAGTTTGCCTGCCCTGTGCTTTTCCACGGGGTTTAGCGAATCTGCATACGAAAATAGTTACAGAGGCGAGGGAATAGGTGATTTTTATTTTTGTTATTATTTTGGCAAGCGTCGGTGCAGAAGAATACTAAGCTTAGTAATATTTTCTTTGTATCGTTCTTTTTTCTTTTTTCTTTTTTTTTTTTTTTTTGCTGTGATTTCGAAGAATATTCAAAGTAGGATAATGTTTGTTTTCTCTACGTAATTGAACATTGGTATTTATGTTCCATTAAAGACGACAGAGCGAATGTTTCCCCTTACTTGCGAAAGCGTTCAATAAAACATTGAACTTTGTTTCGAAGGATGAGCAAACATTGGAATGTTCTGACATATCGTTTATTTTCATTATTAGATAAACTATTTCCGCTTTCCTCTTAATCACGACAATACAGCCTTAGACGCTTGACCGAGATATCAATCTGACCGTTAATACCTAAAAATACGGCGAAGTCACGTCAACTAACGCAAATCTCGTCAACAAACAAGAACCAAATAATAAATCCCCAACAGAAGGTTGGAAGTAAACTAACAAGGAATAAAAAGAGATAGGAAAAGGTCAATTATACGCTTCGAGCGAAACTTTCGAATTATCCCCTACGAATCCTCCGTGCAATCTTGTTGATTTCTTAATTAAACCGAAGGGCAAATTGGAACGCAGCTGAGCGAGCAACGAGACGACGATCGTCGAACCGATACAAGAGAAGACAACGTATCTATCGTCTTCGTCGCTGGTAGCTTTGTTTTCTCGTTAGCAAAGATTTCTCCTCGTCTCTTCCATGTTGTATTTACCATTTCGATGTCGACATTGTCGCCGCCGAGCAGACGTTTGATTTATCAGCGGCCGCGTTGTTCGCGATTTCATCGACGACAGCGTCGCCATCGATGGCTTCCGGCGGATTTCGAAAGAAATATCGAGAGCCTGCTCACGATTCCAATTTATTCCGCCGATATTGGCTTCATCGCCGCCTGTCAGACTGCATCAAAGCAGCTTCTATGCCATCGAGCACGGTAAATACCTGTTACGCGTGTTCTCTCTCCCCCCCTCCCTCTCTCTCTCTCTCTCTCTCTATCCATCTCTCTTTTTCTCCTGGCACAATGAGAATTTTCTTCACGAGGGACACCCGGGACTTCGATGAGCCGTAGAATGTCGCAAAAAGTTCCGAACGCGACTTTGATCAGTGGAGAGCGAACAGCGAGGTTCGAAAGGAAACTCGTTAATTTCTCCGGTTTGCTGGTCGTTGTGCAACCGTCCTCGAGTTTTCTGAGAAATAGAAGCAATAGAGTTAACACGCGACGTAAGATCTACCTGGAGGACTTATCATAGTAGAGCAGTTGTTAATTTACGATCGAATATCCATAGCATCGTTGCGTGGATCGTATTCTCCGTTCGGTTTATTCAACTTTTCTCTTCTCTCTTGCCCCGTCTCTCTTTCTATTAACGTATAGTCAAGAGGAAAATTATTTTAGTTCTCTAGTTACGTCGATGAAAATTTGAGCTACGAATAGATCTCTGTGTGACGTATACGATAATCGAAAATTATATTATGTATTACAGTTTGTCGTGTAAACTGTGGAATATTTGACGCGCGTATTGGATGCACGCTCAATAACCCGTAGACGAGGCCAAGTTTCTAAAGAATTAATTTTATGTAAATAATCAAGGTATCGTGCTGCGTTGAAAATGTAAAATTCTTGGGAGATATTGTTAATATCACATCTCCTTCGAAGATCCAGTTATCGTAAATCCAAGCTTTTCAAATAGAGAAATTTTATTTTAAAGTGATCAACGAGAAGACGAAACTAGACCAATAGCTACGTAACAAGAAAACTGATCGACGAAACAAACGAAATGAAAGTAATCACGATACGAAGTAGCGTTAAAATAGCTTCAAATGGTTCTATTTCGTCCGTATTTAATCGAAGAAACATGTTTCGCTCGAACCTTATCGTTGCATCGTATTATTCGCACCAGCAAATTCGAGTAGTAATATAAATTTGAAATAATATCGAGATAACTTCAAATTGTAACCATTCGAACTACTTTATCCAGCGAAGATAACGTTTTATTCCGATGTATCATCATTCGTAATTTACAATTTTACGAGTCTTCTGCTCCCTCAAACATTTTAACTATCTTATCCAACGAAGATTTCGTTTCGCGAACCGGTTAGAACGGGAACCGACGGTTCTACTTATCGAACAAACACTTCGAGAGCCCTGTAAACAACGAAATATCCGACGTTGGTTTACGGTTAACTACGTGTTGCGAATTCTTGCGCGAAACGCTGTACACGCGAATGGTCACTTACGGCTCGATTAGACTCGAAGGAAAGTGGCAGCCAATTCGAGACATCGAGTTTCAACCCCTCGATTCGATGACAAAGACGAGTTTGGAATTCCGGATATTCCATGGGATATTTTCGAGGGGTTCTTCGCTTACAATCTGCATGATTGTCGTAAACGCGAAAGACGTACTTCTTGTCAGCTTATTTCTCTTTACGTTTGCATGTCTAACCAAGATGACGTGTCGAAAAATTGTTGAAATATTCTAGTAGTTTTCCCCTGTTGAAACTTGTTGACGAGATAAGCTTATAACATACAGCTTTCTTCCAACTTTTATCGTACAATTGTCACGCGTTTACTGTTTCCTAACGCTTACACGTTTTATCATATGCTTTCGCCGTACAATTAAAGGAATTTGCTGTGAATTTACAAAATCCTCGTTCGAGTTCAAGCTTACCCACAGACCCCTCGAATTACAAATTTTCGTTACTCCTTCCTCCACAATCCCTCAATTATAATTTCTAATACAATTTCTCTACATGCTTACAATTTGATATATTAATAAAGTTTATATAAATATATATCATATGGTGTTACATAAATATAGACATAAACATAAATATAATACGAATTATTACAATAATTTCTCGGTTGGGAGTTAGTATACGTATAACAACTCCCACGGTTATTTCTTTATTCAGAGGCAGGATCGCAATAGTTATATATAATAGAATACAATAGAAAAACCTTTATTGCACACACTTACATGGACTAGGGATAAAAAGCCTATCGATCCTATAGAACAATCTTCTAGTTACTGTTCTGTTTTTTTTTTTTTTTTTTTTTTTTTTTTTTTTTTTTTTTTTTTTTTTTTTTTTTTTTTTTTTTTTTTTGTAACTAGCGCATCTGCATATGGATGGCGAGCACGAATTCGCGTCGTCATTTTCAACACAAAGATTTTTTCATTCGTATACATTCTTCTGTAAATTTCTCCATTCCTTTGAAGAAAAAGAAGAAAAAGAAGAAAAAGAAGAACGACAGAAGAAAATACAAATTTCATAAGGAATTCGTAATATCTATCTCTCATCGTCTCTGACCTTTTAAATCACAAACGGGACACGTTAGAGTTTGCATGAAATCTTGGTTAACCAAGTCGATCCCCTAGCGAGCCTCGAACGCTATCAGTACTTTGCGCAGCGTTAAACCGCAAGAGTAATGCGTTTACTTTGTCTCCGTGAATTAGCGCGACTGGTAGAACGTTGCATGGTCTACGGGTGTTCGTGCATTGAGATCGGACGTAAGGATTTCCCCCGTTACTTATCCTTAATGGAGGATGTCTTAACGGCCACGGAAGCATCACGGAGAATGCGTTCGGGCCGTCGTAAAAGGCTCGCGATCCGTTAGTGCTGCGGATAATAGCTGTAAGGGTACCAGGTGTGGTTCAATAATAACCCCGATGACGACGATCAACGTAGACATATATAAATGTGATGATCGGCTATGGACGTAGTCTACCACGTGTCACGTTATTTTTAAGTTTTATTTGAAAGAGAACCGGTTATAAATGTTTACAGCGTGACAATAATAGAACTTTGATCATAGAACGGACAAAATGAAAAATGTCTAATTTTTCATAGACCGTATGGAAGTACGATGACGAATACTCAGAGATTTGAGTGATTCGTTGTAAAATAAATGGTTAAAAGCTTATTTTTCTCACGATCTGCTATTACTCTGGAAAATAACATTATGGGCACCAGATGTGTTGCGGTAAAACACTCTATGACGACAATCAACGCAGACATCGATGTAATGATAGATGATGGACGCGTCTGCCGTTTGTTACGTTATTTCTAATTTTTATGCCAGAGGGAAAAGGTTTTTTCATTTTTACAGCGTGGCAATTTAACGTCGGAATTGCGAGAGTAATCGGAACGACCAATTTTTTTAGTTTTTCATAGAAATTTTAATAACGAATGCTACGACGTTTGAACGATTCGTTGTAAAATAAATAGCCGAAAACCTGTTTCTCTCTGTACATTGTGTAATTTTCTATATGTCGTTTTAACTTATTTTCGTTGTGCCGTTCTCTAGTTCTACCGCTGAACAAATTCACCCTGTTAAACGCGCGACAAGGATGAGAAAATACGTGGAGACAACATCGAGGTTTAGAGTTAGAGTGCGAGTATGAATGTTTTAAGAATGAATATGATAAGAATTATTTAGGGTGTCACGAGGGGACGAGGTTTTAAGAAAACGCAGGTTGTTGGCACGAAATAGTAGTGGTTGAAATTGGAAAGAAACAATTCCTTTCGAGGGTTCATTCGTTCTGTTAAAATGAATGCATAAGATATTCAGCGCAATCGTAAATAAATATCGTTTACGTGACAAAATGTTGGAATTTAAAAGACGTGTGATTTAAAAATTAGATGTTTATAACAATTATGTTATACATGTATAATATATTATATATAGTATATATCTATAATATGATTATTGCAGACATCTAATTTCGAAATGGCACGTCTTTTAAATTCAGACATTTCACCGTGTACAAGTATACAATAATTATTAATTACTTAAAATATTCTTACTTAAGACTGTGTATCTGGCAATAGAATAGAAAAAATAATCTATCTACCTATCAAACATACAGATTGCACGTTCGTAAAAATTTGGAGGAATTCGGTTATAAGATACGAATTCCAGTTAAGAATCCCTTTTCTGCCGGAAGATACAATACGATTTCGAGTAACTTGTTCGTAAGCTACCACCAGCATACATCAACGATACTCTAAGCAGAAAACACTCCGCTTGAGAAGAAATTGGAGAAGTTGGAACGTCCAAGAAGGATGGATACTTCAATCATCGGAGTGCTGCAAGAATCGAAAGAATTTCACATCTGTAGGAAATTTTATAAGATGCGCTGCCTTCTCTGCCCTTCGCTTTCACGATACAAAAGTAGGAAGAAACGAAAGATACGCGTATTAAGATATTTGAATGACATTTTTCATTATCTGTGGTTTCACTAAATCTTTCGTACAAATCCCTCTTTATAAGCTCTTTCTCTTATCACGGTATTACGTTCTTCGTTTCAGGCCTCGCTAAAATAAGAGGCGAATAGTAGCGAAAGAAAGTAATTTTACGTACGAACAATAACAGTTGTGTCGTTACATTTTACATTGCGAATAATACGGTAACGATATAGTATTTTAAAGTGGCACAGTTTGGGATTCGAGAGAGATTCCGTCTGAAACGCTCTTTTTCGAAACTTCAGCTGAAAAGAACTTACTTGGTGAAATCGCCGCCAGGGGAGCAAGTTATCTCTAGGAGGTGATAAATTCTCGAAAGTGCATCAAGTATCGCCATGTCAATGCAAGAGAACAATCTACAGTTCGAAAAGAACGCCTGTTTGGATAAGTATTGCACGATAATCGTACAATCTATAGTATCAAAGCGGAAACAAGATAATTACGCATCTCCGTTATCCAAGAAGATTATTTAGACCGTTTTAAATAAATTATTCAGAAAGGAACGGCAAACTTTTTTAAGCAAATTAGGTATTATTACCCTGGAAAAGCTTAAAATGATAAAAGTATACGAGAATATTTTGTGTTCCAATTTGTCCGTCCATTACGATATTTCTACTAAAATGAGAAATGTAATAGAACAAAAAAGTGACTAGAGTATGCATTAGCAGCAAGTAGAACGAAATAACAGAGAGAGAGAGAGTTGCGGTTGGCGATACGAAAGAGTAACAAAAGAGGAACGAAAAGCAACAACTTCCAGTTTGCAAATAAATTTTGAATAAAAATGTCTCCAAAATAGGAACAACGTAGCAGATGGTAACATTTTGCCGCAGATATCGCGCTGCAGGAAGCAAGCAAGGAACGAAAGCTATAGCAAATCGAGCAAATCGCTCGAGGATGTAATTTCTCGCTCAAACAACGAACCGTATAATGCTCGTTAGAAATCCGTGCTAAGAATCTCGTTTCACGGGCGAAGATGTCGGATACTCGTAGCCAAGGAGATGATTGCCGCTACATCACTCACGATGTCTTCTCGCAAAATCTCGAGTCTAACTCAAATTTGACTTTGATCGAAACCGAGACCCGTACTCAAACTGGCACCGATATTATGCTACGTTGTTTAATTATTAATTACGCGTTATAGAAAATTATAACGCAACGGAAATGATTTTTAAGAGAAGATAAGTGAGAAAAAAGGAATGACGAAAGACAAAGAACGTGAGAAAGAAAAAGGAAAGAATAGGAAGGAGAAAAGGGTGGGAGAAACGGAAGAGAAGATGGCGAGAAAGTAATTAGGTCAATTACGTCTGGTAAGTGCTGGAAATATTAATTAACCTTGTAAATATTTCTTTTATAATATCACGTTGATCTACCAGAATCTTTATCCTTTCCATTCCTCATTGATTATTTACAATCACATCAACCGCTATATTACATTATCATTAATAATTAAATTTATATCATCGCTGTTGAATTTTCTAATATTTGCAAAAAGATTAATTTACTTTACAAATAATATATAATTTTATACGCGTACTTTATGACAGTTTATTACTGAAACTCGCCTAGCGAAAATACTTCGGTATTGCGTATACGTATATCTAACACGTGAAGCAATCTTGGAACGCATCAATTCCCTGTAAAAGGAAGATGCAACTCCCGTCATTGAGCGAATGCGGCGTTTCGTTAGACAAATTGGAAATGTAACCGACGTCATTAGGTTCCCACCGCGAAATTCGACTGGTGTTCGTTGTTACACTGTTGGGAAATAGTGTCGGATACTGAAAGGGGCGAATTAGGCGAGCTAGTTAATTCTGAAACGAAACGAAGCTTGACAAGAAATTCTCGTTTCTCGATGGTTCTCCGAGCATTGTCTTTCGAGACGGAGAGATTGCTTGTCGCAGGCTTTTGAGAGGATTTTAAAGATTTTAACTATGAACAGGTGTATTTATATACATGCTGCAAGTTTATGCTAGATGTAATTCTTGTCGTCCAACCTAACCACAATCTCCGTATTATACCCGTTCTTCTGATGAAAACGTAGATTACTTCTAGTTCTTATTTTAGTCGTTAGAAGGATAATAAAAGAAGTAATTATTTCCATTTTTTGGAGGCTACTGAAAAATATTCATAATGCCGGAAGAATAAGCTATAGTATCATCAAAAATTCTCTTTAAATTCAAATAAAAATTCGGAAATATTCATTTGAAAAAGGTAAAATAATTTGTAATATAAATGACTGAGAAGAATTACAAAGTTTCTAAAAGTAAATACAAGGATACACCTTGAAATATCTTTACCGGGTACGCCAGCAATTAAAATAATATTCTTCGGTACGTTCGAAAGATGTTTAAAAATATTCGAGAGCAGAAATTCTACGATAAGAGACGTTGAATCGCTGAAGGATATTTCAGGAATCTTTTGCAGAAACTGAAATAAAGCTAAGCGAGGAAAGTTCCGTCCGCGGTATAAATATTTAACATACGTATCTTTTAAGATGAAAGAATGAAAATTTAATTATTAGAAACTTTCCGTCGTGATTAATTATAAATGAAATATATCGTTCCAAAACTTAATTTGTCAGTCACGAAGCCGTAATTAAGTTCGATTTATGTTTCGCGTTAATTTTAGATTTATTCGAATAACAATCTCTCAGTACAGTAAACTCGAAAAACTAACAGACTTCATTGCAGAGGCAAATGCTTACAAATTTTAATTAAATTTAGATTCTATCCTAATCACGATGAAAAGTTATATAGCGATAAATAGTCTCTGCATTCAAGTCACTATTTTTATGCATACAGTTAAAAGAATATAATATTTTAGATATGCTATATATATACATATATATATATATATATATATTTCTGCATTTTTCTAACAATTTAAGTTTCTCATAATTCCGTAATCATGTTATTTGCGATTCGTACGATATAAAATACTCAAAATCGCGAGGCATCGCTTCGAAGTTTCAAATTATATATATTAGCTGACGTTTTAACGAATTGAGTTTCGTGGCAGCTTTACCATCGTACAATTTCGGCGTGTGTATATTTTAAAAGCGTTCTGGGTTAAACGAGAGACCAAAAAACACTTCTAAAAGCAGGATGAGTCTGGAACCGATTCGATGCCGGCTGCGTTAGTTCCGCAACAAATACCGGAACCTTCGAATAAAGATCGAATTTGCCGGTTTAACGACGTTCCCTCGTGGTCTTCGCATCTTTCCCGCGAAAAGAAATTGCTAACAACGATACAAGTTCTCTTTAAACCGTCCGCGTGAGTCGACCTCGGGGACGGAAAGGAAGCGCTTTTAAACGGAAATTCTTTTACCGTCGAGTATCATTGGACGAAGTAGACTCGCCAACGAGCTTTCCTTGTACGTGAAATTTTTAATGTCGCTTCTGATATGCCGTTTGCTTTTCGTCCATTCACTTTTGCATTGGAATAAGTCATTCGCTTTATCATGTTGCAACTCTGAGGTTTTCTACCGCTTCTTTTGGCTTATTACTCGGAGAAACCATGGAAAATATTGTAAGTTCGTACGTAGCCATGATCTTTGAACATTTTATGTCCAAAGAACATAATTCGTCGTCGTAATATTGTATAACTACTATGTTAGTATTAATTATAATCTTAAACGATGCGGGACATTAATAATATCGTCCTGCTAACTGCCTATGGCTTATAAATTATCTTCGATACAGTAAAATGACTCCGATATGATCTACGAGTGACTCGAGTCGCGATAGCACGACCTCGATGACTCTTTACGATCTTCAAATAACTCTGAGTAGCAGCAATACGACGTTGATGACTTGTCAAGACTTTCAGGTGATCTCGAATACCAATGTCACGACCTGAACGATCCTCTGTGACATAAAAATGACCTTAAATCTCAATGACACAATCTCAATGATCTCTTGTGGTTTACGAGTGATTCTCGATCCCTGTGACAGAACGTCGTCGATTTTGCACGATCTTCGAGCGATCTTGAGTTAAACTGGCTTAATCGTAACGATCTCTAGTGACTTTCAAATGATCTTGAATGCCAGTGGCATGATCACGAGAACTCTGTCCGTAATGTTCAAGGGACCTCGCATCCCAGTGATGCGATATCAGCGAATGCGACGTTGCTTAAAATTGAATAACAGCCGTTCAATGTATCTTACACGAAGGTAATCCTGAATACGTCAGTGATAAAAAGAAGATCGTGAAAGTGTCTTTCTACATTCTCCACGACAACGATACAGCTTAATGCTTCTTCTTTGTTCCTCTCTTCGTTTATCCGCTAATTACGGCAATAGCACGTTGCGCTCAAATTATCGAATATGAAATCAGGTTACCTGTTTCATTAAATATTATGTGTCCTATTTATCGAATACGAACGAGAGGCCGCAGCCGCAATCCTGTGTGCTTTATGCTGGAATTATTCGACACAAAGACATTTCGATAATAAAAGTCGGAAGGGGAGATAATACGATATATGCGAGTCATAAAATGAGATTCCATTATTCGAACTTCGCTACAGTTCCCAACAAATACGTAGAAATACAGAATGAACGAAAATCAGTGGTATACTCGTATGTTTTTTAGAACGGGTAAAGAATGTAATTTCGATCGAGTTTTCATAAAAATTCTAATATTTGTGACGTCGTAATTTAAGCGCGTTATTCAATGAGCTTGTTATCCCTTAAGCCGAGTCTCTTTTATTTTTCATTTGAATGTTAATTAAATTTAAAAAGATAATTTCGGAGGGGCCTTCGCGCAGATCTTAACGAAGTCACGTACTGAATTTTATAAGTCTTAGCAGAGCTGATCACGAAGAATCTGTTAGTTTCAGCGATGAGCAGGAAAAATGTCGAGTTAAGTGCTAGTCTTTGTCAGATTGAATTTCAAATATTTGATACAATTTCTAAAAGATCTGTTTCCTGATCACCAGATTATGCGTATAAATATCTTATTCGTCATTGCAAAACTTGTATACGTAATTCTTTATTATTTATGCATTTTAATGAAAATGAATGACAAGATGAGTCATGGTAATAAAATGGTCTACCTTTAAATATTATTATATAATTTTTACATTGATGTTATTAGCGTATTTCTAAACATTGTTAGCCAATAATATATAATTTATCTCCTATCATGATAGTAGAAAACAGATTCTCATAAAAGTTTTAACCACTCGCGATACATTTACGACTAATGAACTATGCGTTCCCCGAGACGACAAACCGCGTAAATATGAAGTTTATGATTAATGAGTTCGTCGAAACGCTTTGTTAATCGTTCTCTAAATACGCTTGGATACGGACACGGTCGTCCCGTTATATGTCAACATTAACTAATAGCCCGATCGGTCCCAACGGAAGTCACCGATGATATTTCGCTAGTACTCCATTTACATTACGTGTTCGACATCGAAGGAAGCACACCGAAGGTCGACTGTCGACCAAAGGCAACCACTATTCCTTTGACGCTTGACGCGGGATAATCATCCATATCGTAAGAAGTTCGAATCATAATGAATTAATAATTGTTACGTGTCATTTGGATCGCCCGATGGAGAGATTATTGTTATCGCATTAAATAGCTTGACCGATTCAAATCATCGAGTTCACCTCGTTGACTTGTACTACTTATACTACTATACTACTTATTTTATACATTCCGCTAGATCATCTTACAATCGCTTCTTTTTATATTTCAATTCATTAATAAACTAGAGAAGCCGATACATATGGCGTATGAATTTCAAACTTCGATCGAATGTTTAATTAGTCGGTGAAGTATATTTGTATATTTATCTCGTTGCGATCAACGTAGAATCTATAAGCGAGTACTTGGCAAGTGCTTAAATAACAAATCCAAGCGGTCTAATCGAAAACGAAACATTTTGGTTCGTTTGTTAAGCGCTTGGATCGTGTAGCAGTTCGTTGATCAAAAACTTCTTATCTATATTACGCTATTTATTATATTTAAACTCCTATATGTATATTATATCTTTAAAACTACAAACTGAATTATCTTCCGGATAGAGTACGAATTGTTATTCTCGCGCAAGACTATATTCTCTCATCCAAAGTAAACAATCGTTGAATATTAATCGCTAAAAAATAACCGCGAATAGAGAATCCAAGGTAATACGCTTTGCTTCGTAAAAATTTCTTTCCGTATACTAGCATCATTTTTGCTACAATACTTCTGGCGATAGGTATAATCAATTTTTATGAAGAGAATCTATTTCGTCGGTTTATTTGGTGGCTTTTCTGAAGGATCTCGCTATCGTTGTCCTATCTTCGCAGTCGGAGGTTGGCAAGTGGCCAAGGCAATATCGGTTCCCTGCTAATTTGCAATTAAGGCCACGACGTGTTGCGAATTCTGCTACGATGTACGAGCGCGATTCGGCGCTGTCCATTCGACCCTCTTCCTGATGGTAATACGTGTCGTAGCGCCATTACATCATTCGCGTGGAAAAATTCACCCGAAGGATATCACGCCGGCTATCTCAAATCCTTCCTTCTCTTTTCACTTACGCTTTCCCAGTTTACATTAAGCTAATTTGTTTCCCTTTGTGCTCTATCTTTCGTCGTTTCTTCTTTCTATTTCTCAAAAATTATCACGAATTTCTTATATGTAAATATTTCCGGTACAATTTTAGGTACGAGTCTGAACGAATGAAACCAAGATTCTACATAACTGACGACTCGTTACTTGTTCTACGTTTATGATTAATTATTTCGTTAAGAAGCTTACGAAATAATTGGCAATTTATCCCTGCTGTGCAGTTTAAGCGATTTATTATTAGGAGCTGTTTGATCTTATTTATTTCCGTTGGCAAGCACATGTGTGCAGGTTGGTGCATAAATTTGTATGTATATCGGTACCGGAGGGAGTGAATCTTTACGATTTAATGGTCGTAAATCACAGAAATGGTAGGTAAATGGATACAGAGTATATAATATGTATACTTACTGGGTTATGAGAAAACTGAAACATTGGAATAATTCAATTCAACGAAAGTGTAAGGTACACGGTTTGAAACGATCCAAATAACGATGTGTGATTTTTGATCGCTTATTTTATCGACAATTTTAATATTGTTGCAACGATTTTTACAAAGAATATTTCAATGAAATTAAAACTGTCAAATTACTTCATTCTCAAGTTTGGTCATCGTATTTTTACAAAGCAGACTCGATTGCTTCTAATATCAAGCAACGAAGCATGCAAATCGATTAATAACGCAACTGTTCTCTCATATTACGATAAAGATACACGTAATTCTACGTTACATGCGAAAACTGCACCATCCAAGATATTCTCCATTCAAAGTACATTTTCGTTGCAATCAAATTTTCTAACCTGCTCAAGAATTCAGTGGCAATTTCTACGAGGCAATTCGGTGAAAATTCACGGAGGTAATGACAGCGCAATGTAAACCAGCGAGAGAAACTTATAGCACGGCCACTTTATTCTCTGCCGGTGTCGATTTTCATCGAGAGCTCGTTACGGTCGAAGCTTTTCAAACAATTTCAGCGGACTTGAGAGAAGTCGAAGTCGATGGTTGATAAAAATTTATGAGCAAACACGGGATTGCCTTGTCTCCGTTGCTTCCCGCGGAAGCACCATCCAGCAATTACACGAGCAGCAACCGTAAATCGGCAGCAGGGAGAATGAAGACGAATGACAGTCGAACGTGGCCCTGTGAAACTGCGATTTCTCAAGGTTCATTTCGCGACGCCCTTTGCATTCTAATGTCGCGTACGAAATCGAAATACCTATCGCCAACGTCAAATTTCAAATACCAGGAAAAAGAAATTACCCTCCGGTTCCCTCGAAATTTCTTTCCCTATCCTTGAAAAAGAAAAGAAAAAAAAAAAACAGGATTCTTGGAAAAATGGAATTACGTGTTGAAATTGTTCCATATACTCTTCCGGAATAAAAATTTTATTTTTCGATAAGTTTTTATAGACACTGGAGAATATTTTATAGAGAGTCAAGGATAAAGTTTTGCGAGGGTTCTACCGGTCATAAGACTGTAAAATAAATTCTGATAAAAAAAGAGTTTCTGTCTTACGAGAATATTTTTTTCATTTTTCTTCATAAATTTATGCGAACGATGGCTGTTTCAAAGAAAATTCCTCTACTTCTAATTACAGTATTTACGAGAGTATTACATTAGAATCACGCAGAGTTACGAAGATTGCTTAAATTTGAAACGGGAATTATGGTGATTGCTTAATACAACTAAAGCCTTATTGTATACTCGATTATCCTGATTATGGTATTTATAGGAATATTACGTCGGTATCAGGCAATTGCCTTTTTCAGCGAACGAGATACGTTAACGTCGGCGTTCATGGCGTAATATTTTGCGTCATGAATAAATGGTTAACTCATAATGAATTCGAGATCGAGTTCACTGAATTTCAGATATTATTACATTAGTCGCCACGTGATTACGCATACATTGGCTGTGATTTAAATCACGTATATATCCGGAGCACGAATTTACAGACGCCGGAAATTCTAATCCCAATTTCAATCTTCAAGCGTGAGCCATGAAATCGTGCAATAAATTTTCAACGCGAGACGTTTGTTCCCTCGAAGTAAAGCGACCACGAAAACGCCGTACGATGCCTGAAAAGTTGTAAAGCAGAGTGACAAGAATATTATTTCTTTATTGAGAACATGACAAACGATATTTTTTCGTGTTCGACAGGATAAAATCTCGGCCGAACCACTGTTTTACTCGTACATCTTATTTATCGTAATTTTATTCAAAGCAACAGCCAAAGCCGAATCCTCTGCGATATAAAATAATAAACCGTGCGCAGAATAACGACAAAGATACCAAGATATGAACTTTACAGCGTAACGAATGTACTTTAATTTGCGTCAAGCTTTCATTTCCTATCGCTTAAGGTATAAAGTAAGGTTCTTTGTTTCGTTTCCCTTTGAAAGGCTAAAGCTCTACGTCAATACGTATATTATTACGGAAAAATCAGTGGGCATTAATAAAGTTGGAAGCATCGAGAAAATAAACAGGTAAAAATGATTTGCGGCAAATGCGTTTACTAATTGCTTCCGCCGAACGGAAAAATTTACTTGCCAAAAAATAAAATATTTAAAATTCTATTTTTTATCGATGTGTATACAATGGAAGAGGAGGTAGATGTTTGAGTTGATTGCGCACGGTACAACGACGGGATTCGAACAAAATGTATATATTTGAATTAATGTGGAAATCTATTTATTCAAGAATCAAGATACACGAAAATCAACGTCTGAAAAGTATGTACAATTAAAACATTTCGACACGTTTAATTCTTTATTGGTTGATATAAAAATCGGATGAAATTTTGTAAGAATATCAAATAGAATTCCTTTAATCTTTTTATAAATGTATGATAGGTAAAGCGCTTAAGAATTTATCTTCTTTCCTCGATTCTTTGTATACAGAAGTAGTATATTTATTCGATCTTATTATCACTTACCGGTATTCTTTAAAGTTTAACAACACTTCACTTTTTAATCGAAGCATTTATCTCGAAATTGCACGAAAGTCAAGGTTCACGGTACTTTTGGAAAATCGCTGAAAAATGTTGAAGTTAAAGTCGGAACAAGTAGTTTCGAATTTATCGCAGCTTTTGGGAAATATACGGAATCTGAATTAATTCAACGATGGACCGCGACGTATCACGGCGAAAAAGAGTTTGAAGAGAAGTTGCAAGTTTCCTGCGGAATCCGAGATTATGCTGGTGAATGTGCAAGTTCTTCGCTGCTCTGTGCATAAAAATATCGAAGAGGAGTTGGTGGAAAAGGATTGTAACAACACAGGAAAGGAAGAAACGAAATAACGCGGGGGTGGACGTTGTCTATAAAGAACGGATATTATAATTAATCCGTGTGTAGGATGTAAAGGGAAAACCGTAAAGGAAAATATAACGTCCAGTGAAATATAGCTAGAAACTTTTTGCCAAATTTCTCTTCCCACCGTGTTAAAATAATTTCTCCAATATTTCATTTATTACGAGATGCGGAGCGATGCATGACATTTTTTATTTACGATTAAACGTTTTACCTTCGTTTCAATTATTGCGAAACAATCTTTAATTATTTGAATGGCAAGAAAGTTTATTTTCATTTCCCATCGTTTTAGCGGTCGTTTTAATGTCCTATCCTTCGAAGAAAGATCCACGGTTTAATACTCTTTGCGACATTAATATGTAATTTATGTCCGTGTTAAACTTTCGATTATTTTATTTTGATTTCGTAAACGTATTTATTTCATTTAACAGATACTTAACATTATCAATATTCCAGATAACGAAGAACAGAATATTCGCTTAAATTACTAGCGATAATTACGACGTCGATTATAATTGCGAATTTAATAATGTTAAATAATTCCACGTTTGTAACATCGAATAACGAGCGCGATCTATCAGATCGTCTATTACAAACAATTGCCCCGTAATATGTTTAATAAATAAGGAATAACAAGTATAAATGCGACTACGTAACTTCTCCTTAAAACTATCAGAACATTGGAAAAGTGGAAGACAAGCATAACTAATTTGCCATCTCCATTACCAAGAGTACGTTGAATAAAATCAATACTGACGTATCCCAATGGGAGTCCCACCTAAGCAAACTACTCTCTGTTATCACGTTACATTAACCACGTAAATGCATATGAACCAAATTCATATTAATGCTTTATACAGCCAACGACCCACTTATCGTTTGGCCCTCTTAAAACAGAAGCATTTGACAACCGGTACGACTCTTTGAAACAATTCGATACGCCGTTAAGACACCGTAAGAGTTGGAAACGAGCGTTTAAATCTTGTGGCGAATATAAAGGACCTCTCGTGGCCAGGTTTTGCAAATTGAAAGCGTTTCCACGAGCCGAAGATGTTCCACAGGGTGGAGGGAGTGTCGGTTGAAAAGCTCTTTGCACACGTTGTTGACATCGTCGTGGGTGATTAGCGAGGAAAAGCATGTGCCCTAGCGAAGCTGGTGGTTGTCCACCACTAAAACAGCTCTCGAAAACACCTTCAACCGATGCAACGCGTTCCCTCGAATAATCGCTAATTAGGTTCGGCTGACTTGAGAAATCGTGACGACGGTACAACAAAGACGGGAATAATTGCGTTAGAATTAAAGGAAAATTCATTTCTTTGGAATATTTCTCGAGTTACGTAATTGCTATAACACATATAAAATTTGTAATTTCTTTCCGATTTTTATTTCCAAATTATCTCAGTTTCTGTCGGGTATCGTAGAAGAAATTTCGCCTGTCAATGAGAATATAAAGAAATTTATTAGATTCATAAAATGATTTTTTTGAAAAATAAAGCTTCTTTGAAATATTTCTCGTTAAAATGACCAAATGAAAATCAGGTTTCTTAATCGTATATTAATTTCAGAACTACAAGGAAGCCTTTAAAATTATTACGATAGCTCGATAACGACAGCTTAGAAAAGTCACTTGGAATTTTTAACTTCGACCTAAAGGCCTTGGAAATTTAATTAGAACGATCAATTTCTCACTCAGAAGTTCGTAAGAGTATAAAAATTAAGAGTTTGATAAATCACCACCGAATCGTCGATATTACCGAATCAAACGGTGTTTACCGAACAGTCTATAAATCATCGACTGCGAAGAGCATTCAAATCCACGAACGCCAAATAGCGTTGATCAGCACAAATTAAACAAACGCAAATTGCTAGTTTCGCTTATCGTTTATATATAGTAAAGTTAAGTTAAAGAACCAACGGATGACTAAATCGTGTCATTACGAGATGTAACTACGCAATGCTTCGTCATTCTGGCTACGATCATTCGTCAAGGAGAAAGATCTTACGATGTAATATCGTGGAACGAAGCAAAAGAAGAAAATAACTAGGTCTGGTCCTCGCGTCGAGATTGTCGAGGCGCAACTTCGTTCCATTTTTCTGGTCTTTTCTCTATGACACAGATCCAGTCCTGTGCAACCGAATGCTCAGACAGTTTAAGGGTTTCGTTTCCGCGTTTTCGTAATTAAATTCCACTGATTAAAAGCCGTATTTTACTACACGCGTTCTGCTCTAGGCCAGTTTTGTTTCAACCTGGAGACCCAGTTGCGTGTAGTACCTCCAGCGTAGATTGATTCACGATAACATGATAACGTATAATCTTTTTTCACGGCATTTAATGACAGCTATAAGGAAAATTACCGGCCAAATTCGCGCGAACTTTTCTAAACGTCGTTCCTTTCCTTTTTGCTTGGAGAGATTCGTTGATAGTGGAGGGGGGGAGAAAGGATGATTAAACGTGAGATAAGACGCGACTTAACATCATTATTAGCTTATATAAGGTTAGCTACACTGAATAATTCATAATCTCTCGTGGAAATTTCGCAGATTTACAGCGATCCACTTTTAAAAATACGCATTCTTTTTCGTAAAGTATATTTATTGGTGAAAGCTGGTGTTTTCCTCCTGTATTGTGTATTCCCATTTTATATTTGCGTTTTCTAGGAAGTTAAATTACATTTTTAAATACGTCTTTAACCTCCTAACAGTTTTTAAAGGGAACAAAGTCGTGCAACCTTGGACGAAACGGTGTAAAGCGTTATAATTTATAGTTGACAGTATGTTCGATGTTTTTTTTATTTCTAACTTTTTAGTATCTTTTTAAGTATTCGATTTAAGGTTTAACCGTATTTTAAACGTGTTGAAAATAGAACGGCGTTTGCGAGAACTTGTCCCAGAGCTCTAATGTCATGGAAAATTTGCAGGAATGGAGGAAAACTGCTCACGTGCCGCGAGGTGAAATTTACATCCTTTCGGTGAGGCGGTTCTTCGTCTACGAAATGACAGGAGTAAAAATGCGTTTCCCCGTGACCCTCGGTGAAAATATTCCGGGCCATGGAAAATCCTGCTCTCGCGTGGGAGCATTATATAGAAAAAGTGTCAACAATAATTATGTTATTGAGAAAAGGACAGATTACGTCCCAGCTTTTCGCCGTCGACTTTCACAGAAAACGTCGAGTTCCACAAAGAAATAATACGAATTAAAAGAAAACGCAATAGGTCAAGATTTCAATACCAAAGGTATCTCACTTAATTCCAAGACTCACGTACTTACAATAACTTACATACAACGCTCTGTTTCTGTAATATTCCGTAATATTCTATGATATTCTGTAATAACACTCTATGTCCGTGTAATTCAAAAGTCTTTAAAAAATTCGCTTAACAAGCAACCTACTCGTTCTTCAAATTTTCTCATTATCCAACATTTCCTCCGATACTTTGCCTGTTAACTCATAGTTCCAGTTTCCCGTTCTGCTTTCGATCGAAAAACTCAAAGAGCAATTAAAAATCTCCACAAAATACCACACATTATACAATCCTTAGTTCCTAAAATTCTCTCGCAAATCGTATTTTTTTCTCTTAATCCCGGAAGCTTAACCCTCATAACTGTTCGGAAATAAATACCCTGATAGCACCGGATGATCAAACGCGATACGATTTCACGAATCCGTGGGAACCAAAGGTGGATACGAGTTTTAACGAGCGTCAAACATAATAGAGGGAGGGCGCTATGGCCCGTTTCTAAAGGTAGAGGGAGTTGTTCGTGCAGGTACAAGGTCAAAGGGTCGAAAGGTCGCGGTCATCGATGGACGACCGTTCCTCGTACGTATCCTTTTATCTCAACATGGTCGAACGGTCATATTTCTTGCGAGGCCCTTTCCCTTGCGCCATTACCTCCATTAGGTCGACCACAGTCTCGTTTCCATTCCACGGAAAGCGGTGGACATCGATCAATCTACTTGCGTACACGCTCGAAGCAAGTCCATTGTGTTCTTCGCGCGTTATCCTCGTCGCTGTTCACGAGGCGTCAGGTCATTCTCCTCGTTCAATCCACCATTTCTAGACGAGAAACATGGCAATTGATTTAACAGCGCCTTCTTCTTCTTCGCCGCGTGACTTCGTTAAGGTGATTCGCGAAAGACAGAGAATAACGAGAGTACATTCGTAATGTAAGATGCGGATAAGAGGCAATTACTGAAATTTCGTAGATAACGATGTGAATGGACGGCGAAGAAAAGAATATTAAATCTGTTGTATCGATACTCTTCGTAGAGGAATATCGTGTCACTTTTCAAGGGGGGAAATAGGCTGTTTATGGCCAGATGCATATCCTCTTACAGTTCTAGGCTTCCATAAAATTTGAAAACATCTCTTTTGATTTGTCGGTTAACATGCTTGTTAGTGTATTTATTACAGTATAGCATCTTTCGCCCAACCAAATATTTGACGTTATTTTCAATGAAGTTCTTTTCGAATATATTCAAGAGTGAAATTCATTGTTCTATAAAATATCTTCGTAGAATTTGTCGATCAATTAGATAAAAATTCTTTTCAATTCGGTAGAAAGAAAAATTCTCCTCGATGAAATTTACTATACAAAGCTATAAAAACATTTGAAGGAGCTCTTTGTCACTGTCAGTCTCTACCGTGTTACACAGTCGCTTGTTAAATCAAATAATTGAAATTATTTCCAGCAAAAACAAACGTTCTTTCGGGACAAACTCAAAGCTGAGAGTTCGTTACGCGAAATTGACCTCTATTTTAAAAATTTCGATGAAATATGGCCGTCAGAAAACAGAAGAGAACGACACTTTCGGTAATCGTATTTTATACATCACGTTGAATTCTCTTCCACTCGAATCCAAGTTTCTGATAATTGTAGAATTTACGGAAGTTTTTGGATGCTACACTTCTGCATCGCACTTGTGTTACACTTCGAATAGAGTTTTTGATAATTTGCCAGATTGCCAGTTGAGTTTATTAACTTTCAATTCAATCTAGAATTTAGAAAGACAATTTAGAATTGAAAAATTCGTCGTTCTACTCCTATTTGGTAACACAATACGTTTAGAGAGGAATTGACACAGGTATCACGGACGATGTTGAAAATAATTCTTTTCGAGATTCTATAATATCTATAAAAACAATTCCTTTAGATGAAACTAATTTGCTATGTAACGTGATGTAATTTGTAAGATAATCTTCCGTGAAACCTTAACTCGACGTATCTCGAGCTATCTTAATAGCCACAGAGAGAATCTATCTTCGAACTTTCTGCCATTTCGAATAGAAGCTCGATTAACTTGGAATCAAATTTTATCGCGTTCCGAAGAAACTTTCCTATCGAATAACGCCAGCCAATTTCGATTTCAAGAAATACCTTTCAGTTTTTTAACTTAGGTGTCTTGGCAACAGAAGGTATAGATATAGCTGAAACTTTTTATCGAGTTTAGCAAACAGTTTAATTTTCTTTCGACCTGGTATTCCAAAGTGTCTACGTACTATTTTTAACAGAGCGTAGAATGTAAATGTTACCGATTCGTAAAAGATCATTAACCTAAAAAAAAAAAAAAAAATCTGATTAAAAAACAAAGCTTTTTAAAATGTAATACAAGATTATGAAATGACGTGAAAATTATTTGCAACTTTGAAAATAATATTTTTTTCAACTAATGTCTGTTCCACTATTTGGCTAATAATATCTTAGGAATATTAATTTTCTCGCACCTTCTTTTCATAATTCTGTATACAGATATACGTTTGTTTTAATTGTTCTCTCTGGTGAACAGGCGAACAATCGCAAGCCCCTCGCGTGTATTTCACCGCACGATTCACTGTAATACCGAAGCGTGCGACAAAACCCAGTATCGAGCTTCCTTACACCATGCAGACAATTGAACAAGCGGAGTAGAAAAAAGGCTGACAACTAGAGACTTTCCCTTCTTTATTTCTGAAACTTTTTTATCCGGCTGACAAACGAGTACACGTAAGACGGGCGTGACACTTGTTGAGGCTTTAGTAGGTTGCGAAAAGAGGTTGGGTAGACTTGAAAAGATTTTTCGAGCGAGTCCAACGGGCCACGCCTTCCTCCCTACTCGACGCGACGCGTTAATTAACTGCCGGAGCAATTAGCGGCGAATAAGATTAACATCTTTCTCAAGTTCCTAAGCGAACAAGATTGAGAGCAGCTTGCATCGCTTCAGTGCTGCCTGTGAAATACTCGCCGGATGAGAGATAGTCGAGCCGGTCGAGGGTTTTTGATGAGCGTTTATTGACGAGCTTAGCCAAGTAATTGCTTTGAGGAAGCTAGGCACAATTTTATTATTTATAGCGATATCCGTCTCGCTTGTATCCTAATGGGGCACGATTTTCAGTATTTTTCGATCGGTTTCGTCACAGCTTTTATTTTCTTGTTTTCATTTCAAACTTTGCTATTTCATTAGGACGAAGGATCATTTTCGAAGTAATGAAATTGAGAATTAACTGATCATTGTGTTCGACCGTTCGCGGAGAGACGCGATCGCGAAGAAGCACGCCAACGGGAATTAAATTCGTAAGAAAAATCGTAAATTCCCGTTACGATTAGATAATCGACGCCACGAAGTGATCGATCCCCTATTTCGTTTAGGATAATACAGGTGGTTGAACTGATTATAACACTGTAGTGACAGCTTACGATATGCACTTTGTTCCGACAACTTTAGAAACATAGACAGTTACGCTCGACGTAAGCGTAGATATAAGTTAAATAGATGACTGATCTGACTAAGGGTGGAAAACCAGTCAAAAGATGTTGACTGGTCTAAGATCAATACAGTTCGATGACGATGTCGTGGCGGAGGAAAGCTATTTGATGGGTGTGTCTAGCGCACGAGACCATCGAATTCGTCGATGTTAATTTTGGCTAGGGAAATGAGGGCGGTAATCGTTGCTTCTAATTGGATAAGAAAAAGGTTGGTGGACAAGGCCGCCCCCGAGGGAAAGTTGGCAGCGGGAGATACCGAACGTGGAAAAAAACAAATGTCCCGTACCTTGCCGGAGTGGACAATAACTTCAAGGAACGCTTGAAGTAAAAAGGTACTTGTTTGGTCTGAAGGACCGTAACTGTGAAAATGTCAAGATTTATGGTGGATCCTTAAGTCTATCGAGGGTACGTAAAAAAAGTGCGTAGACATCTAGCGGCGTGGAGCCTGGTTTGTGTAGAGTCACCGGACGTAACACATTGCGAGTACAGACCATTCTGAGAAGTTTAATTTCTCTTTTTTTTTATTATTATTATTATTTAATTTGTACTTTACAATTTCTCCAACTGGACATTCGGTAAATGGAGTTTAATTCAAGCGAAAATTCAAAGAGATCGTATTTGATCAACGATATTAGCTGCTACTTGAAAAGAAACTACGAAAGGACTTTGATGGAAATTGAATAAAGTTGTTGAAAAATATCTTAACTGGAAATGACTAAAAATGCTCGTTTCTGAATAAAAAGAAAACGGGGAATTTCAAAATTCAAAATGAAAGGGTTTCCGTGTTTAATAAGATAACGTTTTTATTAAACGTACAATTTACCTTTGTATAACACGTTGAATTTTATTTATTGAGGATATCAGTCGTCGTATTGCTACATCGAATTAAATCTGTAAAGCGTGCTACGCTTTTCCAATTTTAATTCTTTAATTAACGTTACGTAAGTTTAAGCCGTAATATCGGGACTGATCGGCGATAATAATAATTATGGAATATTAGAACAAACGAGCGGCAAGAAACGAGAAGAATTTCAAGAAAGATGTACTTACTTAATCGCATTAATCGGGGGAATCTAGTAATTACCGTTAACTAACCAATCTTCGTTCGAACTGCTCGACGGTTAACGAAGACGGTTCTCCGCAGTTCACACGAATTGACACATTCTTGAAAGTTATTCTCCGCAGCGGGTTTATTCACTCGATAAATTAAACGCTCGAAGGGCTCGGAGAAACGCGGAAGGAAAGAATAGCGTCGCTTCCAACTCCCAGTGGAGATGAACGCTTTGACGACGATGCTGCGATACATCGAATTTGCTGGAACACAGATCGGATTAAAAAAAAAAAAAAGCAACAGTTTAAAAGAACAAAGGAAATTCCTCTGGGTTACCACATCCTTTTTTCTTCTTTTTTTTTTTTTTTTATTATTAAAGCGATGGTTGTGATTTTGGAAACATTCGCAAAAGACGAATAAAAGAGGGTTAACGAAGAGACAGAATCATCGTTTGCCTGAATATAATTGATAATACAAAAGGAATTAATAACAACTGAACGATTAAGCAGTCTCGTTTCTTTCGGTAGAATCGTTATCAGTAGAATATTACTACTAGTCGAATCTGAAGAATGTTCTTATTGGAAAATTTTACATTGATTGAGAACAAAGAAGATAATTTAGAGAAAACTAATTCTCAGAGATATTACAATTTCTCTACGAATAATGTACAAACTTTCTTTTAAATATTTTCGGCCGATTATTTGTTATCGTGGCAATTAGAAAACTGATTCAAATAGTTCTAAGATGATATTTTTGGATTATGGATAAGAATACGACGATAGGTTTGACAGTGAATTGTTACAAAGATTACTATCGATGCAATAAATGAAAAATATACGTCAAATTTATCGTGTAAAGTAACGGAAGAGTAAAACGAAAAAGGAAGGATAGGCTTTATTTTATTAAATTTTCCAATATCCATAAGAGGTAGATTAAAACTACTGCACGTATAAAGAAACTTAAATAATTGGATAATTCTTATCCAATCGATTGTATCAACTTCTACCGTCATCTCTTACCCGTTATCAATCGTTCGATTCGATTCGAACGATAGATACGACTGGAAACTGGAGAAAAGGTCTCGGCAATGGCGAAGCGAACGACGCTCAATCTACACAGGAATCGTTCAATTTCCACCAGCTGGTAATTGCTTAACAGAAGGAGCCCGGAAGGTTACGTTTCATCGAGTTGCTTCGCGGTCCATTACCCTTCGCGTTTATTCGCATAGCCAAGGGGATGAAACGTAATATCGCGAACAGAAGGAGGGAAGCAACAGGGTGGACAAGCTCGCGAATTCCACGCCTTAATCCTAATCCTCCTGTCGCCAGAAATTCACGCCTATATCCACGAATCCCTACTGTCAAATCCAAGAGAATTTTATATCGTTGCCTGCGGTTCCGGTTGTCTACGATCATCGATCGTCCTGGTTATCTACTCGGGGATCCTGTGTAACCTACTGAACCGAATGTGGGGCGTGTCGATAAGAGGTTGTACAGGATACAGGAAGAATTCAAGCTTCTTGGTTAAGCTATTGTTAAGGAACCTTGGCTCAGCTGCTATTAATAGGCATCGATTGTAACTTAATGATATCAATCTTATTGTTACAAATTTCAAAAACTAAGAATCTGGATATTCAAGGATTTGGAAGTTTGAATATTTGGGTATTTGAATATTTGAAAAGCTGAGAACTTGGCGATTCGAAAATTTAGAGACTTGCACACTCGAAACGTTGTAAATTTGAAATCAAGAGTCGAGTAATTGTATATGATTCCTTAATTCGATAGAATTCTTAATTGCTTTTTCATTCTCGCGTGTACTTTTGTACATCGCTATCCTTATAATAGCAAAGACGAATACAATACGCCGTTCTAATTGCGCGTTTGATTCGTCACTCGATCGAGTACCTGTCGCTAATGTAACCGCGCAGGTCTATCGCTCATAGATCGACTTCGACACGGTCTTTGCTCCAGCAGTATGAGGAGACTGATAACAATCGGTTCAATTGACATATTGAAGAAAAAAAAAAAAAAAAAGAAAAGTAAATTTAAAACAGGGTTAAACCTGTTCATCCAGCTTTCTCTAGCTGCAATAAAACTTCTCAACAAAGGAAAACTCACAATAAGACAAATCGAACGTATGTTCAATCGATGCTACACAACAATTCGATTCACTTTGTTTTTCACTTATTTCCACCGAGAAATATCCGAATATTTTTCTCGTAGATAAAGCAGGAACTCGTTGCAATGAAAGGTTTCCTGTACCGTCTTCGAAACTAACTAATCGATTCTTATTCTTTTTCTTTCCGTTTCTTTTTTTTCTTTTCTTTTCTTTCTTAAATCGATGGCAATCTTGAGAAAGAAACGGAAGACGGTAGAATAGAATTTTCTATCGCAGTTACTTGGCCAAGACAAATCTTCTGAAAAGATAGGGTAGAAGTAGCGAGGCAAGGGGACGATACACGATATAAACATCCTGCCTGACGTTAACAATCTACGAACTGGATACCAAAGTGCTGGCCATTGAGTTTACGACCACCGTTGCCGAAGGCATAAATGACAGTAAAAATTGTAACCGTAAATTTTCACCGTGTCTCTCGATGTTTCCGTGGTATTCAAATTTTGAACGGTTCTCGCAACTCTAGCAATTTTCATCGTACTGGTTTTTCAAACAAACTAGAAAACGACCCGCTTCGAATTTCCATCCTCGTAAAAATACCGTAACGTGTATGCGTGTGTTTGAAGTTGTACGATTATATATCTCGTGGGTGATAGAGAAGTTACACATATTGGGATGAAAAATAAATTTCTTGGGAGATGGGGAAGGATAAGAATATAAATTAGGTGTTAGGAAGAAAGATAAATGCAAAGGTACTTGCTTATGTTCTCTTTGATATAAACTCAACGACGATGGAAGACGGGGAAAAACGTCGGAATCACTCGAAATTTGACTTCTATAAAGTAGCTCTTCTGTTGGAAATGAAATTCTGGAAATATAAAATTACCATGGAATTATGATTTTATGTTTAATATATTTTAACGTTCAGATTTGTATTTTACACATTGGCATCTTATAATGAAAGGTATATAATTTGTGTTTATGTTTTACAATTTTCAATTTGTATTAATATCTCACGATTTACAGCTTATATTTGTATTTTATAATTCACAGTCTCCATTCGTATTTTATAATTTTACGGGTTTGCTATTTATATTTTATAACAAATACATTCTTTAAAGGCAATCGAAAATGGCAGCGGAAAATTTTGGCGAAAATGAAAAGTTCGCCCGTGTTATAAAAAATTGCCTGAAATATATCCAGAAAATATTCGAAAACAAAAACTTATGTCAAAAATATCAATAGAGAAGGCACTCTATAGTCGCAAACGGAAGCAAATCACAATATAGAAGCAAATTCACGTTATAAAGATCGAATAAAGAAGCAATTCGTAGCAATATTTATAACTGCAAACGCCTGAAAAACGAACGCCATAGGAAATGAGAAAAGTGCAATAAAAACTTTCCAGCGTGAAGTAGAAGTACAAGGGAACGGTACTGGGAGAGCAAAGTATCGTGAATAGCACTGAACAACTCCTACATCTTCCCTCGCACTGTCACGAATCTTACCGATTGAAGTGTCAAGTTGATCTTATAAGGAAATGTCTGGGCATGAGAAAGGAAGTAAAAACTGGAAACAGAGTGACAGAACGAAAGGGAATAGGAATGCCGGGAAGAAGCACGAAATTCATAGAGGAGCGTCAGACAGTGTCAGACCGGTCAAAGTGTCGTATACGTGGGAACGTGGTTCATACGGTGGAAATCGTATCTTTGGCGATGGAGACCGCGTTACCGAGTCACGTATCATTTGTATCTCGGCGCCATGGTGTTTCCCTCTTTGAACTTTATCGATACGTCTTACCTTCGCAGCGTTCTCGTTTCGCCAGGTTCCAGCAACAGATGCTGAGAAGCGTCAAAGAAACTCGTGAAAGTAGGTACGAACGTAGAAACGGGAAGTGGAGGACACGGTGAGGAAGAGAAGAAAATGGCAAGCTCTAAGCTCTGCCGGTAAGCGTTCTCCGCATTGAAATTCCATTTTCGATAGAAGGGAAACCTCTTTGTGCCGTGCCACCGTCGAATAAATTAAATAAGCCGAGGCCGGAATGAAGGCAATGCCAGATTTATTCTTGTACGTCGAACGGCAACGCAATTTCGAGGCCACGCTTACACAGGGTCGAATAGTAGCGAACAGCGGCGAGGAATTCGTCTTAGATCGAGTTATGCTCGCTCCTTTTTAAGATTATGATCCTGGGAAGAGTGGCTTGTTTATTTGGAAGGGATGAGATTATGTTGCTGGCTGTTCGTTGAATGACTTAGCGAAGGGGAAATATTGTATTACAAGATGGATCGTAAAAGGATTTGTTAGCTTTGTAAAACAAATCTGGATTTTTACGACGTTTAGAAGATTTATTGAGTCGTAATCGTCAAATTTTTAAATCGAATTCCTTCTTTTACCAAATTAACACGTTCGTCGTCGCGAATGTACTTTGTCCTGAGTAACACGTAATTTTTGCGCGATATTATATCCTGTCCGAGCACTTCTTTCTGGCAACGTTATCCGAGCGATTCACATTGTTCAATATTTGATAATCCACGATAATCTTATTTTACCTATTTTAAAAAATTTTGTAGCGTGGATTATCGGCGACTTTCGTGGCATTCAACGTGTTGATTATCAATCGTTTAACGAGGGACACGTTCTTACATTTTTTGACAAACGAAAAGAAACACGCAGTTTAGTAGCGAAAGTTCTATCGAGCATCGGCACTACCTCTACGACGTTAATTTCAACGCCAATTACCGTGCAGCGATTAAAACGTGATACTCTCGATAGAAATCAAGTTTAACCCTTTCGGGACTCACCGTCTAACCCTTTCGACACGCCCCAAGGTAACTTTTACAAAGATTCCTCTGGATTACTACGCTTTTATTTTAACAGATTATATTATCATTTTTCTCTGTCACCGCTAAAATTTATCGCCACAGAATTACATATTCGTTCCATTTAAAAAATTATTTTTCTCGTTAGATTGCTATACTTCCCATTCGCTTTATCAAATTATACGCTTTCATTAGAATTACATGTGCCGCTTTTAAAATTACTTTCAAATTGTATTTCCTTTTTTTTCCAAATTTTGGCGTATCATATTATCATGCTTCTGCGCGCATTGTTAAAAACTAAAGAGCTAAAGGGGGCAATCGTCAGATTTATCGACAGTCTGCCACGGACGTTTATCAATATCCTGCTAGACGTAATACACAACAAATTCGCTGTGTTGTATAAATTAGTGCAACAGGCCATGCTTAACGAGGTAAACGTCGCGTATTCCTCAAGTACGCTATCGAGTGGCCGACTGTCTTAACGAGGCCGGTGTTTCTTTTCCTCTTTCTCCATTTCCTTCGAAATTGTACGTTTCCTTCCTCTCGTGTCTCTTGTGCATCAAACGTGCGTTCTGTTCTTCCACCGTATCTCTCTTCTTTTAGTTCTTACTTCTTCACCTTCCAATTTTCATTGTCCTTCGGTTCGAGTTTCTATTTTTCTATCTCCTCGACCTTCCATTTAGTTCTACTTTGTTATGCTGTTTGCTCCGACGAAGATAAGGTTTGCTCTTTTCTTGTTCTCTTACTCGATTCGTGAATGACCTCGTGAACGAAATGGAAGTTTTGGTTTTGTCGTAGATCGTATTCTTTGAGCGAAAGATCGTTTTTCATAGAGAGTACGAAGAGAATTTTCTTTCATCCCCTTAATATGGATAATTGGATTAAAGATTTTTACGTACTTATGAGAAATTTAAGAGTTCACTAAATTCATAGAATACACGTAATAAAATATCCAAAGTATACCACTTCTTACAATATTTAATAGGTTTTACTCTTTTAGTACTCTGTATTCATAAAAACATGAATTTGCACAAATATCCGCATTCTCTTCGCTATACTATACTATACGTCGATTTGAGCTTCGACTGTTTTGGACAGACATAGGAAACCGGAGATCTTGTTTATACAGATCGAATTGCAAATTTTATCAAATATTAGTCTGATAAATGACGTCGTGTTAAATGCTACTGGTCTCAAAAGAATTTTAGAGAAACTTCCAAAGGATAGACTAGAGTTGAGTATGTGAAAGTTTGATAGACACCAAGGAACTCCACTCAACACAGTGTATAAGCAATTTCCGCAAATCCTGTTGAAGTTCAACGAACTCTACTTAGTTTCTTTAAGCTGCAACAAATTAGGGGGGGTTCGGTTGATTAAGTTGCCCTATAGGTACGAAAGTTTTGTTACTCTGATATCACGTGGCGTATATTTGATGCTAAAGAGATCCTTGGAATGAAACAGACATTAAACCGACCTTAATTAGAAATTAATTGAGAGTAATTTTACTCCGATCTGAATTTTACTGAATACAATTTACTAGATAATACGTAGTATCACATGGACCGTGTAATACTCAGAAATAATTGAATTATTTCATTTAATTCAATATTTCAATTGGATTCTAGACTCAAATGCTGGAAAATTCCAGAAGTCTAATTTTAGATACTCCTACGGTTATTATCAACTGCTGTTCAATTTCCAAATGTAAGAAACTGAGTGTCGTATCTGCTGTTCGATATTAGCTCGATAATTCGATTAATTAAATAACTGTTACATCATCTCAGACGACTGTCTTCAATCTTTGAGGACCCTCATCCTACAAATAATTTCATTCTATGGTTTACGTCTTGTTTTCGGTTATGAATGATCTTCTTTTCGGTTTAGAACGTGACTCAATTTAAAGTAAACGATACACGTGTGCTCTATTTTCTCTTTGCGTTCTGGTTCTCTTCTCTCTGGTCAAAGGGTGGCATTGATTTCGTAACAGGAGAAACGATCAAGTATTGCGTTCTAGCTTCTCGCTCACTTGTTACGTACAACGCTACGGTTTCATTGTCAAAGCATAGCGGGGTACACTAATACCGATGGCTTGCCTCTAAGAAAACGCGAGACCTTCCCTTTGATATCGCATTCGTCAACGTCAAGGATTTGATTTCGTCTGAAACAGAGTAAATTGCGACTTGAACGCATTCTGATTAAATTCCGTAACGTTAAGATCAAGCACAAAGTCTATTAATTCCATTAGCGACAATTCACTTCTACGTTATTATCCTATTTCAAAGTTTCAAAAGGTGTGTCGTAGTTGGATGGGATTCTTGAATTACTTGTTAACATTTTGAAGCAAGTTGTTGCATGAATTTTTAAAGATTTAAACATACTATTGCTTCGAAATATTACCGGAGGTTAAAGTTATTTAGTCTTGGAAAATTTGAATCCGACGAATCTTAATATATATTTGAAGTGGCTTTGTGTCTTAAGCCTAACGTTCTTTAATAGAAAATACCTGATAATTCGCTTTAACGCGATCCGAAACGCTATAAATTCGAATCAGACTGTAATAAATATCGGCCAAACAACCATAAATCCGCCAGGGTGTACAACCCTACGCGAACGTTGCACAATAATGTGTTTCTTGAGTAACGCGTTGCTAGATCGATCGTTGCTCCCTAACGAAATCGTTTAACCATTTAACATATCTATCGATAACGAGTCAACTATTTATAGTCTGCGATACAAATATTTTCTGAACGAAAAGATACTACGAATAGCAAACAGATAGTACGGCATAATTTTTTGTAACAAATATATAAATTTATATATTCGAGACTCACGAGTGTGAAGAAGACCGAAAGATTAGAATTAAGCTATCAGGGCAACTTGTATTTATAGTAAAAGTGATGAGTTGTTTTAAATGAAGCTTTTATCTGCTTTATCCTCGATTTATTTTTACAAAGATAACACGATAATGAAACGAGATAACTCGATCGTAACGAGGTTCGACATGGATTCGGCAAAGGAAAGCAGAAAAACTGCTTTTAGGAAGTAAATAGCTGGATTTAAGTAGGGCTTAGAGAAGGACGAGAATAGAGATAGACGAAGAAAGTGCTAGAAAATTCAAGAAAAAAGAAAGACCAGTATCCGCTAACATTCGCTCGAATATTAGACGCTATGTGTGTACTTCCAATGGTGTGCGAGGCTAAAAAAAAAAAAAAAGAAAAGAAGAATTAAAAGGTAGAAAGAACCGAAGTCTAGGAATATTTCGAGAAATTATGCAGAAAAGTTCGAAATGGCAAACAGAAAATACTTTTGCGAAGATACTCTGGCCAGGCTACCGACACAGCACGTTATTGCTTGAAATTCTATTACCATTATACGAAGACATAATACAATTTCAATAATTTATATGTCGACAAATGTTTTACCGTAAAAGAAACTCTATTTTCATATCGTAGAACTACGATTATTAATGGTAATAAAATTTAACCGAATTTTAAATTTAACTAAATTTAATATATCGCATGAATTCATTGCTGAAGTTTATTTGAAAACGTTACGTAATTTTTAATTCGCGTCCGTCCAAACGAATATCACGCGCATATCGTAAAATTATGAGGCGAATCGGAGCTGATATGTATGCAGTGAACATGTCAACACATTCGAGATTAATGACCCGGCATGTGTCAGTTAATACTTCAACCCTACAGCCGATAAATTTCACATGTGGATCACGAGCAGACGTTTGTACTATCAGCCAGTTCTTACGTAATAATAACTGGGGAAATCGTATGGTTACAGGACAGAATTGTAGAATAAAGAGGTTTCAAAACTTGTGAAATAGAAATACAATAACTCTCTCCGGTTTATGTTTTAAAGACTATTCGACAAAAGTATTTTAAGGTATTCGATGAAATAAGATCGAGCCAGATTGAAAATGATTAAAAATATTTTTTTCACATTTACGCGTTTCACGATTACACGTTATGATATATCTAAGACCTAATTCTCTTACGATTTATTATAATTGCAGAAACGTAACAGGATTCTGAGGACTATCCTGTGATATGTTAAACCGAACGATATTCCTTGCAAAGTTGAGAGGAATATCGATTCTATTTCGTTGACTCGTAGTGACGATGCACGAGAGGAAACTTCTCGTTTTCGTATCAGCCAAGTCCAAGTGGAACGCTCCACCGGGACACGGAGCGTGGCGTCGCTTCTTTCGGATTTAAATTAGATCCGAGACGACCCGCAGATCCTTCAGACGCGTCAAATACACGCTCGCTTAACGTACTTTCATCTGCATATTTTTCATTTCGCTATTTTCTCCGGATCCCTTCGCATCCCTCTGTTCAACCGCCCAACCGGTGTCGCTCAATAGGGACGCTTTATTGTTCCTAAGAAAGCTATTCTTTTCCCCCTTTTCGTGGATTATTGCGTCGAATAATCCCTGTATTACAGTTTCAGGGAATTTTTTGATATTTCCAAACGACACCTGTGAAAACACAATCATGATCGGGTTTGAAGGGACAACAAACTGTTACCTTGCATGAATAAATATAGTAGATTGTATAATATTTTTAATATTAAATTAATAATAATTAAAATGGAAATAATAATTTTCATTTAATAACGAAAGAATCACGCTTCTTACGAGTTGATCTAACATTTTATTCGTACAATCGAAAGATCGCGGACGAAATTATTAATCGGTGAGAGTAAAATAAATGGTGCGTGCTTTATTACGAAAATAGAGAAAAATGTCAAAGTTGTATGGAAAATTGTGAAATGCATAGAACGCATGCATAAATTTAAAATATCAAGCGTACGCCGGAAGCGAGATTTAAATTCAGTGTTAATGGAATACGAAAATTAACGCCACACCTGTTGACTTTACGGGAGATTCTGCTATTAACTCGAAATGTGTGAAACACACGAACTAACCCTTCCAATGCAATGGCTAGACCATTAAGTACGATATGATAGCTTTATCGAGGATAAAATTAGGTATCGTTTAATTATTGCCTACGAGACGAATTAAAATCGTTTAATATTGTCTCGTACTGTTATCACGATTTAACAAATTTCGTAACGTATCGTATCGTAATGTATACACGATCGATAAAATATCCATCGTGGAAATGATCGCAAGAAATGCGGAGAATGATCGCTTTCTTCGACGTGCTTTTACCTTTTGTGACGTGTAGTATGTATCTGCATTGTGTACGAAACTCAGAAATATCATAACCACGCTTGGTCTTCAAAAAATGCATGAAACCACTACAATCTGGTAATTGTTTATCGGAGAAGATTTTTAAAGTTTCTATCTTAACATCTACTTCAGTTACGTTTTATTCGACTGGAAATCGTAACAAATGAAAAGAATAAGAGAAATAAGCAGCAGATTTCTGTGTCACTTCAATTCATTACGAATAAAAATTCTGCAATAAATCGTCTAGTCAAAGGATAAAAAATACATTATTACTAGATTACGGATTTTTATGCATCTGTGGAGAATTTGAAAATACAAACATACATGAGATGCATATAAGATGTAGAAAATATAGGAAATATCGAAAGTATAAATAAATTAATAGCTAAGACAATTCTGTATTTTGTTTCCTCCTTCTATGATTTTAATACGAATTTCCATAAATATCTGCACACAAAGAACCAAATCAGATACATCGTTTACGATTTGTACTCCAGCGAACGAAAAGGAGGTTCAATTTTCAGAGAAATTTTCACCGTGAATCACGGATGCCTTTCAAAATGGCAATTTTCAAATTGCAACGTGTTTCGTTGCGTCATTTTCGTTCACACGAAGGGCTGCGCATTAATTAAAAAATGTCGGAGAGCGAAAAGAGAAGGTGAAAAAAAAAAAAACATGGAACACCTCGACTGATCGATATTACTGCAACGACGCAAAACTCAGCGCCCACGCAAGTGCGAAGAAAAAATGAACGGAAATACGTGCATGCGACTGCGATAATTAGGCATCGAATTCTCCTTGAACGATCACCGCGATTATCGTCGACTTTTCATTGAAACTTTCAGCTGCACTCGCTGTTTCTCATCGGCACGTAATTCTTTGTCCTTATAATATGTTTTTATAATTCTACTATTTATAATTTTCTTTATTATTTAATTTGTATTTTACAATTTGTCCAGCTGGACATTCGGTAAATTTTTCTAGCTGAATTGCTAAATAACATGTGGATGGCTATCCCCAGCGGGATGCCATCTTCGGGTTTGTCTATTTTGTCTCTTTAGAGAGAGATTAAAGTATTTAATGAATTTGAGGTATTATCGTACATTACATCATTATATAATTAAAGATAATAACTCGAAGATCCTTGAAAATAATAGTAATTATCGTGGATATTTTGAAGATCTTATAAATATATATGTATATATTTCGTTAATAAATTTATCCGGTTACATAGCAACGAAACGATGGATCGAAGCACGCATCTGAATCTGAAATAGCGTAAACGATTCGACAGATTATTCTATGTAAGTTTCGAAAGACACGCAATATCTATTTTATCATCGAAAAGAATCGCTATAAATTTCCACTAAAACTCGGGGAAGAAATTTTAGTATTTTCGGTAGCATCAATTTTTTGTCGGACACTCTATCTATATACGTTACGCAATACGCAACGAAGAAGCAACAAGTGACGAGAATGGAACGTAATTGATCTTGCAGGGTTCAAGAGACAGACGGCTCTTTCTTCGAAAGTTTCACCGCGTTATCTTGGAGACAGGAAAATCGAAGGCTCATGGTCCTTCAAGAAGTAGAGGCCAGGGCCAAGGAACCGCCTCCCCCGTCCAGAGACACCAGCTTGACGCAAACTTATCGTTTCACCAAAAAAGAGGTAAGCTCTCTCTTGCAAATAATGATTATTTCATTGATCCTAAGTCAGAAGTAAATTAAATTAAGTTTTAGTAGAAAGAAATTATGTTAAATATACAAAATCGGTTAAATTCGTTGCAAGTAAATTAGAAATTAATCTGTATAAATTAACAGAAAAATAATAAATAATTTAACACGTCGATCGCCGTGTGAATTTTATATACATTGTCACGAGAACCGTGTCTTGATCATAGAGCGTCTAACTTTTACGAAATCGCGCACTTTTTCTCTGAAAATGTTATATAATTCACCGACACTGTTGAAAATTTTCCACTTCGTGAAATTTATCTTTCTTTAATCGTTCTAACCGATGATATCGATGACCGTCGTGACAATCAACCTGTTAATCTTCAATTGAAACCATCACATTTTTATACGTGGATATATAGAGAAGATTTAAAGGAATCGACACAGTGCAATTATTAAAAAGTATTACATAAGATGATTTTTCTTAGAAGCGTGTTTACGTTTTAAATGTTAAAACTGCAATCGTAGAAACGAGAAGGAAAAGTTAAGCACGGAGAGAAAAGTTTAAAGAAAGGGCAAGCTTATCCTCTGTTTTAGAGCAGGCCGCGTTGTCCGTAATTCTGCAAGTTTACCAGTCGAAACATAACGAGTGTAAGTTTCCGGTTTTCGCCGTGGCGTCAGCAATATGAAAGTGAGGCGCTATATGGCCTGTTTTGGTGAATGCAAAAGCTTCGCTATCGTTTAAAAGCGAGATAGAGTTGTTAACCGCTTTCGGCCGACGTAACGCAAGCAGCTGCGCGTCGAATTTAATCACACTTTAAACAATACACTTTCGTGCTTGAAGTTAACCACGCGACGAGGAACATGAAAACATGGTAACGTGTCAAAACACAATCTTGCGTATAAATCCATATGCATGCAGATCAACGTAGATCCATTAAAAATTAGGAACGTGTAATATTTGATCTTTGAACAATTTTTACACGTACAACGAATACACGTCGCTTTGATCATTTTTCTTATTCTGATAACAAAGTCGATATCGTGATCTGATAGCGTTTTATTTCAGTAGAAAAGAAAAGTAGAAAATTCGATTTTTGTTTTCTCAAAGACTTTCCTTTCTTCGAGACTCGATCATGACCGGACTAATATAATTTTATCGCGAAACGTAACGAAAGAAAGAAATCTCCAATCCTTCGTATAAACCGTTACAAACTTCTTCTATAAATTTCTGTATGAAATTTCTTCGAACGCGTGGCCAGAGAATGGGAAAAAGAACACGTACGTACACTTTACAAAATGAAACGTTCGATCGATCAACTATTCCGGTTCTTTAATTTTCTGTATCTCAATTTGCAATTTCATTTTACTGTTATCGTTGAAACTGCCGGAATAATTAAAATAACCAATTAATAATTTTTCAATATACGGATACACTGTTAACCAAATCCTGTATTTTCTTACAAATTAAACGTTCGCGTGCGTAACTATCAGTATGTAATCGCCCCAAGATCTTAAAACGTGAAATATAATACTAACAATCGCGATCGAGCCTTTATATACTTCAAGAAAAATCACCGTTCCTCGATTTTACTTGCTGTATTTTTACTTACTATCGCGAGTATAACGCTTTGTTCGCAACGTTCTCATAGCGATGCATTTTGTCATCTATCATGGTGGTTACGGTATGCGCAGATCGCATGCGACTTGGTAGTTATATTTCCCTTGAAATATTATGCGTGCTGGTCAATCGAAATGACGGACAGCCGCTTTAACGATATCGCCTGTTTAACATTTGTTCATCCAACCAGCGATCCGCAATTTCATGATTGCACTTCCGAGAAACCTCGATATTTCGCATAAGATACCGGCAACAGACACGACAATCCTCAATCAGAATGTCCATTAAACGGTTGAGATAATCCTTCCTATTTTTATCGTTCCTGCATTATCCTTCTTTTCGCTGAATTAATTTGAATTAATTGAAATTCATTTAATTTAAAACATTGAACGAATACGAATCATATTGTTATATTACTAAGAGGTCAGATTTTACTTTCGCTTGGTTTATGCAAATTAATCCTATTCTCCTCCTCTATTTTCATCAACATTAAAATTGGCGATTTGAAGAAAACGGTGAATACAGTGTTGTTCGCCTCCACGAGAACCTATTTATAACATCGATCAATCAATTGGATTGAATTTATTTGACAAATGCAATATTAATTCCGCATTTATATGCAACCGCACAAAATTGCCAATGCAAAGCGTAGATTTCATAGATCTATTTATTATTCGACCATTTTCCATTTACATTTTATATCGTTACTATATCTAACCTTTCACTGAAATCTTCATAAATATTTTATATTTTCATCCCCATTTTTATTAATCGCTTTTTATTATTCAATTATTTCGCTATTCACATTTTTCATCGTTCTTATAATCTTTTCGGTAAAATCTTTACGATTTTACCTTTCTTATATATATATATGTATATGTATATATGTGTCATAAAGCAGCATAGGAAATTTGTACAAAGACCTGTAGAATATCCTTGAGAGTAATACTCTTGATATTCCTTTCTGACTGGACACGCCGTATTTGCGATCTGCTTTTCACAAAGTGGACAATGCCAGCGTGTAGGTGGATTACGGAACTCTAGATGAACGTTCCCTGGGCCACTGTGCGAGAGAAATTCAAACTCAAACGCAACTTCGTGACGCGATAAACCGGTAGACTATATTAGATATTCTGCAGCTGCAAGATTCGCTTCTGCATTCGCTGGCACAGAAAAATTATATTTCAGAAATATTTTCCGTTTTCGTGAACGAAGAACGTCCGACGAAATTTTTAGTTTCGGATCATCTACCACCACACGTTTAAAATCCTTTTAAAACGTTACTTTTCACTTGAAATCCAAACAGTTATCCCTTTTATCCTTAATTTTTTGAAAGCAAAGTCTTTCAAGCGTGACCTTACGAAATCAGAACTCCCATGCTCCGAGCTAGCAAAATTAATTTTTCATTAACTTCGTGTTTACATGTTTCGCAACTTTTAGCACCGAACTTTCTCGTTTTACTCGTGCGATTTTATTATTATAAATATCTTCGTTCGATCCAATATCTCAAACGATATAAAAATTCAATATAAAGTTTCAATAATCAGAGTTCTGGCATTTTAAATGGAATTATTAAATAGCCCGTGTCGTTTTTAAAGCTATCAAAAAAGTTTTAACTCGTTAACACGTTGACTGTCACGCGAATTTAATACATTTTGTCGCGATAGATTGAAATATACCATGGCATAGCATTTCATTTTTGCAAAGCACTATATCGTATTTGCGCACTTCCTTCTGACAATGTTATATATGATACATAATATCTAAATCATTCACATTATTGAAAACTTATCGATTCGTGAAATCTATCTTGAATATATATGTGTATATATATATATATATATATGTATGTGTGTGTATATATATATATCTTTATGTAATATATCACACAGATAAATAACGCGATTCAAAGGTTGTTAGAATTGAATGGGATTGAAGCAATTTTTCACGCTCGATTCCACGTCTTTCCGGCCTCGTAAAAGAGATCCCTCGTAAAGCAAACGATCGCAACGTCGTCATTTATCCGGAAGGAAATGAGTAACAAGAAGCGCACCACGGAAAGAATAATGGCGTTCGCGTTTCGTCGAGTGGCTCGAAAGGATTCCATCGAATTGTTCGGATCGTCACACAGCCTTCTCCTCTCGCTACGCTTTGCGCTGGTTGCAACGCCGATTTCTCTTTTTTCCACTTCGTTAGGAACTGAAAACGCGATCGTTTTCCGCTTATTATTTCCACTGAAATCGCGTTACACGTTCCTTTCTGTCGAACCATCGATACGCTACAACGACGAAGCGAATTAGACGAACGAAAAATGATATACCGCGGTGAAGAAAGAAAATATCTTTCAACGGATGCAAGCGATCCATTGGGATCAAGTATATTTTATACAAATTCTCCTCGAGATAAATCGGGATTTTAACGTAGAAATAATATTTTCCCAAGAGCTCGTAACCATTCGCGTTTAAACTTTGAATCCTGTTTTGATCGTAAGTTATTTAATTCGTTTTCATCTCGTTCTTAAACGGAAATCCTTTACAAACTGTTAAGAAATGTTACGGAGCAGTAAGCAGTACACAAGTAGACATTTTAACGAAGTTTCAATCAATTACAAGAATTTCTAGTAAAAGAAAAAGAAAATATAGATCATATGTCAAATATTTAAAGTTAATCCTTGTAGCGCTATGTTACAACTATCAATATTTTTAGTATATTCAAGAGCATTCAACAGGTAAAAGTGCGTATTTAATCCTAAAACTGAATAAAAGATAACATTTGTTGATGTATTGAATTTTAAAATTGTTCCGCTATGGGATACGCGAGAAAAACAGTTTTCACGTTGAAGATAAAACAATTTAAAGCGAATAATAACAACGTCGTACTTTTCAGTACAAGCTAGGTCCATGAACACCATACAAATAAATCATCGACCTTAAAGTTTTTTGTAACGGTTACGAAGCTGTATCTAATTATCTCTTTTTAACTTAGTCTGCTCCTTAATCGTTGACTGTAAAATTTTCTCCACCTTTCCACAAATAAATCTTCCAGGTAACTCGTTATTTACCTCCGGTACCAGATTTCCGTCGAAACTTCTAAAAGTTATTGTTCTCAGTCGTAAAATTAGCTTAAAAGTAGAAACCTTATTTCACCAATCAACTTCCAACAAAATTATACTTAATTAATCTTCTTGTACACCAGATTGTGTAACAGAAACAGAATTCCGCGAAACTCTCGTTGACATCTAAAGTTTCGAATTTTACATAAAACATAGAAATCCAGTTGCCCGAAACTCGGACTAGTCGCTTTAGCCAATATCCATATCGGTTGTTATATTTTTATATTTTATAATTAGCCTTTTCACTCTTTTACGCGTTGTAAAGAAATTTCCAATCAATTTTTCTTTCTTCGTCTACTCGTGTTTCGTGCTTTCAGCTTTGCTTGATATTATTATGTAAATATATTGCACTCGATATTATCACATTTCGTTAATAACGAAGATTTCGATGATTCATCGTTAACCCTAAACTTGCACGACAACTGTATTGCGCAATATCGTATAATACACATCGTACTATAATTATTCATGTGACTATTAAACATTTCGCACTTCGTTTAGGTAAAGCTATTGGTCCTCTTTCAAGCGTCGTTCCTAATACACGCAGACGTTAACGCGCATTAGAATACACCGTTAATGGCCGGATAACCCGGAATCATTCGCACACATTCTATTTCGCGTTCGCATACCCTGATAACTTTATTTCTAAACCTTTTCTCTCTTTTTTTCGTACGTAGTTTCTGCCTTTCTTTTTTACGGACATTGTTGGTCGAAAAAAAGTAACAAAAAAAAAAAAAGAAATTGGTTTGTTAAAAAGTAGCCACTCTTGCACTCGCATGGAACCAGCTACATAGCGGTTCTGATTACCATAAATCGAGGATCGCCAAAAGGGAAATTCTCATGGAAGAGAGGTTTCACAAGCTCTCGCTGTGCTATTTATCTTGCAGCTTGGTCAAACCTCGATGAATTTCACTTACACCAGCGTGATTGAACAAAGTCGACTGGAAGCACCCGTCGAGGGAATGAAATATTTCTCGTTGAAAAATTACTCGGAAATCTTGTCCAATTATCGCTTATCGTTAAACGTATTATCTCGCGTAATAGCTCGAATAATGTGAGGATTTGCGACATTCCGTTAAAATCTTCGTAAGTTTTCGATAATGAGGTAATTTGGTATTTTATTATTAATGAACGTATCGGTAAAACGTTAATTTTTCGTAATTTTAGGAAAAGAATTTAGTATTTTGATATACTATCGCAGAAATATTCTAGAGATACTGTTATAAAGGTATTCATTACATTTTGTAAACTGAGATATACCTGTAAAATAACGTTAAGCAAAACAACAAATTCTTCGTTCAAATAATTTTTATGCGCGAGAATAGGTTTTATCAAGAAACTTATTCGATAATGATATTACAACGGTTTGCAGAGGAAATAGGATAATCATTGAAAAATTTCGTCCTAAGAATCGACACAATATCGAAGCCAAGTAGCCAATTAAATCTGAATTCTTCGTGCAATATAAACTACAATTGCGAAACGAGTATTTAAAACTTCAAAGTCTCGCAACTGTGCTGCCGTTGTACATTTCCGTTCTTAAATAATAAATCACCGCGTCTGTTTAAACTTTTCTCGTCGCTTGAAATCTGAAAACCAAGGGAAACAAAGGAGCGGCTTGGTATCAAAGAAACGAACGAAGAAAAGTTAAAAAAGATAAAGATACACGAGTCTTTGTTGTACGTTAATGCTTCAGCATGTTTTCATCAGCGGCTGAAACAAAGAGAAATCTCGTTTTAAAGTTTCCTCGAAGGGATGTGGAATGGGTGTGCCTCTCGAAAGCGAGCGCGTCAAATTGATAACGAAAAACGCGGTTGAACATTCAACTACGGATTGTCGTGGGACGAACTGTTTCCAACGAATACAATACGCGTTTAAAAACATTGTTTCAGTTGGAACAGTTGTACATAGAAGTCCTCTACACGATCGCCAACACTGTGGGCGCTAGCACGGGACAATACGCGCACTACAAGGAGGATCTTTATAGGTATGCGCAGGAAGCTTTCGGGGTTCCACCGGATCAACATCGACGATATCTGAACATCGCATCGGAGGAGAAGGTACGTTTCATTCGTGTTCTTTCTGATTATTCGATCGTACATGTGATAAAATATTCGAACATCTGCTGCGCAATATCTTTGCAAATACATTATCTGCGTTGTATGAAACTTTCTGGAATTTCGTTGACGCTGTAATGACGTACAATACATGTGGCGATTGTAATAGCGAAATTTGAAACCAATCCGAAAATGTATATAAAAGTTACGAGAAATTTATCGCGAACGTGCACTTAGCGAACGATTGATGTACAGCACGAACGTACTGTCCTTTCTTCTACGGACACGTCTTTTACAACGACGCATCTTTATACAAACATGAAACCTAATCTGTATACGTAATTCAATAAAATAATATAAAACGGAAAATATCGTGCATCCGTTAGTTCCTTATAAAACGAAAGAAACTTTTCGGACGACCTGATGTTTAGTCTTAAACGTACGATTATTGGTAAGAATGATCTGGTTGAATATGCTAGCTGGCAGACATTAAGGTGTCGAATAGTCGACAGACTGTTCAAACACTCTGCTAAACATACAACATCTTTTTATTCTTTTTGAAGTACGTCTCAGTTGTCGTTTTGTCTTATTTAATTCGAGTAATGGGATCGAATGAATTCGATAACGAAGATGAAAAGAAGCGGCGTGCTTTGTAAATAATATCACAGTGGGAATTGCGCGTTCGAAATAAAAGCAATAATACGCGGTTACTGAAACATATATTCGGGCAAAAAGTTCGATTCGAGTCTTGTTGCACAGCTCGTCGCGTTATGAAACGTTATTTAAAAACGACGCAGCATACGCAAGCATAACGCAGTACCGTTACAAAGCAAGCAATTACTGAAACAAAGCTTTATTACATTTATACAGAAAATGAAAAACGAAGCTCCGTAAAACGATTTCATTCTTGGCCAACGATACGAAACAGCATTGAAGTTGGATAAAGCAAATTAATAAGAAACACCGCTGGAACAATTACTGCCCCGTTTCTCCATATTCTATCATCGGCTAAATAATATAATTCCAATCGATTCGGTGTCCAGCTGTTTTTAATAATGAAACAAATATCTTTGTGATTAAAATACATAAAAAAGAAAGAAAAAAATTTTAACAACGTATTATATCGGAAATATAATTCATTTTACATTGAAATTAAAACACACGACAAGAATGAAATATTTACAGTCGCCGTTTACAGTCGCAATCGTATATTCGCTATATTACGTTCAATGTCCAAATAAAATGTATTCAATTATACGTCTGATCGATCGTCGTGAAATTATTCTCATAAATTTTACTCCGATATACGTATACTATGAAAATTGCGTAAACTCCGTTAGTCGGTAAACTTGTATTCTTAACCAAGACGAAAATGATTAATTATTTTTTGAAAATTATTTATTGTTAAACTTTTCAGCCACCAATAGTTGTCCTAAGCGTGGTAGTTGTGGAGGCAGAGGGACTAGAAGCGAAGGACGCGAACGGTAAGCATTTATTTAGCGTGTTTCGCGTTTAATTATGCAGCACCACGTAACGCCCGTAGAAGTTTAACGAGTCTAGTGAAACGCAAATGAATTTTCCATCGAATTACATGTATACATAATCCGGCCGTAGTCACCGATGTCGTAAATTTTGACGTGAGAACAGGACGAAAAGCGATGCATCTTTCTCCACGTTACTTCTCAATATTTCAAGCCGTTTTGCACGATAACGGATCGAATAATTGCGAAGACAGTCTGGAAGACTTCTAAATCTATCTCGATCACTGAAAATGATCGATACCGCGTGATACATCATGTTACGCAAATTAAATGCATCTCTTATATTCCAACCGTGTCGAAATGTCTCTGTTATTCGTGTTTAATAATGGATTAACGTGTAGTTATTCTACTATCGTTATTAAAATTTTCACCAGGCTGTGGATATTCGTGCGAATTCATACTTTTACGAGCCTAGCTGTAAGAAATGGAATTTAAATTTACTTCACTTATCGAATATGAAAATAAGTTTCAAAGCAGTCTAGTTATTCCATTTTGAATATTTTACGTATCTTTGGTTGTCGTGCATATTCTGTACCTTTAAATATCTCATAAATGCATAAAAATCCGCAGCTCCAGTTCCACGAGTAAGAATGATCATTTCTGCCAAATTTGTATAATGCAGGACAACTAATATCGTGTACAGCAGCTGCGAAAGGAATTCAAACTGCAATTTTTAAACGCAGAAAAATTCTGAAGAGCGCTGAAAAACGCTGCAAAATGCTTCAAAATTTTCAAAAAATAATCCTCAGTTTATATTATACGTCCAGAAAAATGTTTCTTGACAGATGTTTCTAATAAATTGGAATGGTTTATGGACTAGAGTGCGTATCGAACAGTACACGCGCAATTTCGCATCGTGCTAGTTACATTCTTTGAAACGTACAAAGGCGCATAGATTCTGATATCTAAAGAGTATAAGAGGATAAGATCCAATAAAGATAAAGCATCCAAGTACTTCGTCATAAAATATACGGCCCTATTCCCGTAAACTTTCTCTATAAAAGATCTATCTCAAAACTGCTGCAACAACTTAAGGTAACTCTCGAAAAAAAAAAGGAGCGAACCTCGCTCATTCCGCTCTACAAAACACCGCAGAGAGTTGAGCGAAACAGTTACAACTTAAAAGTCGGTGTATTGTATCGTTCGAAAGGGCATATTTTTATTAAAAAAAAAAAAAAAAAAAAAGAAGAAAAAAGCGAATCCATTATGGAGAATTTTATATTTTTGTACAAAAGAACGTACACATTGTAAAATATAAAAGATGTATGGCGAAATAATTAAAATTTTTCCACGATCGTACATTTTTCTCGTCTAAATCTAGGACGTTCCTTTGTTTATCCTCTGTCTAGAGTCTACACCGTGTCACTGAAAAAGCATATATATCGGCAGAAAGTATCGAAATATTTTTACGCTGCGTTCTATGTATACACTTATGTGTAGCACAGAGATATCTACAAAATAATCACGAAACAACTAATATTTTTCAATCGCCCTTTCGCCCTTTATCGCGTTACAAAAGACGTGTATATTGTCAAGATAACAAAAAATAATATATTAGAAATCATCTTATTTTATTTTCTATACTTTGAACAAACATATATACGAGAAGGGGGTCGTGAAAAATTACAAAATCTCTAAAGCGTATAGTCCCTCCGCTCAAATGCAGAATGTTTTTTTCCCAATTACGGAAGTCGTTAGATTTGAGTGTTTGCCAGAGGGGAGTTAGTCTGAACAAGATTCTATATATGTCCTCCAGGATTCAGCGACCCTTACTGCATGTTAGGAATTCAACCGGGTAATACAGGTGCACCGTTGAGTCCGCAAACGAATTTAACTGCGCACTCACCCCACACGCCGCCAGCATCTCCGAGACAAGCGACCCGTGCCCTTTCCGACGGCGGTGAAACCGAGAATTCTCATCACGAGAAATTACGGAAACACCATAGGTAAGTCGACGACGTAACCTTGGCTGCATCGAGCGATCGATAGACCGCGGATGTTTATACTCTTTACAAATGATTCGAAAGTGTGGAAAATTTTAAAGAAATTCAAAAGTGTACAAATATCCGGAATGCACGCGAGTCAACGCGAAAAAGAGATAGGCTCGAAAGTATCCAAACACTTGCTTATTTTCGACAGGATGTATTTTGATTTGAAAATTGCGGATAAATCAAATGCAAACTGCAATGATTTTATTCGTTCCGATCGTCATCGCTACGTACAACGATATATTATGAGCCGATTAAATTGAGCTTGAAAGATCGACGTGCAATAATTATTTCGAATTCATATTACTTCAAACGCTACTTGTATGAATTTCCGTGCAAACTCTTAACGGGGATGCGCATAATCCGCAGTCTGATCGATTTGCATGATTTATCGAATATTCAAAATATCGTGCTTAACCTTGAAGCGTATCGTAGCTCTTTTTAATCATGCTTATTGGAAAACGTTCGATATTCTATTAATATTAATTCTGTTTAGCGTTGAAACTGTTGAAGTTGAAAATAGAGATCCTGCGAAATATCGAATTTCAGATGGCTAGAACAGGTCTAGAGAATGAAAAGTTGTAATAGGAAACGTCGAGATTTATCAAAGGTAGCTGTTACGATGTTGGGAATTTTATTTAATGCAGATTTGATAACGCCCAACGGAAATTGATAGCTCGATATCTGTATCACTGTTTAATTGTATGTAATAATGGCTGAATAAAAACTTCTATCCTATAGACGATACGACGATTCAATTCTTTTTTCGTTGATAGTTCCAATGATACCTGTGTAGTATATAGCAGTAAAATACTAGTTTTCCATAGAAGTAAATAAAAATGAAATCTGATTCCATTAATATCATCATTATTCAAATCACTTAGAATGGGACTTGGGAGTACTCGAGAAGGTAAACCCGCTGATTAAAGCCCAGATAAAGGATTATCAGAAAACGTTTCCAACGTTCTTCAATTAATCCTCATTTCTCGAATATTCCAACATTTCATCATTTAAATCAAAGCCTCGATACTTCCTATTCTTAGTCGTTACCTTTTCCGATGTCGACGGCTTTATCCACGATAGGAAAGGAATCTTTAAAACGATAACTATAGAAATCTAGATCGGTGTTTCTGTCAAATAATCTGATCTGTATGATCCTCGTTATTCCGCGTAAATTGAAACTTCAATTATTTCCTACCGTAAATTACGACCAACAGGAACAAATTCCTCTTCAATAAAGAAAAGTGCAATCAATTTGCTGCGAATCATCGATTAGTCCGAAGCAAGCAAGACGTTCGATCGATCGTCCGAGGCAGTTAGAGCAGACACAGACCTACTCCAGACGAGCAATCGAGTGACATTTTCACAATGAGTCGCGATAACAATGAACGGTTGCCGGATGCGGCAAGTTCTGTTGGCGACGCTTTCGCGGCGGAATAAGGCCGCGGTGCATTGAGAATCGAACGTCTCGCGGCTCTATCTCGTCGCCATTGTCTCCTCGTGCAGGCAGCAACGCGATTAATTCTCAGTGGTATCGCGACGACGCGCGAAACGGGATCACGTGCTTCTCGTCGAGTCGTTCGAAAAATCGAGTGCTAGAGGACAGCCATGCCGAACGTGGAGAAGCTGGCGAAGAAACGACTGAAGAAAATGTGAGGAATGTTTTTACGAACACGAGGGTAGATTTAGTTGGAGGAACGAACGGTCGAATTCAATTTGTTTGAAAACGTTGTTTGAGCTGATCCGGTTAAATGTAACGTCTCGTGGCAATTGACGCGGTAATGACAGGTAGTTTAAACGAAATTCTTGTATTACAGAAGCTTTGCCGTTTAAGTTGGAAATAAGTTCACACGGGTTATATAGAGTTTGTAATATTTGATACGTGCGTGTACAAAGTAACTTCGACATAAACATTTCTTCAAAACAAAACAAGTCTGTAACAAGTTACAAGGCACAGCCTAACCAAAGGAACGAAAATTTCGTTGCCGCACAAAATTAACTATTTGAACGAACATACTCGCGTCCCGCAAAGCCTGAAAGGAGACAGAGAAGCGCGTGGAATATCCGTGGAAGTTATTGTATCCGTTGGAAATCAGTTTCAGGTTGTCGTTCAAGCGCAAGGAGCATACGAGCAGACGCGAGCATCGGGAATCGTTGAGCGGCGCGGTACCAGCCAAGTTCATACGCGCGACGTCGGTGAAGCCGCACACGCTAAGTCCACGATGGAACGAGAAGTTTCGTTTGTAAGCAACCCCGTGTATCCTTCGGGGACTTTGATTCTTCTTCTTCTCCTTTCTTTTCTCTTCTTTTTGCTTCCACGTCTTTGTCGCTTCTTCCGTATAGCTTCCGGGAAAGCGATCAGAAACGCGTTACGTGAAATTTCATATTGGATCAGCGTGACACACGGTTTAACATTTTCTCGTTTTTCTCTTCCATTTCAGCGACATCGACGACATCAACACGGATATTCTGCACCTGGATATATGGTGAGTGGTGTCGTTTATCAGCTTGGCTATTTGGTGCTTTTCTTCTTTGGTACGATATAGTGCGTGGGTAGATACCGCGATGGATATGGTTGTGAATAGCGTGAAATGAAATTTGTTTCGTTAAAACGTGATTCCGAGAAGTTATTTAGGAAAAAAGTTAGTTCGTAAATTTGCAATTTCAAACGGTCATCTGCAAATATCTTAATTTGAAATTTCGAAATTTCAAATGCAGATTCTCGTGGCTTCCAATTTTTAGTCAAATGCATAATGTATTTTTGAAACCGATGCTTTCGCGTTGGAAGCAGGACGTATTACGAGCAGATTTCATTTCACCTACCCTACTTTCCTTCCTATAAAAAAATCGTCTCATTTATGAATCTACCGTTATTCCACTATTTATCTATTTCTCGTTCTATTTTCTATCCTATTTTCTATCCTATTTTTTATCCTATTTTCTATCCTATTTTCTATCCTATTTTGTACCACGAACAAAACACTATTTTTACCCAAATTATCCATCGATTACTTCTCGATTTTATTTATCTTTTTCTTTTCTCATTTCATTCTCCTCTCTTTATGTCACATCTTACTTCAAGTGCCAATAATTCAATAATATCATCTTCTTATTATACCGTTGACATTGTACTTCAAACATCTACATCGTATGTGTCTCGCCAATATATATATATATAGATAGATATGGAAATCAATTCGTTAATTACTGGCATTACTACCAGCAAGGTTCGTTGAGTAAATAAGATCAATGATTTCCTGAGCGTGCTCTCGTACCTCTTCTCGTACTCCCTCCTGTCGAAAGTGTTTGTGTTGCCCTGACAGACATAGTTTCAGGGACCACGACGACGAGTCCTCCGTGTTCGATGCAGTGAGCAAGCTGAACGAAGTACGCGGCGTCAAGGGACTCGGAAGATTCTTCAAGCAGATCGCGCAGAGCGCGAGATCCGGCGGCCAGGACGATTTTCTTGGATGCGTGAATATTCCGCTTCAGGTATTGTATCAATTTACCTAATGAGTTTCGTAATTATGCTATCGTAATAACCGAATTACAAAACTCATAATTTCATTCCCAATATTCGCTTTAGATTCGTTAACTTTAAAAGTTCGTTCGTTAAAAGTAGCTTTGATCGTAAAATTGATACGGCACGTTCCTTACACGCAAATATTAAACGCGTTTCTTTTATCAATAATCGAGAAGAAAGTTCTTTCCATAATCAAACAATTCAATCTTTACTTAGTTCCTTTTTTTACGTTAACATTGATGACACATATGAATATTATCGTTTCGTTTAGCTCTTTTATGCACAGCTCTTTTCTGTATCTCCAAAACTATCTATCTATCTATCTCAAATCTTCTAGATCAAAAAATACAATTTCTCGTTACTCTAAATATAGAAAAACAGTTAGAGCAGAGCCTCCCTTATCCCTTATCCGAACTAATAGCGAGACAAAATTACTCGGATAGTGGAATTTTCGAATAACGGAATAATCACTTTTCTCATACGAAGTTTCATTTATTTAAATACAAATTAAGATTAAGTGAAAAATCCTTTACACACTTATGGATCTCATAGCTTTTTCCCTGAACCATCGCTTTTGTTCGCTGCTTTCATTTACATAAAATCGTCATTATTATCGCCTTCATCGCAACGAAACCATTTCATCACGCCAGTATACTTAAGGTTTTCCTACTGTTCCGGCCAGCATCTGAGAAATCTACGTATTTAGGATAATTTTCCATATCACGTTTTTGTTTCTTTTTTTTTATTCTCCGCGATCGTGGCTTTTCCAACGTCATGTATTTTTATTAATTCTGCCACGCTCGCACCACTTTCGAGTTTTTCGATCGCGTCATATTTCGTTTCGACAGTTTTATAGAACGCTGTTACTGTCATACTAAATTCTGATAGCCAGAATTCAATCGAATAAAGCGAAGAATACATAGCAACATGAACACTGATGAACCGTGTATAAAATTGTGTAAAAAAAAAAGATGTTACATAGTCAGTTTCCATATTTAATGGCATAGGTATTCTTTATTACAATCCATCGATCATCAAAGCAATTTTACTTGACGTTAATTTTAAAATTGCAGTTCGATTTTTTTATATATATATATATATATTCTAACATGGGGTAGACAAGAGAGAATCGTTTGTTGGCAGGATATTCCAAGCACGGGGCTGGATCGGTGGTACAAACTAGAGGCCAGAACGCAACGAAGCACAATTCAAGGTAGAATTAGATTAAAGCTATGGTTATCAACGAGAGAAGACCGCGGGACGTCCGAAGAAGACAACTGGGGAGAGCTCAGACAGCAGGAGAGACTTTACACGGTCTTTCTCAATCACGAGATGAACAAACAAGGAGTATGTACCATTAACAAACAAATATACGTTGTTTTTTATATCTTTATAAAATACAAACATTTAAATATTTATTTTAAAAAGTTACTAAAATTCCCGATAAAAACTCTCGAGCTTCTATCTTCGTTTTGAAAATTACAGAAATACGGAATGCGCTGGGTATCAAAAAAAAAAAAAAAAAAAGGACGATTTTCATAATATTCATAACGTATATTTATAAATAATTTGCTGAAATTCACAATAAAGGATATGTGGTTAGCTTTCTTCTTTAACTTCAAGGATATAAAATGAAGTACACGTTTTTTATAATAGCAATTTTCATAGTGATCGTACTACCTATAACGAAAAAAAAAAAGAAAAAAATTCTAATTATACAATAATACGATACAAGGGAAAAAATCTCTATTTTTCTTCTATTTTTATTCCATGAAATATTTATAAACGGCTATTATAGATATTAGCTCTCTTGCAGAAAGTTAGAAAGGACGTAAGAAGCTCGTAAATATTTCTAAAAATACATCCTTTGCTGCCGTCATACTGTAATTACAGAAAAAGAAAAAAAGAATAAAAAGCGTTCCTAAAGATATAACAAGAAACAGTCGAAAACGAAACAACTTCTAGTTTTATTTTATTACTAACAGCTTGTCGCTTAATTTACTTCAACATAGGTTAGAGCTGACTTATTTTCTTAATTTATTTTCTCTTGTCCTCCTCCTTAATAAAGTAATCTATATGTCGCGTAACTACGTGATTCTCCCTGCCTCATTTAGGAAGACTTCACAGGAGAATTGCCACAAACGGCACTAACGATTCTTCATCAACACGCCGTCCAAGGTGATGTCACAGAACTCCAACAAGCGTTAGTTAGATGGGTAGCGACATCCAGGCAATCAGCTTGCGACCCAAGAATTCTTCATCGTCTTCTTCAGGTTTATTTTAATTTTACGAACGCCTTTTTTTTTTTTGATTCCTTCACGTACCATTTTTCTAGCACGTTCTCTATTTATTTCCTTCGATAGGAATTAACAAATTAGATATATCTTTGTTTCGATAGGAATTAGACAATGTATGGCACACGGACACTCTTTCTCGAGACGAAGAGCAGTGTCTCGCGGAATCGTTCAATGAATTCCTCGAAGTAACGTTGAAGAAAGTTCGACAGCACCGAGTGCTATTTCCGCCATTGCATCGACCATCCATCTCTAAATTGGATTATCTTCTTAGGTGCGTATCTTTCTTAGAAGGAGAAAGAAGCAACGTATCGTTTATGAGTTCTATTCTGTTCGCGATTTTTCCTATATTTTCTATTTAATAAAATTCATATGGCAGAAATTATGTATCCTTCGGTGTCGTTAAGCTCTAGACGTGGGAAAATCGGTTTCAAGATTGAAAACGTAAAAGAAAATGACATAAATTCTTTATAATGGTACGCTAATAACTGGACGTTATTTTCTTCTCCTCCACGTTTGTATTATCGTTTCATTCATTCATCGCTGTACGATTATACTGCGTTAATACACCATCGCTTTGATACTATTATTCACGGCTTGTCTTTAAATCACAGGAAGAAACTGCAGCGAATTGAAACTTCTATTGCCATAAGCAAATAAGATTCAAATTAAAATACGAACGAATTAAAATCAAGACAAATTAAATCCTGGCCAACCAATCGATGTAAATCCAATTCTCTCAATTTTATCGTTTTATTCTATCCAAAAATCTACTATCCTTCAAATCAGAAACCTTATACTCCTTCATGCCTCCGAGAAACGATGAAAGCTTTGAGCACGAAACGCTGATAGAAAAAAATTCCACAATTTTCCCTATAACTCGCCTAGAACTCGGGACATGGTGGAAAGTACATCCTCTACAATGATCTTTGTTTCATGGCGATATCCCAACTAGTTTTCAAGATACACGCATTTGGAAGCGCGTCACTCGAGACTCGAGATTCTAAGAATGGCGGACAAATTCCTGGAATCGTCGTGTCTACTTATTTTTCTCGGAAATGCGTACGCCGTTGACGTAATCGCTGACTCAGACATTTTCTTTGACTGACGTACGCGTAGTTGGCTTAGGCTGGGTCAGTGAGCGAGCGTGCAACGAAGACAAAGATACCGATAAGACGAAAATTATGGTTTGCTCGAAACGACGGCATCTCCGGAACGGATAATCCCATCGAGACAAAACGAAAAGCATTTTAAAGGGGATAATATCGTGTTTCTAACGATATCGGTAACGTTAACTTACAACAGATTTTGTTGGCGCTGCATGCCGTTGAAAGGATGCTTCGTCTAATGCGGCCTTTATTTCGCTTGATTCGATTAATCGGTAGGAACGTTGGAGCATAATTGCGTTCTTATTACAGTACGTGATAATCTCGGTCCCTTTTGTTATATCCATCTTCTAACTTTTCGAACTTTGCACGAGTTAATTTCTGAAAGTAAAACGCTACCATGCTCGCGAGAATCTACACGCGGATTTCGAGCTTACGTAGTTAAATTAAAGCGAGCACGCTAAGAGGAAGCGGAGTTTAATTTGTACAAAAAATTAGCTCGAAAAAGTTGCGAACTTTGTACAGGCAAATCACGAATCGCGTTTATATTTATACATAAATATTTTGCAAATAAGTTAATTTTTCGAACAATTAGAAGCGAATTTATTATATGTAACTTTTAATAGAAAAATTCTTTACCGCGCGTGGCTAATAATTTTGTACAAGTTACATACCATGGATCGCAGACTATCAAAATATGTAAGTAAATAATTTCCTCTAAGAAACAAATTGACCTGTGCGATTCCCCAAGTGACCCAGTTGACCAATTTTATATAACAATTATATATAACGTAAGACAGTTATCCCGAGAAGCTAGTGATGAAAACCTTCAACGCGTAAATTTATATAAAAATACCTCTCATTGATCTCGTACGTATCGTTCTTCGCAAATCTTTGATAAAACTAAAGTATCGTTAGACGAAAAAATTGTCACTGAAAATAATATCGAGAGTCTATAATATAAAAATACTTCTATTATTTATTGCCTACAGATGTTTAGGACTGCTATCGAACATGAAAGCCTTCCGTGCGTGTTGCCCATTCAATAAGGAAATTCGCGGAGAAATAATAACCGCCCTAAGAAAAGGAACCCTCGAATGGTTAGTGCTCGATCAAACTTTTTTTATTTCATCTTCTCTTACCCTCTGTATTTTTCCGCTTCGATCGCTAACCTTTGGTCAACGACGTTGATTTCCTGTTCAGGTACGAGGACACGAGGCAGCAGACGATGTGCTACGATAAAGAGCCCGATCAGGATGCAGATAAGGTTTTGCAGGACTTCACCAACCTAGTAACTGCGTTACTGGTAGACTTGGAACAGGGACTCACTTATTACAACAGTCTCTTTGAAAGGTAAGCCTTTCAAATTCCTCAGTTCCCTACGAATCGAAATTTAAAGTTAGCCAAACTTGCGTTCGTTAGCAAAACAAAGTGGTAAAACCTACCACCCCCTCCTACCCCTGTATTTGGTCTTTGATTAAAAGTTGAATACCTACGGTTAAGTGTATATCGCGTGGAACAGTGTTTACAACGGAGAATAGTTTTCCCCTCTTTTATTTGCTTTCGAAAACCTTGAGAATACAAAGAGTATCGCGTACTTTCTAATTTTACCGTAGAATAAATATTAGACTTATTTTTTAACAAACGGAACATCAAAGTTGTCTAAACGATTACCGTGCTATTGAAAATTGTTCTATCTTCGGTTCCCTTTACCTCTATGGAAAATTGCTTTTTCGAATGAAATACACGAATCCCTTATTCCTTTTATGTGGGATTGCGAATGCACGGAGAAACATACTTGTTATATAGAAACAGAATCTCGAAACGAAAATCGTATTATTAACGCCAGAACTGCCAGACTAACCGAAAAGGCTAGTTCGTAATTTTTTATTTTGTACTCCTACGATCATGATCTTTCGAAATTTGAGTAATTTTATTTGATAAAGTACATGACAAGAGCTTCGCTTATATCGTATCTTTTCCTCGCATGTCTATTATTTTCGTATCAGTTTTTCACGTTACTCGCGAGTAGCTCTATCGTTGATACGTTACAAGCGGACTACGGATTTCTATACATTTTTAGACATTTTACACATAGGAAATTAAAAATTGTAAAAAAGAAATATCCAAAGTATAGTATTTATTACAGCATTCGGTAGATTCGGTACATGTTTCTGTTTGTATTCCGCTTGTTTCATTAAGGTTTATAAAAATACGAGTGTGCAAAATACGGTACCCGCTGTTTAACGGCAAGTGAAAGAGAACCATATATATATTATCCACGATAAATATTTCAGGTTAAAGGGAATGTAAATCGATTTACAAACGATAGATGAAATGTTGTGTTTCAGCACGAACGGCGTGCCATATTTCTCGGCGGTGTATAAGCAATTGGACAAGCTGGTAAGCAAGCCCCGCGTGAGAAAGCGATCGTTTCCAACAAATATGAACAGATGAACGAGAAACATATATATATATATTTATATATCTATATATTTATACATATATCTATGAAATATTTTCACTTGATAGATCGCGACGATGCAGAATCAAAGCACACAATCATTATGACACACGACTATATTTTATTTCACTGTTTCGTGAAGCTGGATGTGCTATGTTTGGCTTTATGCTTTATTCAAGACGTCGATCGTGTTTTTCTTTTCTTTTTTTTTTTCTTTTTTTTTCTCTCTCAAATTTTCGATCGATATCGAAAACAAGAAGAGCTAACCTATCCGTTTAAAGATAAAAACAATCGTCCCTCGAAGATCTTCGTGAAAGAAAGGAAACAAGACTCGTCATTGGAGCTAATAAAAGTTCGAGAGAAACAGACATCGGAGAGAAATTTTGTATTTAAATTCACGCGTTTAGAAGTGAAATAGAGAGAAAGAAATTATTTATCGATTATTTTATAACGCGTTCTTGCGATTGGATTATTTTCAATTCCGCGAATTCGGTCGACGTCCTTGCATCGAAATAACTACAGAACATATTACTCTTTATATATAGGGTGTTCCAGGAAAAAAAAGCGATAAACGAAATGTCGGAAAAAATAAGTTAGAAGTAAGTGGAAATTTCGAAATTACAGCGATTCAAGTATCGTTTGTTTGCATTGTGAGATGAAAAGTAAAGGAAAGGATGGAGCAGGGACACCCTATAAATAAGCAAATCGCAGTGACCTGAAGGCTAGGTTGAACGAGGATGGAACGATGTTGAGGATGAGTTTGATATGTCCGTCAGGTCATCGCGATCTTACTGTACACGAGATGTTTGTCCATAGCTGGCGGAACACGTGGCGAAACACATGGAGAACACATCCGAGGTACTTTTTCATCGCCACCACGAACTGTTAAAACCCTTTTCTATTTCTACTCTATCTTTCTTCTTCGATCTCCTTGTATATGTAACATTTGAACTGTTAACGTATCGAAACCGCTTGCTTTTATTCGCGTACGTTTTTATTACTATCAAGGAGGAAGCAGTTAAACAAATGACGAAAGAAAATATCAAACGGATAAGCAATTTGCAGATTAGAAATTTCTTTATACGCGAAGATCAATTTCTTTAATACGCGAGTAAAAATTCAAGTACGCAAATAGAAAGAATAGCGGTTGATTAGCTGGTAGTTTCTTGAATACCGTTCTACGATGATTACTTGTAAATATTGCCTCTTCTCAAGTTCTGGATTATTAGTAAAATTTAGAATTTTCTCAGATTAGTTAGCATTTAAATAAATTATCCGAAAGAAACATACAAAATTCTATTTTGCTGACGTAGTAAAATATTTGGCATTGTTCTGACACGAATGCTCGATTTCGAACAAATATCGTAAAGTAGTTCCTACGATTGATAACGATGTCAAGAAGCATCCGGATGGTGCTATTAGAAGTACTTTTGATTTTATTCCGCATACACGAAACATTTTACGAGATCAAAGGGAGAATTACTTCTTTACGAAGGAAATATTCCGACTGAGAAACAGCTCAACGAAATAACGATCTACAGGTGTTCTTTGACAAATATTAATTAATTAGTTAATTAATTAATTAATACAGACAGCCTACTCTGTCTACACTGTATGTAGTTCTCAATGAAGTTTTTCATGTTCGTAAGTGTAGTTTGCTATTTTTGGAAAGAAACTGCGATGGAAGTGGGATCGAATCGATAGCGTATCGAGATCGAAACAAACTTACTTTTGTTAGTTCTAGAGCAACCGTGCTTTTTGCAATTCGATGAGATTAAAGTCTTATGGTCTATTTATTTGCAATATTATACGATACATTTTATTTCTTATTAGTTTCAATATAAAATATATCGGCGAAATATATCGTCCAATTCGATTATCAATTTTCACACACGATCGCGAGTTTCATATGAATTAATTTCGTTTTCTATTGCATACGTTCTTGATATAAAGAACGACATAGAGTAATAAACTGCGAAAAGTAAATAGTTTTGTTCGAGCGTGTATGTACGACCCAATATTTTATGCGTATGAACAAGTAACACACCATGTGTATTACGTGTGTATACGGAATCCCAATGAAATTAAAGCCACATAGATTTATCAAATATCGAAATCATATTTTGTACAAGAATAAAATACACGAGACTAACTAACTAACTAACTAAAAATACGAAACCAGAATACAAAAGGTTCGATGATTCGAAGATTACAAAGTTCAAAGATTCGTAAGTCCGCGAATACAATTTCTTAGAATGGAAAAAATTTGATTCCCGAAAATTCGAACCAATTTTTTACAACAGATATAACGTGTAATACGAGGGAAAGTTCAATAACCCTGAAAAGAAACGTAAACGCAATTACCCCAAGTCTTGATACTCTAATTTCCTGACGGTTCACGAGGGAAAAAGTGGATCTAGGACGGATGAAAGAGGGTTGTCCGGCTGATTCGTTGCCACTTCCATTGGCGCGCGAACGTGCTGACGTAAAGCACGTAATTTTTCACCGTATCTTTCACGGGACGCCGGAGACGCGAAGGGCCACACCGTGATGCATGACGTTGCTTTCCATTGGCAGCTCTTTTATTTCCAGCCGAGGTGCACGCGTTTCTCTTTTATCAAAGGAATACCACTTGCTTGTTAAACACGTCACACGCTCCGCATGAATCTTCCGCGTAATTTGCCGGACACCGCATAGGAAATATACATCGAAACCGATGCATGCGCTCACCAGACGTTACTGTACTATTAATGAGGTAGAATTTGCGAACAAGTAGAAACGTAGCTTCGATAGTTCGGGAATCTTAGACATTGGAATTTCTCTGGTTACGCTTGGCCTCCTGTGTTTCTGTAAATTGATTTTATTTTATCGATTGATTTTACTTAGCGCCTACCACATACATACGGAGAAATTAACATCCATTGTGTTTTCGATGAATTTCGTTGGAATCGAAACTTTCAGTTTCGAGTTTGAATCGTTAGAGCGAGAGGAGTTTATGTTTCTTCTTTCAATTTTCATTCGGTGGACAACGAAATCTTGATAATACGTAGGATTGTTTTACAAACGACGAAATTTATATTTCTTATTTCCATTGACTTTAGACTGTTGATCATTGATTTTCGGAGTCAACCGAGCAACTGTTTTCTTTATCGATTGCTAGGAACACTTCGCTTACATTATTTCTCTTTTTTCTTCTTTAAGAAGATATAACGCAGTAAAATTTACCGATCCGTTAAGATACAATGTTGCTCGTTAAACATCGAGTATAAAAGGCTCGATATTGCGGTTTTAATTTTGAGAATATTCGGTACATCGATACGAAGCATACATATTTCTGCAGTATAAAGAATCTATATAAACACCACTGTCGTAACATTTTCTAATATCTCTAATCGGATTCACCGAGAATTTAAATTAGAAATAATATTAATTCCACTTTTACATCTACAATTTATATCGTATGATATCCACGCATCGTTTACGTATCTACTTTAACATCTCCCTCTTCTGTAATATTCGCCGACTATTTCGTGCATCTTCTCGTCACCTTATTGCGACACGCATTTAAATTATAAAAAAGTAAAAGAGAAACGAAAGCCATTGGGAAGACGAGCGAGGTCTTATCGAACGCGCATTTTCCAACGAAATTTAGAAGAAAGCGGAACGATCGGTAGGAATATACTTAGTTTACTCGTAGTCACAGGATATCAAGCGCGCAAATCTATTTTTTTTTTTTTTTTTTTCTTGCACCTCCAGCGATGTGCTTCCCGCGCACAGCCACTTGAACGTCCCTGTCGAGTCCCGGTTAACCTATCTCTCTGTAGGGTGTCCACCACTTTTACGCAAGTTTCCGAAACGTTTAGACGCTTCGATACAATTTCACCAACTTTGCCAAACCCAAGGGAAATCCTGTAACTTTCTGTACTTAAGCCGTTGCCTTATGAAGAATCTCTCCTACGATTAGACGCCGATGTGTGTGTGTCTACTAAACGTCCCCTCAACTTTGAAAATTAAATCTATTTTGCAGACAGAAATGAAGAAAATATAGATATTTATAAATCATTGTTTTATCGCTGTTCGTGGATCTGGAATTTTAGAAATTAGCCGCGTCTTGGATAAATAGGAAATTGTATCGCTTTCGATCGAATGAATGGTGATAAAGAAAAAAAAAAGACGGTGAATGTTGAGAAAGTAACGGTACTTGCGTTGATATGTAGTGGCTGAATCTCGTAATACGGACAATGAAATAGCGTAAATCAATTATTCTATCTTTGCTATGAAAAATAAATTCATTTTTTGTAAAATTGTATTCCCGTTGCGAACAAAACTCCATCTCGACTTTGCGAGAAAATTGCGTTCTTGTTAATTGAGTTAACGGTAATAGGGAAATACGAGGTCTTGAAAGAGCAGCAATTATTTTGTACATTACTTTTCAACCTCGGGAAATAATTTCATCTTTTCGAAGGAAGTGTTATCTCTATCGATAAGTTAATAATGGGAACTTTTTGATTGAATAGCTGAAATCAATTATTTTATCTTTACTTTGAAAATCAAGTTGATCTTGTGTATAGGAAGTTGTACTGTTGTTAGTGGATCGATAACGACGGAGAGATTTGAAAGCGGCTGTTGAAATAACGAACGCGATTCGTTTTCTAATTGTATGTAATTTTTACACGGTCACGGATAGACTTTCCGTTGAAAATTGTACGAATATTTTAGAATAGAAATAAGAAGGATAAAAATTTGGTAAAAAATCGGAGATCGTGCTTATCCTAAATGAGTGGTATATCAGGTAAGCTCCGAAGCTCAGACGACTATTCCCACTTTGTCTTCGTTATCGTAATACGGAACGTTTACTAACGTCACGTTCTAAGTGAGAAATATGTACTTTACTTTTTCACGCAATTTCATTTTTACTACGCTTTACTTTACTTTACTTTACTTTATTACGGCAAACCTACGGCTTTTTTACAAAGTTTCTGCAACAGCAACTCGGCTGAGATTCTTCAACTGAACATCGCTATTCTGCCGTTCATTTGCATCGATTAGTTAATTAATTAAATTCAATCGTCGTATATATGTCGTTCCGTTTTAATGATCAATTAATTGCTTCAACGAAGAAACACGGCTCGGTTTCAATTAGATAAATTTATTCGTTAAACTGTTCGAATCTGAGACGTTTGAAAAATATCAAGAAGAAACGTCAAGTGAGAAAACATTTCTCAAAATAATATATTCCATTGGAATAATCAATTCATCGGACCTTATCGGGTTTATAACAAATATGTAGAACAACATAAGCGTAAAATTACTGTATTGGATTTAACTGGTTTAAGTTGCGCTGTAACTGCACTGTTCCAATTAAGACAAGAATTTGATGCTTGAAGAGAGAAACTCAATACGTACATCAGAGGGCAGCGGGTTAATTATTCTACTTTTCTGACGAAAGACGCTTACTTCCTTTGTTTCATCGACGATCGATTGAAACGTCGTTTAATAAACGAGTTATCATGGGATTCCAGTAATTTCGAAAGTTATCGAGTGTTCGACGTGCACTCGGGTTTGTACGTACGCGTAATTGAAAGGACCGAATCTCCGAATCACGTTGCTAGGGAATTTGCATTTATTTTGCAGGCGAATCGACCGTGTTTCCTGAAGATACACGACATCCTTTCTAAACACAAACACGTGTATTCGATACGCGGGAAATTCGACACGTGTAGAAAATTAATCGCTTCCTATACGATGATTGAAATGGCTGAATTGATTTTGCTTTCACTTATCGAGAACAAGTTTTTTAATGATATGTACGAGACAATTTTTGAAACAACGCTGTACAGGACTTCGTTTGGGATAATTAATTTTCGAAAGAACGTCCAAGTACATATTTCTATTTATGCAGCCTCGAGAAGGTTCCGCGAGATTTTATTGGCAAAAGTTTATTGGATTAATAACAGTTGTCGTGCTATTGCGTTTGTTAGTAAATTCTTCACTACTATGACCTTATTTATTAAACTAAATTTTCCTAAAGTATGGTTACACAATTATATTACATTATTATATAAAGCATGGCCTATGAAAATCTATTAAGATTTTATAATCTGTGAACGACGTTTAAACGTCCTTGATTTAACATTTAAAGAAATCTTTCTTTCAAAAATAGTCGTTATTAGAAATCGTGTGGCAAAGAAACTTGCGTAAAAAGTAAAAAGTGGTGGAAATACGAAAAGACTTCCGAAGCATTGGTAGAATCAGACGCTTGTCCCTTGTTCTTCGACTTCATCGGAAGAAATGTATTTGATAGATGCAAAACGAACTCGGAGCCAGGGTTACCACAGCTTGTCTTCAACTTCACGGTCAAAACGCGGACGAAGAGTACGTGTTACCACCTGGAGCGGAAATTGGAACGCCGATGTTTGAATTATACTTGGCTCTGCAGGATTTCATAACGTAACTATCAATCGATCAATTATATCGAAAGATTAAAAGTAAAAATATACTGTGCAGTGCGGAAAGATATTTCTCAAAGTAAATATAATGCAAAATGTGTACTTATGGCCGTTCAAAATAGGAATGAGTTTTGTCGGGATCTGTAACGTTAAATATTCGGAAATCGATGGAATTAAATTAGACGAAAATAGAAAATTAGACGAATTAGATAAATATGACTGTGCAACTTTTCAAATCGAAGAGAAAATTGAATATTGAATTGCGAGGCTCTAAGATCAAGGCACTATCGAAATTCTTTATCGATGGGATTTCTGACAAAAGGTACCCATAAAATATGATTATCTTTAAGGAAAATGTCATATTTTTAGCATGAAGGAGAACCTGCCGCAGTCCGACCATAAAACTTTGGCAATTTGTAAGTATTACGAGTGGTTCAGACCAGCTGTCGATAAATGGTTGGATCTGGCTAAATTGAAGGCGATTCAACGGGTACGAAAATCGACTGAACTTGATCGGATCTGTACCGCCGAATACATTGTGAAACATAGCACCTCCGCCATTGATGTTACAGCTTGCTTCTATCAGGTATGTTGGAAAAGGAAACAAAAAAGGGATATTTAAGTTGACAATCGTGTGAATTAGCCCCTTCAAAACGAAGGATATATATAATTCAAAAATTCGCAATGTATTCGTAGATCAAAGAATTTTGGAAGAAATTGGCTTGGCCGGATCTTCCTGGATCGTACAATTTAGTTCTGAAAGTCGTCGACGTAAGTATAGATTTGACACAGCTTAGAGCTTAGAGGATTTAGACAAACGTTAAATTCACCTTTTCTGAAATGTATTCTTTTATTACAGGCTATATGTAGCTCGGCAGCTTATTACGCTGAGATAACACACCAAAAATTGGCCGATAGCGGTTATTACGAGGACCAGACGCCATATAAGACATCAGACGAGGTAATCGCCGAGGTAGAGACCGCTTCGCATTAGTATGACACGACACTGCTTTGCAAACATAGACATAGTAATATCAGAAACACTTTGCCACGATGACCAAGATAAACGTGTCTCTTAATACGCTTAAACGTTGAACTATGCTCGATAGAATATAAAACACAGATACATAAGCAAAATGAATGGCAATATTCTAGAGTAACTCGCAATAGATAGCAAAGAGAAGGCAATCAAATTTAACGCTGCACGCCTGAAAGCTGAAACGATATTTTCCTTTCTATGTTTTTGATAGATCTTTCTATGAGTTTTTCTTAATATATTTATCTATAGAAAAGTTTATCTATCTTAAAAAGTTATTATGATTCGACAAAAATATTAGATCGTATAATATATACCGTTGTTAACAATTGGTCTCGATCGAATTAAATAGAAAATGCGACTCCAAACAAAAACTAATGACAACGACGATATACTACTACTACTACTAAATAATTATGATTATTATATGTTACCACTGAATCGGTCTTCATCGATGGATTCAATGATCCGAAACTATATTCGTAGATGTGCGTGGCTATCAACGGCTTGGAGTACGTTCGACGATGGCTTCTGAATTTAGGAGAGGAGTTACTCGTGGAAAAAGTTCTAACAGCCTTGGAGTGTCAAGCTGGTGATTCTGCGCGAATGCAGTGGAGGACCGCTTTGACGTCACCGCTGGAACAGGCACCAGGACAAATGTTGCTGTTCATAAACCAGATCGTTTCAAGGATCGGCACGAAGGTCAGCATTGCGGGCAAGGAATACAAACGGAACGATTGAGAATGTTTTTTAATAAACAAGTTTGATCCGTTCACTGAGATAGCTATTTCTTTTTAATGCCAAAAGAATTGAAAAAAAAGTAAGTTCTCTTAAAAAACAAAAAAAACAAAAAAAATTCAACATCTCCCAAAACATCCTGCGCGTCTCGTTACGACACGCGGTCGAAACAACGGATAATTGATACAAAAAGTGAACTTTATTCTTCTGGCAAATTTAAAATGGAAATTCTTTTGTAAATGAATTAAAAATCGGTTAAAAATTCATTTTCAATGGTATCGTATCAAATATACCTACCACGCTGTAGCACCACGTTTAATATTACAATATCAAATAAATAAAGTTATAATTGAGAAATATCTTGATACACAGATGAGACCACCGTTGAAGAAGGCGATGTTCCATCTGGCTTGGTCGCCGGACAGTTTGCCCACTTGGGAGGCTATCGCGCCGTTGCTCGAGTATTTAGACATGCACCTGGTGGTGCTAAACTCGGCTCTGCTTACAGTGAACTTCAATCGAGTTCTTCAAGATATCTGGGAAGTGGTGCTGGCTGAACTGAGCAACCAAATGGACGGAAACGCGGGTGTAAGCAGAATCTTAACGCTATCTCACGACGAATAGGCATAAAATAATATTTTTATACATTTACGGAAAGTTTGATGGTGCGAAAAATATCCCGTACTCTTACGATGAAGTATTTAACGTCGATCGATTTAACATTATCACCAATCGTTGTTTAACTGAAAACGTTAAAGAAAGGATTGTTACTGGTTTGATCTGTTAAAAAAAATCTGCTGTTCTATAGGATAAACCGGCGATGTTTTACGAAAGACTTCACGAGGCGCTGGACTTATTGGCGACGTTCTTCCACGAGGATGATAAAGGTTTACCGTTCGAAACACTCAAATGTCAGAGTTTCCTGAATGTCGAGGAACGACTTCAGTATCACAAAATGGATACGACATTCTTGATCGACCGATTTTATCGACAACGACTTCAGGTTACCATATGATCTGATTTCCTTTTTTTCTTTGTATCGCATATAGCTGGAATCGAAGTTAAACACGTTTAGTATAGTTTTTAACTGCAAAGTGACGACTCTGATCTTCTTAGGACCAACTAAACACCGTATCTTCCGAATACGGCGTTCTAACGGTGAGAGCGTATCTAAATCACGACTCTCTGTGCGTGGAAGTTATAAATGCCAGGGACGTGATACCATTAGATCCAAATGGTTACAGCGATCCCTTCGTGATAATCGAATTGCTGCCACGAAGAGTCTTCGAGCATTGCGCCGAGCAGCACACCAACGTCAAGAAGAAAACTCTGAACCCTATGTTCGACGAATGTTTCGAATTGTAAGCAACGAAGAACAAATTTCTAACATCGAATGTAAAGATTTAACTACGTACATAGGTTGATCGTTCTTTAATATAATATCGGAGGATTTACTCAGCAATACTCAGAAACGTACAGACCTGCGTGAAAGACGATTAGTAGTCTTGAAATTTCAATAATGTTCTTGCAATAAGAAATAACTTGAAAGGCTCGTGTACTAAAGCACACCAATAGCTGTCGATATCACTGGCTGACAGTTCGTGAAACTCGAATCATCGAATTATAAAATGTTGACTCTTTCATTCGATCGTAACATCTCGAAGTGATCAGATCGATATTTTCTCTATCGGTTGATTATCGTGATCGTTTGACGTATATCTTTATGCCGTCGACTCTACGAACTTCTCTGTCGTTAGCTCCGTGAGCGTGGAGCAGTGTCGAAGTCCGAACGCCATGGTGTTGTTCACCGTGATGGATCACGACGTGCTCACGGCGAATGACTTTGCTGGCGAAGCGTTCTTGGGGCTCAGCACGATACCTGGTGTTACCGACTCGAATGCCAGCATAGACAATTTCCACGGCCTCAAGCACACCGAGTTACCCCTGATGCATCAGAAGAATCGAAGTGAGTTCGATGAACGCGTACTACGTACTACAATATTCTCGTTCTTATTCGATTCGTTCTCGTCTATTCTCTCTGAAAGAGCACACTTCGTAACAAACGAAGGCGAAGTAAAACTATCACACGTACGGTCTTTTACTTTATTGAAATATTCGATACTGGTTTATATTCCTTGCTATTTCAATATTCTTATATCATAATATCGTTATATGAAATGCGATAATATCGTTATTCGATGCTCTAGGCTAGCTGGATACGATAATCGAATTTGTTGCGAAACTTCATCAAACGCTAATACGATTTCCACAGGACGTTGAAACAGTAAACGAATTTCATAACAATCTCATCGGACGCAACGTAATTTTGATAAAACGTCTCTCTAAAAATATCCATTCGGAAGAATCGCTGAGTAAGTGAACGTTTTAGCAGGCTCTTACGGCTCGAGATTGATCAGAACCCCCGCGCTATTCTATCTTTATAAATCGCGGAGATATCGCAAAGGTAGTTGGAGAAACGAGAATATTCGAAACTCTTCGTTCTGACTGTCCTAAAATTAAGAATTTCTCTCTTTCGTCTGTCTCGTACGTCGCGTACGAGCTATTGACGGACGTTTAATAAATCTTCGCACAAAACCTACAATTGGTCGTTTCGTTTCTAGATCATCCGATTCTACAAATTCTGGAGACGAGAGTCGGCGACAAGATGGCCCTGGATTTCGTGAAGAAGCAGAAGCAACGGTTCGCCTCGACGTAAGACGGGTTCGCAACCGGACACCAGGTAGCACCGCGGAAAAACGAGCAACGTCGCCGTTGACACGCGACTATTGTTTTGAATATCAGCCACTCGATGGGGAAGAGACAAGGAGAAATCGGAAAGAGTAAAAAGAAAATAAAAAGTTGAAAAGCGAAAAATCAAAATCCATCCCCGCGGGAAGCAAGTCGACTCTCTTCTCGAGGTTTATAGCCTTGAAATTCGTCAGATCTTTCTCAGTGTAAATCGTGTTGAATATAATCGGTGTTGGTAACTAACGAAGTTAAATAAACGAAGAGTAATATTGTTATTAAAAAAAAAAGAAAAAAAAAGGAAACATTGAGGATTAAGAAAAAAAAATATCGAAAATCGAAGAGAGACTATCGAAAAAAAGAGAACATATATATATATATATATATAAATATATATATATTATCAGAACTATTTTTGTGTGGAAAGGAGAAGAATCGAATTGCAGGAGAAGCGTATAAAAGAAGGAAGGAAAATATTAAAAGAAATAAAAACAAAAAAAAATCGTTTAAATTTATCAGCCTGATGTATCTAAAGATAAATGTTAAAAACAAAAAAAAAAAAAAAGGAACAAAATGCTACCGTCGAGACCGTCGAAACTCGAAGCGATGCTAAACGGCCGTGGCACATAGACGCGACGTTCAAACCCGAAACTCATTTTTCGAAACTGAGAACAGCGTCATTAAAGGAAGATAAAGTAGGGAGAATGAGGATTTATTTCGAACCTCGATACGTCCATCGATCGTAATTGAAAGAAAGTCGACTCCTTTTTCCCTTGCATATAAAGATACCGATAATAGATGGAAGAATGAACGAAATAATTGAATATATAAATCTATATATACGTACACATTAAAGTATAAAGTATTATTAAAGTAACGAAATAATCACCGTCGATTCGCATCGCTTCGACAATTAAAGAATCAATCCCACAGAGAGTCGATATACGATATTTTTCTTACTCGTCATTGGCTAAACGTATCTCTTTCTATCTTTCCACCGCCGTCGTTTCTCACTTCTCGATCCAAATATACTTGCAGCGATATTTTCTTCCGATCTCGCGTGACGCGATCCATCGAATCCTTTCGTCGAATCTCGCGCGACGGATTCCGATCGACGTTTACAAAAGCGAAACGATATAAGCAAAATAAAATAAGAGCGAAAAAAGAAAAAGCATGCGAATGAGAATGGAATTTACAAGAGGTAGACGAAAAAGGAAAAAAAAAAGGGAGAAAGAAAAGGGGAGAAGCAAGTAAATGAAAATTCGTAGACGAACGATGATCCTGCGCTCGTGTTGCACCGTGTTGCATATTGCATAAGGTTGTACGCGGAAAAATATTTAAAAAAAAAAAGAAAAAAAACTACACATACACACACGTTACACGCATGTATAATGAATTTAATCGAATAATTAAGAATACCAAGCGAAAGTGTCTAACCCCTTGCGTATCTGTGTCCCGCACACAGGGATTCAGTGTTTGATTTTGCTCGTACAATCTGAAATCTTTCTACAGCTCTTTTCCAATCTCCTCGACACGGCGCGTGTGTCGTGTTTCTAAATCGAATCGATCGATTCGACGAAATTGGACGAGTATCAGACGAAAGAACGTATAATATATGTAGTTGAACGAGTTTGAATCTCATTGGACTTTCTCGTGGATAGTTTGCGAGTTTTTAAAAAAATCTCGATCGCGATCGTGTTTAAAAATCTTTGGAGGAAAGGATAGCGGAATAACGGTTAATGGCGTTAACGGAAAGGGAAAGTTTATTGAAACGGGGAAATTATAGGGGAAATTGGATGGATAATCGAAGGAAATCGGCGACCAATAACGTAGATAGAACAGTCGGAGTAGGTAATTTCGAGGGAAAAGACGAACGATTAAAAAAAAAAAAAAAACGCACACTCGTCAATTTTTCTATTGCACGATTTATTCACGCGCGTCTCGTTTGCGTCTACATACACACGTACGTACGTACACACGCGAGAATAAAACAACTAAATAAATAAAAAAAAAAATATTAGACTAAAAAGAAAGAAAAACGAAAAAAATGAGACACTGGAGGAGAAGATCGACAACACACCTTTGTATTTCACACACGCCTTCGAAGAGAAACTATAAGAAACAATATGTGAAAAACGAATTTAGGAAAAATTATTAAAAAAAAAAAAAAAAAAGAAAGAAAATCAAGACAAAGAGATACGGAAGAAGAAGAAATGATAATCTCTCGAAATGTCGTCTGTCCGATCCTCGGTGTAATCTCGTGCATCGAATCCAATCGAACTCTATTTGCTTTTTCAACCTTTTACAATCACCAGAAACGTATGTACGATTTGTCTTGTATCGTAAGACGAATAAATTAATATAAATGTACGGAAATACTACGGTCTTATATTCACAGCCTCCCTGCTATCTGATTTATCATTATTTTCTCCTTTTTTCTTCCTTACACGTATAATGTCCTTCTTTTATTTTCATTTTCTTAGAAGGAAGTTTCCATTTCCTTCTTCGTGTTTTTTGTTATTACGAAGATTTGAAACGAATAATTTAAAGTACGTGGAAGAAGATGACACTTGTTTAATGTTTAAATCTAAAAATGAAATTTTCTTTAAAGAATTCCGAGATACGAGATCTTATCCAAACGAAAGAAATTAACAACGATAAATATTGGCATTAAATTTATAAAAATATCTGCTTTACAATTTTTCCACACGTACGTGTAAAAATTCTACAAAATTTTCTTTCCTACGTCTTAAAAATAATATACGTATATAGAAAAGATTATACAAATAAAGCGTCTTAGTAAATTATCAATCACAAGCTGCAAAAGATGAAAAGTACGATTAAAAAGGATCTACAAACGTGTCAAGACACCACACATTGTACGGTATTTTACTCGATTGATTTCTGAGTTGGCAGAGGACTATCAAGCTTTTGCGGCGCATTCGCGCATTCTTCTGCCCGTATAATTAATTCACCGTCTAATTTTTCCAACGTCGGTAAACGTCTGGCGACTTCCAATCTCCAGTTCTCCACCTAAAAATTCATTCTCCGAAATATTATTGCGATCAATCAAATTGTTGAAACGTTTCTTTATTTAACTTTATTTCTTTCGTCCGGTGAATACAATATTTTAAGAAATCGACAAATTATTTCATACAAAACATTCGAATATAACATTTGTAAGCGTAACTGCATGAAATTTCTACATTCATCGGAACTCGAGCTTCCCAACGTATCCCAACGTTTCGCCAATTACCTTCGTCAAAATTCGTCGGGATACGTCTTTCAAGAAGACGTGTCTCACGTCTGGAAGCCTGAATTTTGACAATTATGTAACGTCAGGAGCTGTCATATCGCTCGCTCGCACAAAATGAAACTAACGTTATTACTGAAATTTTAAAAGCCACAAGTTCTTTTTCCCAATAATTTATCTCGTATAACGTAACATTTGACTCGTATAAGAAATTTTGCTAATAGAACAAACGAAACTTTGGAATTAAGTTTGGCAATCTATGATCGATCTACGATCTATGATTTATGATCTGCGAGTTCGATGGTAATAATATCATCATTTGTTAAATCATTGTTGAAAGAAGACTCTTGTAATATCTTTTTATCAACTGCGTTTACTCTTAATAACGTTGAATGGAAGAAGAATGGAACGAGATTTTGAGGTATCGTTACAAACGCAGCAAGCTCAAGCTGAAAGATGAAGATGACGCAAATAAACCTACCTCTAAGCTCTCGTACAATGGGTTTCCGACGAATACGAGATCCTGAAGATTGGTAAGTTCTTGAAGTTTGTTAAATTCGGTCCACTCCCTAACCAGATTATTCGACATGTAGACAACACGCAGATTCCTCATCGCATTGATTCCCTTCATTTTCTCGATCAGATTGTACGAAATCCAAAGTTCTTCCAGAGTGTCGCCTAATGCTTCTAAGCCAGCGAATCCTTTTATCAAGTTACGCCCTAACGAGAGGATCCTTAGGTTCTTCAGCGTTCCGATTCCTACGTCAATTCGAACAATTTCAAAACTCTTTCTCCTTCTACTTACACGATTGATGTAATTTTGAAATCCCTGAAAATTAATCGAGGAATAATTTGCCAGAACTGATGCCAGAACATTTTACCATGAATTATTCGAGTCTGAGATAAAAGTTGAATGTTTAATCTTTTTTTAATTCTTTTCCTCGCTTTAATCCCTTGATTCTTCCTATTAGTATTGCGATGAAAGATTCCCTGTCAGAAGATATAAATTCACTTCCAATAATATAATAATATTTTCAATATGAATTTGCCCAGAGGTGTTTGGATCGAATTTAATTAAAACAAGAAATCTCTCGTAAGTTTAAAAAGCAGATAAAAATATCTAGGGAAAACGTGAATTCTGAGATATAGGAGCCAACCACGAGAACGCTCGGCAAGGACCATGTTTCGCACAATATAGCGCACGTTGTCTATAATTCATTTATAATCGAGTCAGATCGAATGGCATTAAACGAGCTATAATTAAACGTCAATTAAGGAAATCCAGCAGCTGGTACGATCCATTTCTCGTGACCCGCAACGTAATTCCATTTACGCGAGATTATTTTGCCCGATTGAACGACTTCGTTCGTTAATCCCGCGCGTTCATCACGATGACAGATCCACGCGAATCTACTGATTCCGGATCCTTCGTGATATATCATCTTAATATCACCGTCCCGTCAAGCTTCTCGAGCGATGTATTGTGATTACAAGAAGAAAAAAAAAAGGAAAAAAAAGAAGAAGGAGAAAAAAGAACAGCAGCACAGGTCGAGATAAAAGTGACGACGACATAGCGTGATCGTCGAAACAAAACGTTTACGTGTAATTGAAAGCGACGATTAATTGATTAGAAATGAAATGTTAGTAGAAAATTTGTTGACTGAACAGTATCATAGATAACAAAATATCGGTGTTTTGAAATTTTTATGTTTCGTATTGCAAACGAATAACATAAAATATAGCGTGGTAAATTTGATAAAATTCTTTAGCCGTGTTTGCCTGAATTTATAGTTACCGACATCAAAATTGCATCTGTTATAAATAAACGAATAACTGAAGAAATAATGACATCGAACAAATAGATAGTGATATTGTTATAGATAACTCATAACCATTAGAAGATTGCAAATATTTACGTAAATTCATATTTTTATAAAAGCAAATGAAAAGGATAATATCTAAGCAGAAATGTGTTTTACCTGCTAAACATTTTAACAGGTGTTACGCTAAACACATTCTGCGCGTTTTTTCTCTTTTCCTTTTTTTAACTACTCTCATAGGAACAAGACTAAAAAGAGAACACCCCCGCTGAACTAACTAAAGAAATAAAATAGTCAAACTCGAAGATGGTATCCCGCTGGGGGTAGCCATCCGCGTGTTATTCAGCGATTAGACTAGAAAGATTTAGCGACTGTCCAACTGGACAAATCGTAAAGTACAAATTAAATAATTAAAAAAAAAAACTTTTAAATGTCCCGTAAATTCATGGAAGTCAGGATGAGACAATCGGCAATGAGAGAGAATACAAATAGTTGTCGCATATATAATATTAAACGTATCGTATAAGATAAACATAAAAAATTATATCTACCCGCAATCTTCTCGATCATGTTCGTCGAGAGCGAGAGCTTCTCGCAATTGATCAAAACCGCTAAAGCGTTGTCCATTTTTTCTATAGGAGGCCATTGGAAGCTCAGAATTACTTCCTTCGCGGTGGAAGCTTCCTGCTTGTTCTCTTCCTCCCAAAGTCGAATAGCCTCTTTGCAGGTGGTTGGTTTTATGGTAGTCATACTTTCCTTCGTTCATCGGCGAGTTTGATCAATTTTTTGCAAGAGCCGTTAGTTTCTGCCTTGAAGGAAACTCCGTTGAAATAAACGAGCACGAATCGAACAAGGCTGTTTCAGCAAATACCACGTGAGTAAATAAAAGCGAGAAATATACGTATACGCAAGGTGAAGCGTGTTCGACAGAACGAGCTTTTTATTTAATTAAAAGACAAAGGGAAACAATGGCGGAAGAAGCTTAAAAATACTTCTTTTATCTGTTTTATTTAATCTTTTGATCAACTTCGACCATTCAGTACGATATTTTTAATCTTTCCCTTTTCTTGTTAACGTTTTCCAATTATGCTCGTTTTATCCGTTCCTTTCCTTGTGCAATCTTCTTCTTAATTGAGAACAACCTGTTTATTTCTACGAAGATGAGTGCTTTTAGGAATAGTCTGCGAGAAAATATTCGGGTGAGCTATCTCGCGAACGAACACCACGTGAGATACTAAAAATTCTTAATAAGTCGCGTGCCTCAGTCCTGTGTGTAAGATGTCTCGGTTGGTCACACCAAGGTATCACAAGCGTTTCATAAACTGCTGCCTGCGTTACCTCAATGAAATTTCAAGTGTCGCCAGTCGTATTACTATCTACTATTAATAGCCTCCCGTACATTTTCTTTCTTAATAAATGTAAAATGCGTGTACCTTATAAATAATCCTGCTACGTAAGAGGATCCTCTTGAAACTCGTACTCAAACTTTTATTAAAAATTTTCGTAAAACGTTTCAAGAAATTTTTTAGCCTAGCGTTTAAAATATGAAATATGAGAAAGGGAACGAAACAGTTCGCTCGAGAATAACATTGAGTATTATTTAAAAAAGAGAAGATATCAATTAGATAATTAGCCGCTGTAATTGATGGTGGATTAGGCGAGTAAACGACGAAAAAGCTATTATAACATCATTTTTCGCGATTCTTTTAAAAAACGAATATCACAGCTACGTTAAAGAACAAAGGGCAGCAGTTTTATTCCCTCTCCGTCGTTTATTCTATACACCTATGTGCTATTTATAATTTACCTGAAAATAAAAACTTTCGACGATACCATTAATTTTTTCAGCGGAATATCTGCCGTAGTCAACCAATCCTGTACACGTCCCCATTAAAAAGTTCCTCGCATTATTAGCACATAAATTTTCAAACGACTCTGTTCACGCATGTCAACGACGAGCAAAAATTCCAATTCGAATCTTCTGTCCACGATAAACGTAAAATCTTTCCTCGATCGTGTTCGACGTTATCACTCGATCAGGTTTCGCGGTGCAATTTCGAAGGATGCGCGAAACATTTTTCTTCCAAATTTGACGGAATATCGTTTGTTATCGTTTATCCGAGCTTTTCGAGGTTACAAGAATTCTCGACATTCGTTTCGACTCGTGGCAAACTGCCACGACCGGAGCCTGGTAATATCTGGCACCAATCAAAATAATCGATGCTCATGGACGCATGCGTCTGGCTGCCGTTATTTATCAACCAAACGTCCCAATAAGATTTACGACGATATTAACATGGAAAAAGTACAGGTCTCGGGATCCGACCGTGTGCATTCGTTACGGAAGCTGAAAAGTTCAGGGCTCTCGTTAAAATCGATCTCGAGATCGCATCGATTCCAGGAGATAATAACGAGTTTAGAACTTGTAGACCTTCGACAAATATGTTGAAAGTTTCAAATGAGTTTCTAGCGTACGGGCGTATAGACAGATGTAGAATTTCTACGAAGAAACTGTGAAATTGATCTTTTTTTTTTCTTTTTTCTTTTTGGTAAATTAAAAATAGCTAAAGCAATATCGAATAAAGAAGGATACGTAATCGTCAGAATTTATTTCTTTTAAGATTTTCAACTTGAAACGTATTATACCTTACATAGTGATACATAGTCGAACGGTATCGTTCAAATCCATTTAAGGACTATGAATATCTAAATATACAAAAGTTATTGTTATAAACTGACGTATTACGGATAGTTTTTAAACGAAGAACTTTTACTTCTAGGATTATCGAGACACGACCTTCTTCGCGTTTACGGAGATGCGTAACTTTCAAGCCTTTATCCGGTAGTAAGGTATCCCGTTTGCGACCTGAAAACAAATTTACGGACCTGGATACCTCTTTGTTTGCATGCATGGATAAAATATCCAGTAGAAACCACGAACTTGCTACTTCTTGATACTAAAAGATGCAAGCGAGTAACAAGGAAGGTAAGAAGAGAAAAGACAAATTCCGGATATCGTGTGTTTATTATCGTCGAGGTAGAACGAAAGATACGACGATCGAAGGAAAAGTTTCGAGGAGAACGAATTTTAAATAGCGTCGAAGTACGATAAAAGATGGAACGATAGAAAGCGCAACGTAAAGGAGCAACGAATAGGAGGAGAAATTTGGGAAGTTCGAAGGAATAGACACGTGTGAAACTTTTGCACATCGCTTCTTTATTGCCATCGAAACAGAATAAAAGGTTACTGACACTAAAGAATACAACGAAAACGACAACGACAGAGATGACGATATTAAAAATACGAAAAAAATATGAATGAAAAGACACATGGAGGATTTGAAGTGTCGCTTCTTTATTATCACCGAAGTACAATAATCCCTCGGGATTAGAGCCATTCGTTTCCATCTGGATGACAGGTAGTCTTACATTAAAATATAGCGCAGAAAAGACGCGTGGCCGAGTCCAAGAATTCGCCTGATTTTCTCATCTCCGTTGCCTTATCCTCGAAAAGCGTCGCGACGACCTAATCGTATCCTTATCAGCCGAAGAGAGATGGCAGTATTGTCACGTCACGCACCACTCATACAACGAACAGACAACGACGATAACGTTTTTCATTGTTCGCTTACTCGAAGTAACATCGATAAATTCACCTTGGCAACAGCTAATAATCGGTAAACATCGAGCGGGTGTATCGTCGAAAACCGGAAGTTACGTACCTCTAGCTTCCAAATTATTTCCCCTTTCGACGACAAACTATCTTTTGCTTTTGGCTTCTCGGGACCAGTCGTGTTAGTCGCGCTACGCTTTCGCGCGAACATTTCGTGGACGTTGCGGAAGCCGGCATCCGAAGGCGCAACGCGATCGACGCCGAAAAACCAGAAGGATAACGTCCATCAACCATCGTGAAAGCTTAAAATCTAAAGAAAATGTTATTTTTCTCGTCTTATTTCACGTTTCCCATTATTTAATTATTGTTTCGTTACTTTCTTTCATTATCGTTCTCGCTCTTCGAGATGTTGTTACAAGGTCCATAGGAGATTTAGAAATACGAGCTTCTTCTCTCGACTTCGAATAGAACGTCGAAGAGGAGAAGGAGAAAAGAAAAACGAAAGAGACCGCGATACAACGTTAATTTAAAGAAAAGGAACGGCGAAAAGAACGTGAAAGAACGAATAGAAAAATTGGTAACGTTTATAAGCACGACAAGTTACAACGAATTATCGAAAACTAATAAGAGCATGCGCTTGCAGAATCGATATACATTTGATGGTTACACTGTTGTATTTCTGGGTTAAAGACTTACATCGAGTTTAGCTTAAATTACAAAAATACACAAAGGCACTTGATAAGAATCCCCTTCCTTTTTTTTCTTTTTTTTCTTTTTTTACCACTCTCGCTCTTTTATTTCGCGAAGGTTCTTGTTCAAGTCACGACTCCGTAGAACTCCGTCTTTCTGGTTTATCTTCTCTTTTTTTTAATTAATTTAACAACAACAGCAACGACGACGCAAACCGATGGCAAACGATAATATGTATACCTTGGCTGATTTCGCAATTGATAAATCGAATGGTCGATGACGACGTGTCGTTAACTCGCCATCTTCGTTTGAGCGAACAAAGGAACGATTCTTACTTAAAGTCGCAAGATGTTCGTTTCTTTTGAATCTTACGTCCTGTTACGTTTCCATTCTTTCACTCTTCTGGCAAATTGGTTCGATTTTAACAGTGCTGTAAGAAGATAGTCTTGCGATCTGTGAGTCGAGAAACGTATCTCTACGAAAGAATGTTTTAACAAAGAAATTACTTCGACGCCTCTATTGAATCACAATTTTTGTCGATTTTAACATCCCCCTTATCCCCCTAATTATATTTAACGGTTCGTTTCACGTTATACGCAGTCGCATATTATTTGTATTTGATTTATCTTTCATATTGTTTTGATTCAACGAGCCGTAAAAATTTCCATCCTATTGCTACCTATTGTGCGATAGGAATCGCAATTTAATATTGTCCTCGATTTTTAGTTATTCCAGCCGTTGTAATAAAATAATTTCATTTTGATCGCATAATTCGAACTGCTTTAAATTGGCTAGAAATTAGTCAGAGCGATCTTACATTTAATTTGCAATTATTATTTTCATTTTTGATTATTCGGCTTTGATAACAGAGTTTCCACAACTTCCTCTATTAAAATCGAAATTTATTCGTCCGTTCTAAATTTAATTATGTATTATGCTCTTCAAAGCGTTTCCCTTCTTTCGTCGGCTTAACGGCCGATCTTCCATAAACCTGATAACGCTTTCCGCTTTAAGTCTGAACGAAAATCCTATCGTCTTATCGAACTGCTTCGAAACGCTAATTCATCTGACATATAATCTCTATACATACTTTATAATGCCAAAACTTGCAACAAGATTCTTTCTCAATTCGATATCCCATTTGCAAACACCGTTTTGCAGCATTTTGGTAAATATAACACCGTTCTCTGTGATTTTTATCCCCCTTCCAATTTTATACTTTTTCGTGCGCTTCTCTTTCGAACGGATGCCTTTATTTCAGCTAGCGTAAGCTATTAATCGTAATGGTTCTTATTTTCATCTTTTTCTTTTTCTTTTTCTTTCTTTTCTTTTTTTTTTTTTTTTTTTTTTTTTTTTTTTTTTTTTTTTTTTTTTTTTTTTTTTTTTGCTCCTTTATCCTACAGCCCAGTAACTTGGCCCCTGAGACGGATATACCGCACGTACTATACTTGTTACAACACTGCTTCGTTTTAAATATACGCACAGGATACTTTGGGATGACGGTTCAAGAATATACAAATTTACAGTTTACGAAGAATTCTACGAACAAGAATCCTGATGACAGTTAACATGGCTGATAAGTCCAACGTAAAGACAAAGCTAATAGATCGAAATAACAAATTAAAATGTCTTTCTTGTCTGAAGAATGTCAGAATGAAGGATGAAAGAATGAAGAATTATAGAGAAGTACATAAAAATATTTCGTCACTTTATTACAACCGGCTCTTTGTAAAAAGAAAGTATCGTACATGAAATAAAAAATAATAATAGGTAACCGTACATAAATAGAAGCAACATATATCAAAGACGAACAACAGTTTGTTAATACAACTCTGAAACACTTCATTTACAAAATGACACGTACGATCGATTGAATATTCTTGAACCATCTTTCCCCAACACCCTGTATATACATATACACGAGTATATATATATATATATACTATTTTTTATATATAATTCGGTTATACATAGGCATAGAGATCGCAGAAAATAGACAGTGGGCCGTGTAGACGTGTAAATACGTATGTGTGTGCGTGTACGTGTGTATGTATACGTGTACCTACGTACGGTCTTCTTTATTTTTCGTATTTGCTTTCAAAATGTCCCAAAAATGAATATTCTCCGTGGTACCCGTCCTTTTAAGGAAAACACGCAATACAGCAACACGTCGATCATTTAACGATACATCTACATAAAACTAACGTGGACTTATATTCATCGTACATTAGGAATATATAAATATATACATATATATTTATATATGCATATAAGTATGTATGTATATTTATCATAATATAACACACGTATCTCGCTGCTGTTCGTCATTCTTCTATTTTTCTCTTTCGTTCATTCTTTTGTTCCCTATCTTCCTTTTTTTTTTCTTTTTTTTTTTTTCTGTGTTAGGTAGGTACACAGAATTGTTTATCGTTAAGCTTATCGTATATACAACTCGGATTAAAAAGATTAAATTGGTCTTATCGTACGGTAACGACGTAACATTATTGGCCGCTAATTCATGTCATGGTCCGATTTTTTTAAATTCCTTCGTACCCGTTCTGAAATCCTACTCGAACTACTTTGTTTTCCCATTTTTATCGTCTCTTCCTCATCGGGAGTCTTCGCCGAGTTTCACCAACATTCGTCCTTTCGATTAACCCTTTTGGTCTGTCGAGCTCTTTCCTTCGACCGACTTCTTCTTCCTTTTAATTCTCTGTCTCTCGGCTCTTTGCTGATAGTCTCTTCGATGATAGAATCGTTTATAGAAATAAAGTTATAGCGATACAGCGAGAGAAAGCTCGAGAATCAAGCACGAAGGATACAGATTCTTCTACTTTTCAATAATTCGTGCAAATTATAATTTTCATCGCATCATAAATTAGTCTGATCGTATCGAGAGCGAGATTCGTAAACGCTAGAGTTACCAACGATTGAAGCATAAAACTCGCGACGAAGGAATCGAAGTGAAATTATGTATATGAAGAAATACATAATGCAAGCGATACGGCAAACAGGAATTATAATTATAATTATAATAATCATTAGAATTATTCAAATTTCCAAAAATGCACAAAATACATCGTAAATCAATTATAAAAGTACATACATTCCTATGAAATGTTGCTATGAAATTATTACGAAAAATTCTGAATTAAAATCATTTTGACCACTGAGGTAGTTCTAGCGTTAAATATCGAAAGATTCGAACATATATTTTATAAAAGAACTAAACGATCAAAGGATTAATCAATGTGTGTGTGTGTGTGTGTGTGTGTGTGTGTGCACGCGCGCGCGCGCCCGTAATATATATTTCTCCTCTGAATCATTTACAATTTATTTTTCATGTATAGACTACGAACCAACACAGACGATGATAACGACTTAACAAACTTATCATTATCGAAATTACGATAGGTATCGAGCGGATCCTCGACGGAAGTTCTTAAGAGCTAACATTAATTAAAATTAATCGTTCGAAAAAGAAACAATGGTCACGTTCGTTTTAATTAATTGGCACTTTGATCGCAACCCAATCTTTCCAGATTCTACTCTGGCCGTTGGAATGACCAATTTCGTCCCATCGTCGATCGTTTCTCTTTAACATCTTTCAGATTAATAAAATGACACGTTTAAAGATAATTTTATCGTGGTTCCTGGTCTTTATAATTTATCATGTCGCCGTTAATTCTAGAACACGAACACACGTGACTTTTGCCATTGGCAGATCTTTCGTCTGTTACAGATAAAATATTTAAGCTTGAATTATTAAGTAAATAAGATATCGAAGTGTTGGTGAAAAATAAAATATAACATTATATTTTAATATTGAAATAAAGATCTGGAGAGAATTGTACATTTTATAGACGTTCATAGACGTTACTCGGATGTCTGTAATAACGTTTGTATTCTAGGATTAATGCTTATTGCAATATGCAATTGTATTATACGTGGGATTATGTTACTTCGAATTCGAATACATCGTAGTCCGTACTATCTGTTGTATTATTATATTCGTTAACCGCTTTGCGACTCCAGTAGCATTTCTTAACAAGTTTTATCGTATCCAGTTCACATTCGATAAACTATTTTTCTTCTATTCGATTTGACTGTTTCTCGAAAAGACGTTAAAAAGAAAAAAAAGAAAAAAAGAGTAAAAGAAGGAGAAACCTGAGGTGGAAAATTCGATGGATCGCGTGCCTCGAATATCCAAGATTCCAAAAATCTCAAGATGCCAAATCGGCTCGAGTGCTCAGAAACCAAATTGGCCATTCCAAGCGGAACCACGCTCGAACGAAATACAATCTCACCCGATTACTAGTCTCGCGAATTCCAGTCAGAATTCCGTAGCACCGTTCAAGGTTTCTAGCTTGTTCTGCTTAACCGAGCAAAAGTAAAGTCTCTAACGTGTACGACTAAGCAGGTAGGCAGCACTGGTCTCGGTTTATTCTATGGTCCCACATAGAAATTTCGAACGTTACGAGAAGAAATGACTCGTTAGAAGAGGAAATTACAGAGACAATTTTATTTGCAGTTAGGTTAATTAATTCGATATGAAGGAGAGTATAAAGTCGCGATGGAGCAACAGCAGTAACTGATATCGCTTAAAATATCGTCATTTATTTGATGATTATTCTACATTAAACTAATTAGATGTGTATAAGCTGGATATTATAAAAAAAAAAAAAAAATTCCAACAGTTTCTTTGCTTCGAATGAAAGATGAACAGTCTCGTTAGTTTCGAAAAGGAACAACGTACAATTTACCGATCGATGGGCGAAGATATTTTACAGATGATGATGCTATTCGTTTTATAATTATTCCGCGTTAGTTAAACAGGTTAAGATACGTATAACTCGCATACCACAAAAAGGCTCACGGATCATAGCAGTTTTACCGTTTATCGAAATTGCAAATGTGAAATATGAAGTAAGCAGTTTTTAAAACAAACCACGTACGAATGACTGATCGACGGACGAATCTTACAGATACCCTTATTTGACAATCTCTGCGTTAAACCGAGTAGCAAAAAGATTCACAGATAGATTTATAGTAATTTATATTCTTTTATAAAAATTACCACAACGCGATAAACCTACAGAAACGTTTTACAGAAACTGCGCCGTATATGATAATTACTCCGCATCGAATCAAATACTACGAAATGATTAAAAAATTATAACAGTTCGTGCCTCTCTATCTACCAATTTCAAACACAGAGTAAATAACTTCGTTACAGCTAATCGATAGACGAAGATCCCTTTATGTCACGCTAACTTCTCTCAGAGGCTTCACTCTTGCTCGGCCGAACAGTATGATCTTCTGGAAGTATCGTATCATGCAGGGGTCGCGTAGTCGCGCCGAACAGCACCGCCCTTACAATCTACCGTCAGGTACGGCCGGGGAAAGAAAATTCACCCGCTCGCCTATTAGAGCACGTGAAGATTCTCGCAATTCTTGAACTTGCTGTCCTCTTTACCAAACAGCCAGGTCAGCATCTGTCTGGCCTTCATGCTGGCTCGTACCACGCCTCTGGACTTATACCAGTGGCCGCTGCCCTCGCTAGCCCCGTTTCCGGTACGGTTCTCCGCGTTCCCCTGCACGTTCTTCAGCCGTATCTGATTCAGAATCCCGACCAGCAGGTGGTCCACGTTGTGGTTGATCCCGACCGAGACCTCGATGAACTTCACCCGATAGGTGCACGCCATGCACTTGCCATCTGCAATGGCAGCACGCGTCGGATTAGAGAAGGGAAGCGTATATTTAAACATCGAGTTGCCAAGGGCGCGTGTAGGACGGTGGAAAATAACACGGTTGGTCAGTGTATGGTGTTATCCTGGGTAAGAATATGAGAAGGGGGATCAGAAGAACTTTTCTTTTGATTATCAGGAGCGTGATATCCTCTGGTTGATTTGTTCGGCATGCAGGAAAAGGAAAAGTAGACGTAGGACAGAAAATTTCACTTGGTATTTACGTTGCTTTTATTCGGTCTTTTTCGTTATGTTATTTTCCTTCTTCCTTTCTTTCTGTCTTTCTTTCTTTTTTTTTCCACTTTTTCTTTTTCGTTCGACTTTTGGGAGTGCCAATCGTTTCAATTATTAAGAGCGTAATAGTGATCTATTCCGGAAGCAGGAAGAGGAATATGTTGATACAGGGTTGAAATTTTTACTTGGCACACGGATCGATTCTTTCAGCTTGGACTTTTGAAATTTGGAATTCTTTTAATTATCAAGGGTAAAACGTCTTCCGGGCGATTCGCTCGATGTCGCGGAAAGAGAAGATTTCTAATTGGTATTTAGATTGATTTTATTTCTTCCTTTACGTTGGATTTTTAGGATTTCGAACGTGCTGGAATTTGCGAAAGAGAAAATGCAATATTTATCGAACTATCGTTTTACTCTGCGCCGTTATATATTATGTACTACGTACGAGAAATATAGTATCTTCTATTTATACGTCTCACTTGGCTCGTCGAGAATGCAGGACGAAAAAGGGTTGTACAAGATTGAGATTCGAAATTGGAGTTTCAAGTGGTTTCCTTCTCTCTTGAATCAGATTTTTCGGATATCGGATATGTCGATTTATAAGAGAGAAAATTTAATGATGTTCAAACGTAGTGGAAAAGCGCGGATTAATTGTATATTAGCGTCAAATATTAAACGTCAAAGGAATGCGCGAACGTTTTCGTAGCTTCGCATAATTGATTTTTCAGTTACTCCGATAATAAAATATGTATCGTGTAAACAAATCGGGAATCACAGCATTTAATAATCGCGCCTGTCGTACTACGATAAATACAATTCATAGCTCGATCATACGCAATTCGCTACCACTCGGGATCTTCTCACGCGCTTTGCGCCTTTCGATACGCAAAATATTTTCGAAATATCTCCGCTGAAAGACCGTTCTCTCGATAGAACTGTTCCAAATATTGTTTTTAAATTGTTTTAAATATTATGGCAACGATCGATACCTTTATACGCGTGTATATACCAACCTTGTGAAGAAACCACTCTAGATCGGACCAGATCCACTTTATTCCCAACTAGTATAGCCGACTTTCCTCGGAGGAAATCCTGGTCGTGGAGACGTTCTAGGTACTCTTCTGCTCTCTGAAAGGATGCTTTATCGATCACAGAATACATGATGACAAAGGCATCCGGGTGTATATTCTCCAGTTCCGTCTGTACGAAACAAAAATACGAACGCACTACTTAGAAGAATAATGATATTAATACAGCACGTATTTGAATTAGATTTATTCAAAATAGGTCAACGTACAAGTGCGCTATATCAATTACGCTCTGATGGAAGATTCACGCGACGATTGATACAATTTTCATCATACTGTACGCTATTATATTTTCCTACGACGGACCGACGGACACCGATCTTGAGAAACTGGCAAGTGTCGTTAATTCAATGTCACTGATACCGAGATTCGTTAATCTACTAACCAAATCGTCCGTTCGTCGGAAACTTTTATAATCGCGGAATTGTTACATGATTTTATTCGCACGTGCGACATTTTCGCCCGTACGTGCATATCTACCGCATGACGCTATCGAGTCTACGAGAATTAAGCAAACAGACCCGCTCTCCTAATCATGTTCTCGTAGATGCATAAACAGCAACTCCGCTAACAAATAATTTTCCCACTCCATCGTTCTCAATCATTCACAAAGATCCTTTCTCTTCCATTTAACACACTCTTCAAGCAATACGAATCGGCATCATTCCAGGACATCGTAAAGCTTGTAAAGCATCGCCTGAAAGAAGTCAAAAGGGGGAGCCGATCGAATGACGCGGCTCTCTCAAAGGATCGGCGCTAAGCGTCTTTCGTAAAGCGCTCTCCAGCTAACGCGCGGAACTCGAAAGCGGTTGCTCACCTTTGGGTTCGCGACGTTCAGGAATCTCAGCTCGCTCTCCTCGCCGTTCAGCATGACGAAAACGGATTGCTCGCTGGGTACGTCTGAAACAAAGAGGGAAGAAAGAAGATGAACGACGTGGCGCTACACAAAGCAGCTCAAAAAGCGTCGCTGAAAGAGGGGAGGGGTGGGGGGAGGGCGCGCGAAGGAAAAAAGAGGTATTATCGAGGAAGAGGGACGGATAGATGGGAAGAGGAGGAGCTACAGATCCCTTTGATTTGCTGCCTCATTTATTTTTCCTTGGGCCATCCCCTTTATTCGTCCGCGGCAAGGACGAGATATCGAGGAAAGGGGAGAAATGAGAAGGAAATCGCGTGGCGGAAAGGAAAATAATCGAATGGAACCGCTGTAAATAAACGAACGGAGACGCGCTAGCTAAGCGTGATCCCGCCACTCTAAATGCGTCCACGCGTCCGCTCGTCGACAACCATCGCCAAACGTCCGCCGCTTCCGGGAATTGCATCGGTGCTGTGGTCCGATGATTTCAGCTGGTCGAGCGATTGTTGGTTTTGTGGTGAGATTTCAATAGTTTGGTAGCGGCGGTTAAATATTTGTCAATCTTTCGCGGAGAAAGAAAACAACGAAGAGAAGAAATAGGAAAATAAACGAGGAAAAGAAATCGCAACGGGCTACGGCAGTTAAAGCGATAGGTCGGAGGAACGAATTTTTTATGTCTAAACCTTCGTCTTCCCGAAGGTTTTTCCACTTCCTCCGACAACTATTTCCGAGATCGTTTATTTATTTCTTCCTTATTGCGAACAAGATAAATTTCCAATCGTGTGCAAAAAAAAAAAAAAGAAAAAAGATAGAAATCTTTATCGAGCAATTAAAAAAATACGCGATACATAACGTTACGCGTTGCAAAGTTTTACATCGAAATATTATGATCGAAATAAATAGCCATTTTTTGAAACGAGCAACGTCGCTCGCGAAAAGTTTGCACGCAGAACTTGCGCGTTTACGACAGAGACGCGATTCAGAAGGTCGGGGTTGTCCAATGTACTAGTAAATCGGACGAAAGGAACGCGTAAATCTCAGTGACATTGAGGGAGTAAGGCATCGATTGCTCATAGAAAATGACGAATGTTTGGTCCATGTCACGACGATATCAGATTCAAGTAACGTTGAAACAGTGATAAAGGTAAAGCGAAATAAAGAAAGATCAGCTTTGGCGCACACGCGATATCCTTTCCTTATGATAAAATGAGTAAAATTGCACGATCCCCTATAATACATCCCTCCGTATCTGTTCTAATTAACTTTCACTTAGATTCGAGGTAGCTGAAAAATAAATCGATCAAAATACCGAGATATTTCTTACAAAAGAAAAGAGAAAAAGAATTACGCTTTGCAAACCGATTCACTTCCAGTAACCGTAACACGGAAATTTCATAATAGGAAATTTCACCTCGAGTCGTCTGTTCACGGATACGTACAGCTGCCAAGCAATTCTTTGATAAAGCCTCTTGCCTCGTTCCGCGCCGTTTTACAAAAAACCTCTTTCCGTCAGACCTCAATTTCCATAATTAAGATAATGGCAAAAGCTTTTCAAGAGAAACACCGTAGAAGTGGAGGAAGAAGTTCCACGTCGTAAATTGATAACAGACGTTCAGTGTATGTATACAAAGGGACGAAGAAGGGCGGTGACGAAGGAGGCAAACAGAAAAGAAGAAAAAGAAAGGCGCGAGAAAGAAGAGGAGGTCAGACGATGAACAGACGCGGAGGCTGTATGATGTACGTTTATAGCAGCGGACCGGTGCAAAATTAACCGACGCTATTTCTGCCCGCCTGTTCCTGTACTTTTCTTTTTTACACCTTCCTGGAAACCGACGTGCCCGTTTCGCTTTCCTCGCGCGTTTCCTCGCGTCCCGCGATTTTCCATCGCTTTCCATCGCTTTCTACCGATGGACTGAAATACGTCGCAAATAGTTCCGAACATTGGCCGACTAGATCCATGCTGTTACTTTGAAAAAAAAAAAAAGAAGCATTGTTTTCAAATAGATTCCAACTTAAACGCGAATATATAGATTCGAAGTTTATAAATACTTTGAAACGAAGGAAGTAACCCTAAGTAGAATCGACCACATTTCAAATAAGTTTGGAACTTTGCGAGCATCTTACCGGAAATTCTTCTTTTAAAACCATGTTCCTTGCTTATCATTGAAATCCATCGTTTCAACAAGTATAATAACATTCGATAAATAGTAATTTTTAACTCTATGCTAACGATCGACTATATCCAACTTGTAAGACCATAAATAGGATACATAGTGTTTTTCCGATTCTCATGACACGATTGGTATGATCGTAAGAGTATCGTCATTCTGATATCAAGGTACCTGACTTACAAGGTAAGTAAACTTTCGAAACTTTCGCGTACTCGTTCGAAGGCTGGAAAACAGTTGGCGAAGATCGAACGCTTCGCAAGTACGACGAATTAACGATTATATGTTATGGCTAGGCTGCGGATTTTTTATACAATTTCGTACTTTTATCAACGTAACCCATTAAACGTGACATTTTTAAAATCTTTGAATATTACGTACGTTCTGTACAGATATCGTGGCTCTAAGTTTGACGTTAAATGCATAAAAATCTCCAGTTTAGTTGCGACATTAACATTTCAATCTTATAAGGTAAACCTTGGTTATCGCATTTCATTCGAATTTATAAATACATATTGAACTTAATCCCATCGCCAGTGCTCCTCTCCTTCCATCTTTTGTTTTACTACGAGCAGACGCAGTCTTCCCAACACGGTTTCGTCGCGTCTTGACCTCGATCCCGATTTCAAAATTATCGTGTAAAACTCGACATCGGCCCCAATTTTTGCTTTCTGTCGGTTACTTTATTTTATGTTCGTTTGATTTCAGGTTCTACGGGTGTAGGAGGATATTATACGCAAAGTTTACTGGCTCGAGAATCTGTTGGATAATAGACGTTCCGGTGCAACGTAACGCGTGTCTTTTGAAAGACGCGTGTAGTCCCTATTGCGTTTCGAGACTTGATGGATATCCTTATTTACGCGTGTTTGGCGAAGGAGAATTTTGTGGGATAAAAGAAGGGAGACCCGTGATCATGCTCCGGTAACAATTAAAGTTTTAAAAAGTTTGCAAGTTCGTTGGTTTACGAGTTCCACTGATTGTATTTAATTAAAAACTTTGTTGCAGGATGTGCGACGCGTGAGAACATTTTTGTACGAGTAGTTGTTTTCTTTAGAGAAACGATTATTATTAAAAATATCTGCTGTAGGATTAACTTAGCAGATTTTAAATTTTTATCGCTGGAATAAAAATAGCAAGAAATTAAAAAATCTTCGTAAAGAAATTTTTTAATTTATGTTGCAAAAAGATACGCGAACTTCTTGTTTACAGCATCCAGGGTACGATATGTTCTGTTCATAAACCGGGCGTTACTTTTTGTTGCAATAAACGCGGTTAAAAAATTTCATTAAGCTTTCCGTAATAGAACATTTTCTTTTTAACATGACACATCTCCTCGCCCCTTGTATCCTCAAAGTTTCACGAATCCTGTTATTTTCCTTTAAAAGCGGAGATAAAACATCGATGATGTACATAACAGTGTTAAGCTGATTATGAAAAATATCTAGGGGAAAATTGAAAACGAGAAAATATTTAACGCCGAAGGCGACGTTCCTCGTATATCGTCGTGCCTCTCGTCCCACTTTTTTCTTTGTTTTTTTTTTTTTTTTTTTTTTTTTGGAACGAGGGAAATGCAATAAGGAAGGAAGTTCCGGCGACTAAGTCGCGACGAAGTAGAGTACACCTTAAAGTTTCTTGACAACACAAAACTTTTGTAATGTAGTTACGCGTAGCGTACCCGATGGAAGTGGTAAAAAATATTTGGTAAACTCGACATCAAGCGTCATAAAGTTTTTCGAAAAATATTAAAACGTTTCGTCTCATGGGAAAAATCCAATCTTGTACCCTTCGTGTGAAAACGCTGTAGAAATACTTTAGACTTTTAGAAATATCTCCTTTACAGAGATATTATAGAAATTGTTTCCTGCACAGAAATTGTTTCCGCGAAAGTTGCCCTCTTCCTTCTGGGACCGTTTCTCCTTGATTTTTGATCAAGAGGGAACAACGGGAAATTATGGAAATTTTTGGAAACAAAACGCGTTTGTATATTCCTCGACCCGTAATTAAATACTGCAGTTTCATGTAGAAACACTGCTAACGGAACACAATCTGGCTAGCGTCGTTTCGGGTATCCTGCACTGCGAATATTAAAGAGATTAGAACGGTGGAAGAGCGCGCGTCGAATTTGCATTTAGAAAGACAGGGTTGTACCAGAAATTTCACCGCCCATAGTATGCAATTACGTGATCGCAAAAGTGAGGATAAGGCGCGAAATAAAAGTAAGTCGTGACGCTAATCGTCATTATTTTCGGCATCAAGGAGTAAAAAGGTTTTCGATGTAATTGAACGACATATATCTAAACAAATATCTGAAAGTTATAAATCTGTTATAAATCCGGAAAAAAGAAAAAGTACGTTCTTTAATCTCCATGTTGTAGAATTTGAAAGCAATAATTTATACGGCACAAATAAATAAATAAATAATAATAATTATTATTATTATTATTTTGTTTAAAACGACAAGTCCATTTCCACTTTATCCGTAATGACATTTGGGACGATTATTAAATTTCGAAACGTATTCATTTGTTCGCTTATCGGAACTTCGCAAATCTAAATTGCACATTTAAATCACGTTATCTATGAAGAATTGAATAAAAAAGATGTATGTCGTATACAAGAACGAAAGAATCGTCAACCATATATTATTAATCTATCGAAATATTACACGCATAGTCGTCTCATGTAAAAAGAGTTTGACAATTGAAATTATGGGTTTCTGCTCTCTGTAGGATTTTTGGCCAACGTTTCTACCAATAGTTCACTGACGTTTTCAATTCAATCCATAGGCCGTGAAAGAAACTAAATTATCAACTTGGCGTTATATTGCCAAAATCTATTACGGTATCAAGTATAACATATACAAATTATTTTTCACGTCTAAAATTAAAAATCTAATGTAAATTAGTAATTTTTGATCGATATAAAGATATTCGTCGAAGATATAGCACCTATTAACTGCAAACATTTGAACTATACGTATCTCTATATTGACGAAAGAAAGAAATCGAACTCTGTATTGTGATAAATCTTCACCCAAAATAACGCCGTTTACGTAACTCATAAATTAATGTAAAGAGTCTAACAACGTACATTGATTCGTCATAGCTATATGCACGCTTTGTTCTCGATATACCGCACATATTGCGTAACACCAGACCAGGACACACAATATGACGGGATCCAGTTACCGTAACCGTATGTAAATCGAATTCAAACTTGTGCAACGCGCAACGACAATAAGATGACAATATTCCGGGAACGATGTTATATGCCGAATGTATGTTAGACAAGAAGAAATTGTATTTGTGGTCGACCCAAGTTCGTCGCGTGAGCAAACGAGAAGTTTGTTCTATTATATTGAAAATTAGAAAGGCACAATACGTAAGGGTGTTTCTCGCGTATGAAACGTGGGCGGTGAACTTAGAACAGGAAGAAGGTTATGAGGAATATGACGTCAAAAGCTAGAGCAATCTGTTCGGCTTCTATATTTGCAAGTGATATGCTTGGTGGAAATCAAATTGAAGAAACAAATGTAGGTAGGAAACGTGCGTGTAATTTAATTTCTTGAATTAGACTCGACTTTTTAAGTGTATTACGTTTTGCTGTTTCTGCGCAGAAGCTTCGAACGTCGCTACGAAAGATGGTAAAAATGTTTGATCGGTGGTTCTGACTCTTCGAATCACAAAACACAGAATATAAACACTCCGTTCACAATTTTACCGTATCACGTCAAACGAGATACTCGGATTGTCGTTTATGAAATTTATCGTAAAACTGTTGTTTTACCGTCGAACTCGTTACTGTAACACCGCGGAATACGCCGACCGATAATTTGTAACGTTTCGTTAACGATAATCGATTATTATTACTATGGAAATTGCGCAAGGGATTTCCGCTGATCGTGAAAATTATCGTTTGAAAAAGTTCCATCGATAATACAGGAACGAGCAAATTAGAAGCTATTTTATAAGACGCGGGTACAATGGCCAGAGGTGGAAATACCTCGTAAACGTAAACATTGCGAGGCAGAAATTCCAAAAACAGTGGAGTCGTCGCGAAGAAGGAGAACGTTCAGTCGCTAAGTGGATCGCGAAGGTTAATGACACCGTGGTCTTATTAAAAGCGTCGTATTTAAAGCGTCGTATTAACGATTCCGTCGAGAACCTCGCCAGAGATTCGTGCATGATTTCATGCTGTTTATTCTGTCGTGTAAACGTGTCTGTGTGCGTGTGTATAATTTGTATACATTAGCGAACGAGCGGTGGTGTGCCGAAAACTAAACCGAAGACGTTTGTATGAAAAGGATGATTGTATAGAAGCGATGCAAATCATGATTCACTTCTCGTATTTTTCTTACAAGCAATTTTTTATTACATATCTGTCGTATTTATATGGGGTCGCGTCTACGGAAAAAGGATTTACAAATAAATCTAGAAACATATAATTTTCTACTTAATAACTCTCGCTTGAAAAAGATCTGTAATTAAAAAATAGGTCGGGGTTTATTCATTTGAAAGGTTTTCCTTTTTCCCTTCGCAGCTGCAAAAGCTTGGTCCAATTTATTTCGATTTATCTGAAACGTAGACTCTGTAATTACGCGATTAATATACGTGTTTATGTACATACTAATTTATTATTAACTTCGCTGTGTCAATTACACCAGTTAACGTTAATGACGATGGTTAAGACGGGATAATCTACTGAAACGTTTCACCGGCGTTCTCGCAAATTTCTACAAAAACAAAATAGACCGCTAAACTATATTAAAGACGAAATTTTAATACAACGTTCGTTGAAACCATCGTTTACGTTTCTCTATTGCGTAATCTAATTGCATTTTATAATACAGGAAATCGCATTCGGTCGATAAGACGCTTATCGCTTACCGATTTAATCTCATGCGACGTTATTACAAAGTTCACCGCGCCATGTACAATGTCCCCCGTACGATCTATTGAAGCGTGATATCGAATTAAATATTCCCATTATTTGTTCCATTTATCGTGGAACTTTGTTCGTTAAAATATACTTTGAGAAGCGAGCTACTGTTACCTACGCATCGTAAGTTCGAACCTACGTTTCGAAACCTACGTTTTACAGATCGCGATCAAATTTATCGTATCAAGAATTTTGACGACATATTTTCGAATTAAGGCTCTAATTTATTGGTATCGTGAACACTCTATCGAGCAAAATTAGAATTTATTACTCGAAACTCTAATACCAATCTAAAAACTTGGTTTATTCGTCCCTGAACAGCTACAGCCGTGCCATAATGCGAGAGTTTCGAGGGGAAATTCGAAAGATGGAGCTTAACATCGATCCAGACCGAAGTCAACTCTGGTTGTAGTCCCGCGAAGTTTATTGCATTTCCAAATGCCAAATTCGAGACCAGTTACGGCGTATCTCTTTCGTGTAAGATCGATCCGAGGGCCTCAAAAGGACCCTCGTTAAATCTCAAAGCTCATTAATACGGTCGATTAGCAATTATCAGTGATATTAATAAGGTCAGTTTCAATTTCAAAGAGTTAAATTCATTGAAATTCAGCGACGATGATATTACGAATCTTTTATTTTGACGGTAATAAAACTACTCTACTTTGCTCCGTTTTCAAAAACTCTCAAACACAACGAAGCGTATCTTGATGAAAGTACGATGCGAGCAGGAATATCCATAAATTGAACAACTAAATTCAACGAGACTAATTGATAACTTTCGTAACAATTTATTAACACCGACTGAATTTAACTTAACGGTTCGTTGCTGATTTCGAAACAGATCGGATCTAACGTGAGGTTATTACAAATATTAGAATACTACAAAATATTAGATATAATTATACAATATCTTTTTCCCCGTAACAAGATTATCTGATCGCTATTTCGCCTGAGACACGTAAGAAGAGCGAAGGAGAAACAGAAATCTCGGCTTGTCAAATTTTTCCGAATCTCGAAACCCACTTTCGCTACATCGAATCCTGATCGTCTATAAATCAACAAGATAAATTTTTCACGAATTCTCAACGTTTCTCCTATTCGCAAGAGAACTACGTTCCAATTACAATATCTGTACCGACCGAAACTCGCGTTTCCACGCTACCGTCGTCGCGTTACCAGAAAACTTGTTGCAGACCTGTGCAACTTGCCGCGCGAATTTATCTTGGTGGCCGTTTAAACGGCGAGTTTCCCGTGAAAACGCGATCGATCTTGGCGTTCTCGTCGCAAGTAATTACAGAAGCGTCTTCGGTGACGAATTCGTCGAACGTTTCAACTTCCGGTCCAAGTCGGGACGAGCTGCAAGTTTACTCGAAAACCTAGCGAAACTTTGTTAAGTAAACGAGAAACTTCGGTTTCTAACGTATCCACGTTCCGGGTCATAAAGGCTAGCGCCTTGGAACACGCAAAATGAAAGCGTCTTCGGATACGGTAATTGCACGAGTTTAGAAAAAACTGCGCACACTCGATGAATAAGTTGTCTACGGAGTTGGATCGGGCTCTTAATCGCATTCAGTTCGGCTTAATTAAAACGGAAGATTTGAAATTGCGTCCGTAGAGCGAGGCGCGAGCAATATTTTTGAAATCGAAGGAAATTAAACGAAACAAGGTGCGGATTTGATTTTAAAGAAAATTGGGAAGAACGACGACCTTTAACGTGAAAGTGAGATTTGTGGATAAAGCTGAATCAACGCTGACAGACATTTGCCCGCAAACACGTGTCGCGGCCAATCAGCATCTGTCTTTCGAGGGAAATCCGCAGAAAGACAGATGCTGATTGACTGCGACACGTGTTTGCGGACAATTGCCTGTCAGTGTAGGCTTAGCTTAAGTATATATCAGTTTTTCGTGTCAAGTGTCGTAAAGGTATAATCGATATATAAATATATAAATCGATAGATGTTAACGAGAAATTGTACATGTTCTGTATTTAAAAATTACATTTCGACAGTATAGATAGTATACAAATTGTACCGACATACGAAGAAACATCCTTAAATCTTTGAATATTTTAATAATTTTAATCCTATCTTACGCACGCAAATATCTCGTATAACACGAAAATAATAAGAAGAAATATAATAATAAGAAGAAAAAGTTCGACCGGGAAGACAGTCGGAAAATAACAAATCTCGTATATCTCTAACTAATCTCAACGGTAACTTTCAGAGAATCAAATCGTCAGGCTGAAGAATGTTTCATTAATAAATTATTTATTTAGGAAGAGTGAAACCACAAATTTCTTTCCCTCTCTGATAACTCTTTCGTAGCTGCTCCTCGAAGATATATCAACCTTTCGGCCAACTTCGCAGTACTACCAATTAAAAAATCGTTCTTCAACTTCCCTCGACTTTGCAGCTTCGTTTCGCTGATAAACTCAGGCAAAAACCATAATCAAACGCAAACAGAGCCTCGTCTGCTCGAGGAAGAAGCTTTAAAAATTACGAAACAAGATTCTATTAAACGATGAGATTCAATTACGAAAGCAACCAATGGATCATCGAGCTCCGATCGATTCTGTATCCGGCGAGCTTGATAAAAACATAACCAGACGCGCGTTAAATCGATCCTGCCTCGTTAGAGGATAGCCAGCGGGGTCATCGTGCTATTACCCGTCCAGTATGCTCGTGCACTTCGTCGTAATCCGTGAACACGCACGATTTGTTGTGTCAGCTGTGGGATTAAAGCGGAACCACAGACCTCGTGATATCGCTATCGGAGACTATGTTGGTTTATAATTTTGTTCGGAAACGATTGACAATCGATCGAGATACGTTAGCCGCTAATTATTCCCGCGTGTTTCGATATTCGACATTCGGTATCGTTCGCGTTAAACGGATATATTTCGTGAATGCGTTTAGGTTTGCTAGAGTCTAACGTTGAAAACGTTGTTTAATTACTAGAAAAGCGGATGGGTTCCGTGAGTGGGAGATTTGTTAGGGGAATATCGCTAATTAGCAAATGCTTCTGGAAAATACACAGGAATTACGTATTAAGAGAAATGGAAATGTTTATGGAAATTTCAGGAAACGGAGGTGGGAAATTAATCAGAGGAATATCGCTAGGAATTCGTAGAAGAATATTTCTTGGAAATAATGACAGAAATAGGGAAGTTTATGGGAATTTAAGAAAAATTCGAAATACAAAAATAGCGTTCAAGTTGATATTTGATCGATTGAAAGAAATTTTGTAATTAGAAAATGTTTAAGAGTAAAGAGAAATTAGTTAGAGCCAGAAGAATATTGGTAATTAAAATATTTCGGTGATCGAGAAAAGATTCGTATAATCGATCAAACTTAAAAATCATACACATTTTCGAAGATACTCGAACACTTCGAACATCGAATTAGAATGTCGAAATAAAATTTCGAAAATTAATAACCATCCTGTTAGAGAATGTAAAATCTCAAATGTGAATATTCTTGTTACTCTGTTCGAGATAGAATCGGTTTCGTCTGCAAGTTATCGGAAATTATATGCGAAACTTAAACCGTACGTCTCTCGTTTTAAGTACGTGCTTCCATTGAAAATTATGCAGGATGTGTAACGAAAAATGGATAGCAGGATTCGTAAAGGAGGCAGCCAAGATCGTTACTTCTATCTTTCGAATCTAGGACGTTCGCGCAACAAAGATTTATTCTTGACGTTGGTTTTTGTTACTTGGCAAAGAAACGACCGTCTGTTTTCAATGTGTATCCTTTAGTGATCCTTTCCAAACCAAACGTCTTCGAAGTTTCTTGTTGCACCGTTTCGCGGTTAAGCACTGTCTGAATTAAATCGCTACCGATGAAAGAAATACTGCATATTGAGCGTAATGTAATACTTGTACCAAATGGTAATGTTTAAACGTGAAAAGATAATTCTGTCGGAAGGCACTGTTGTGAACGTAAAATTGCCAATTTTCTCCGTTTTACATAATAACAATAATAATAATAATTTGTAATTGTAAATCGTAACCAAGATTAGGTAAAATTGTTATGTAGCGGAGTAGTACGTGATCGAAGCTTGAATGGTATAACAATAATCTAACGATACAACGTTATCGATTATTACGTATAATAGATTGATAAATTGCACAAATAATATAAATTAACGCGTAGCTGTCTAGTCTAAAAATTCAAACATGGTTTAATTGGAATATAAATTACATAATATACAAAATTCCACGTTTATAATATCGTAACAGGCACAACCATGTAATGCTTCTGTATATTCTGCGTGTCAATCTTAATACACTTGTGCATCCTACTAAACCTACCAGACAAAACCACAAACTCATTTCACGATTAATCTTCTTTAACGGTGTACCGCAATTCATATCTACGAGAGAACGATGAAGAGATACTTCGCGAGCATCATTGTTGGCCGAGCATAGCGATACGCGTGCAAAAAGTAGCCGTTATGGAAACGATACTTGCTGGCACAAATCCGTGGTTCGTAAGTCGACTAAAGCCTTGCATTAGTCGATTAGGTTTAAACGATAAACCAGCGGCGTCGATTCCGTATGAAGAAGCTCTCCAGTATCTGCATTTTAATTAAACAGATCGAGCTCGTTACAATCGAATGAACGAATGAAAAAATGTTATAGAGAAGCTAGAAACGAAATCAGAAGTGATTTATGACGAAAGAAGAAGGAAAAGAAGCGTCTCGAGAATATCGAGAGATCTCGAAGACCGATGTTTTAAAGATTACTATTATTATTATTATTATTATAAAGTATTATTATTATTATTATTATAAGGTATTATTATAGAAAAGGTCGAAATACTTTTTTCATTTCCGATAAAACCATCGGTGTAAGTTCTTCGAAATAAAGAAATCAAGGCAATTTCTAACAACGATCAAACCTCCGCTTTCCTGCCAAGTGCCTAATTATACGTTGTGTCGGATGGCGAGCTAATAAAAATGATTAGTAATTCAATTCCGTGAAATCTTATGAAACGAAGGTTATCGAAAAGATATCGTAAGAAGAACCTTGACAAAAAGTATCAGAGAATTAAACTCTTTGATCTCCTGTTTGTAAACCATTTTCCAATACAGTTAATTCTCTGAAATCAAATGCTCGTAGATTATAGACTGTAAGAAAAATTTCTAATCCTGTAGTAATCTTGAAAATTAAGAAATTATAATGTTTCGCATTCACGAATTTAAAGCCTTTCATACTTTCTACTTTTTTTGCTTAACTCTGTAAATACACGTTTTCGTTCGCGATACCTAAAAAGGGAAGAATCAACGTCTATGTAAAAATTTGTTATTGAAACGCGAGGAACCACAGCGAAATCGAAAGAAAGAGGGATAAAAATAACAGATAAATTAAAAAGCAAAAACGAAGGATCGAGATTTTCGATGCAGGAAGGACGAAGCTTCTTCTGTAGCGAAGAGAAATGAAATCTGCGACGAGAACAATTTTAATAAGACGCGGAAAGACGCGAGGTTTTTAATCCAAATCCTTTCGGAAAGTCCAAAGAAACCGTTCGTCGCTATAAATAGCCAGCGAATGAACGCGATGGAAGAACGACTCGCAGACAATTTCCCGATAACGTCATGGCCGAGTGAAATAGATGCTCGAGACCGACGTTAGTTGTACATAGCGTAATCGTGGCGAAGAGCTGTATCTGTTACAGCAGGTGAAAAGCAAACAGGGTGTCACGACGATATTTCACGTCGCCTGGACGGACTGGCCTCCTGCCTCCTCGACCCAGAAAGCTCTGCAGGTTTCTCTGTTGTTCGAAACGCCTCGAAACAAACATTTTCAGTGTCGTTACGCAAACGCCTCGAAAGCAACTTTACCTTCGTTGTGATCATTGGTCACGCAAACGGAAGATTAGAAATATCCGAAGAGAATGAGTGGCGACGAGTGATGAAGAGAATAGTTGGAATTTCCAGGATCGTTGGTGTCGCTTCAGCTTGGCGGTGATCGATTAGGATATAGAGCGTGAAGCAGAATCCGAAGATGGAAATGACGGTATGACGAGGAAAATCGGGTTTCTACTTTGACGTCCGAAGAGGAAGAATATGGAAAAAACGATCCAGGTAGATTCAAAATAAATTAATAAATTATGTTCAGAAAGATATATAAATTTGCACAAATACTCTTAAGGTATTGGAACGTAAATAGAGATAGTCTTCACGCTGCAAATATTATAACGAGCGACGTACGCGATAATAATCTATACCATGTTCGATATTGTTCTTTATCTATGGAAGTATAGAAAATTAACTTAAAAAATACACAAAGCTGGTAAAACTAATGTCGTCATATAGGTTACCGTAAATATAGATCATTCTTCGCATATTTTTCTCCTAACAATTTCCTGGCCTATTGGCCTACCCTTACGTTTGAATATCCATAGCCGGTGTTGTATAAGCTGCCTCTACTTCATTGTCCGCGTAAATGTCACGCCATTAGGGAAAATACGCTCTGAAGATTACGTGGACAAATATATTCATGCTGTCAACAACATTCTCATGGTACATAATTTGTGCCAGCTTGATATCATTTCTGTGGATATTATATTAGGATGCATTTTTCGTTGCGTAGAACGTAGAATTGGCAAAAGAGAAAAGGATTCGTTCCGCTGGAGAAAAAATTCTACGTTAAAAACTCAATTTTCGCGCAAAGCCAGAGTAAATTAACAGATTGTGAATCTTTTTAATTTCTAATTGAGCTCTCTCTATAGTGACAAGATCAAAAACACCGAAAAGATAATCGTAGTAATTAAATTTCAATATGATAATTTCATGGTAATTGTATTTTCGCCAAATTTTTAGAATCTTTAGTATCCTATCCTACGCCGTGAGATTTGTTAAAACGTCAGCAAACTGGAAAGACGATCGTTTCTCAGAAAAATTTTGCACGTTTGTTACGCTCAACGTTGCCTTTGCGAAATTAAAGACATTCGTATTCGTTGGTATATCCTGCGCGTCACGTGAGACATTCTGAAATTTCGTTAGCATAGTAACGAAAAACGGATATCACGATTATATATGAAAAAAAGCTAAAGATATACATAAAATTGACGAGATATTTAGTACAAACGTACATTCTACAGAGATCAAATATTCGTTTTATCGGTAATCTTTGACACTCGATAGAATCATATTCGACACTTATTATATGCTTTAAAGTGAAAAAATCTGATTCTAATTCGTACTGTACGCTAATTTTTCTACTAAATATATATATTTCCAATGAATATCTCGTAATTTCTACGTTTAAAGTTTACAAATATAACGGCGACAGTCGCGTCTCATTACGCTGTTAACGTTTCAAAATGTCTCGTATAGCACGTACGATACGGTTATGAAATACATTTCGTTCTCGCAATATCAAAATACTGCTAAACGATGCGAAATTTAATTTGCCTGGGCCTAATTAATTAGCACGTAGACGCTATACGACAAACTATACCACTTAAACGTATCAATCCGTAATCGATCCAACTACGATCGATGTATTTACAGGATCGCCACACTGTTCGTTTCATCGAAGAAGATCAACTCTTGTCTTTCCTATCGGACGGAATCGAAACACAAGGTGAATTCTTACGTAAACCAGCGAGGTTTAACGAGCCGCTAGCCGTAACGCGTAAATCGTTGAAATCGTACTCGGATTATTTGTAAAAGAATGGAACGATGCACGCACAGCCGATTTTCCCGTTGGCCAACGCGTTAGGTCGGGTCCGAGCGTACACGTTTACAGCCACGTAGCAGCTTTCTCGCGTAAAACGGCTTTTCTTGGCCAAGGGCTGTTAATCGGATACGAACGAAGACCAGTCTGTCAGAACTATAAACCATCTCGCTTATTTTCGTCAAGCGATCTATTTCGAGACACCTGAATCGAGAACAGATCCTACCGACTTCTATTGTGGGTCTATTATCGTCAACCGCCGATATTTCAGCCAGTTTCATGCTTTCTCCATCTCTTGTCTATTGTCGGATACGATTTTAACTCGGATATTGCTATTAATTCCAGAACGACGATCGCAATACCTTTTCTTTATCTAATACGCGATCTTCTTTTTATCTATCTATCGTAGAGACGGTATTTTAATTAGGAAAAAAAAATCACAAAATTGTTAAATCGTTCGATGCTCGAACGTAATAAAATAAGCGAGTAAGGTGGAAGTAGAGCGTGTCGTGTATCGAATTTGAAATTTTTCTTTACGATTAAAAAATATGTTGTGCACATCATTTTTTATGGAAATCCCGTAGGATTATTCCTTGCACGTACATATGTTAATAGGATTTGCCGATTTTATTTCTCACGAATTCGCCAGCCTTTTAAATTGTTCCCTCAAATGTATCGAAACGTGACGAAGGTGCGGCGAAGTGGCGAATATCGTATTTCGTAATGACCACCGGTGTACTAAAATCCCTACAGGCTAAGTAGCCGAACGAAACGTACGTAGAACGGAATAAATCTAGATTTGGTAATTCTAGAGAGAAGACCGTGGAAGAGAAATATTCCTATTAAACCTGCTGTAACTCGAAATCCACTAACCTAACCAGACGATACGTATATACCGATCCTTGCAATGAGGTAGTCAGATCTACATTTCGATAAACTTAAACTTAAACGCTTAAACGAGTCTCGAAACGTGTCAAGATATAAATAAATATAAATATATTATACTACTTAAACTAATTCTAAATTTAGTTCTCGAGCGAAATCGAAACGATTCTACGTTCCTTAAATTTGTTCCTCGTACGATTAAACAGGTCCACGAGAGAGTCTAATCGGAGATATGATTTTACTAGAACGCGACGAACAAGACGAAATTCATATTTCGTCGGAACGATCGTAGTTGACGAAGTTGATACGCGGGGATCGCCCGAAAAATTCGTAATTTCTATTTTCGACGCCGCTTGTGATTACGCGGAGATTGCGACACGCGGATATTTCCGTGGTGGAAACGCTTGATGCCGAGTTGCACACTGGCAACGCGAAATGAAATAGAGTAGAAGATAGTGTCCATCGTGCGTTGGGCCATCGACACACTTGCCAGCAAACTCTCGTGCAAAATAAAGTCGATGATTCACGTTGGTCTCGCAGTCGATGACTCGTTTTTCGGTTGACCGCGCACGAGCTTAGAAAAACATCGGAACGAGACGCAGTTGCTCGTAAAAGACGGTACGAATGTCGTTTCTCGCAAACCTTGTCGCAGCTTCGCTTTGATTTTTATTAGCCTGTATTGAAAACTCGAACCAAGTAGACCGTCGAACTACGTTATTTCTTTCGAACATTTTCTTTTCCACGATGTAGTCTCGAATTTATAGAAACATACGACGATAATAATACATCTTTCGCGCTGTCCGAGCCTTTTGTTTATACATGTAACTTCCTTAGCGAACCAGTGGAATCGTTAATGATCGATACATGAATATCTGGCTAGTATCTGGATTCGCGCACTTCTTTTCGTCAGGAAAATATCTATTCTAACCGACAACGCTTATCTTAATAGACAGTCTTTTCGTCCAAATGCTTAAACTGAAAAACAAAATAGTTGCGCCGGCAACATTGTGTAATTGGATCATTGAGTGGACGTGACGTATATGTCAATAACAGCGAACATGTTAATTCGTTGTATACGTGTACTATATCGCGAATCTATTAATTCAGTAAATTTTTTCTAATAACCAATGATACTAATTTCGATGTATATTAATTATAATTTAATTTTATTATGTTTATAATTCAAACAAACTAAAACGTAATTTACGATAGTTTAATTTCAAAAAGTCACACAAATGCATACTCCGATCGATCAGCGTTTCGTTTATCAAGTCTCACGCTAAATTTTACACACGGTAGAAAATTCTATTTACATTCGTAAAAATAATTTAATTGTTGTAATTATCGAAGCATTCTAAAACGTATGAAAGAAGAACATCGTCCCGTTACAAGTTTAATATCACGTACTTCTACCCCTTTATTCGAATAAATAATTGCTTCGTCGTTTAATTTCAATTTAATATCAACAAACGTGCCTGTTGAGGTTTTATCTCAGAAGAATAGAAAGAGAGAGAGAGGAAATGCGTGGATGAATGTATAATGGAAATATATTTAAGCAAGTTTAAGTACAACGCGTATGCTAGCTCAGATCCGCACGCTGGCAGCGTTACCTTACGAGAGAACTAGGCAAAGCCACGGGCCTATGGGTATCTATATAATTACGAAAAACTGGCCTGTCTGTACTCCTCTGTACCATTTGTGCAAGGCACGTTCATAGAAAAGGCTATGAAGCTGAGAGACCCTTCGAAACGATTTAGGGCTAAACAATGCTCAATGGCTTCGAGAACTAAGAAAACTAAACGCTAGAGAATCCGTTTCAACAGTGTCGGACAAACACACCCTGCCACCTATAAAACAACAAATTCGACGTACTACGATGAAAATTCGCAAACTCGTTCTTCCCTTAATCGACCAAAACGAACGGCGACGATTCAACATTTTCTCTACTCCCGACCCCTTCCATCCAAAAGCAAAATAACGTACGATAACAAGCAGCTTCCTGTTATCATCTACCGCTAAATCCATTTATCCTTCTTGACATTTCCTTTCTGGAAGCCGTATGAACGAGCGAATTCGCTTTCTCGACCGCGTGGTCAACTCCGGTTCGTTACCAGGCGTTTCATCGCGAAAGCCAAAAATAAAGCTATGCATAACGGAGAAGCAGTCTGAAAGCGAGCTACGTTCGTCTGGCGCATTGTCATCGCCATTGTGGCTTCTCCGAGCGAACGTTGAACGAAACGAGGGAAAAAGGTCGCCGACGCCCGCCAACGGTTATATACAATCGGTGGGAAAACGGAAACCGACACGGTTCGTTGCTTCGAAACGGGGTGAGCGAGGTCAAAATTCGCGATTTCAATTCGGAGCGCGATTTAGAGCCAATGAAAACGAGTGAAACGATCGTTACCGAGATTTTGAAAGACCGACGTTGCGTAATTTGGTAGATTAATATTTCTGACGATAGAGCGCTCGTGAGCGTATGATTTTTATTGTTGAAAACGTACAAGAATCGGAGATTTTCAATCAATATGCGACGAGAGATCCACGGGTGTATCGCGAGAATTTTAAAAAGACGCGATACTTAAATACTTGTATTTAGCATTTATTCAGAAACACTGACGACTGTCGGATTAAAAAATCACAATAGCTGTCCGATGTGAACCTCTGTCTTGGAACAAATATAATATATCTTTTTCTAGTAATTAGTTTACGTACTATGAAATGGAAAGCATCGAAAATCCTTAATTTAAATTCGTTTGTATTTGATACGGCAATGTAAAGCAAATAAATGTATAAAATTTTCAATAAAAAAATTAATCGACCAGGGATCCAGGTGCTAGACCATACCGAAATATTCTACGGCGACGTTATACAGCGATTCTCGAGTTAAAGCTCCTAGTCGAAGCTTTCATTAAGTCTGCGAATTATCCACTTCCCGGCTTCACAACTATCTGAAGGCTGACGAGCAGAGTAGATCGCGATGTCAATCATGTTTTCATCGTATCACTCATCAACGAGTATAAAGACTACACGCAGGATTTTCCTGAGATTCTGACAGGATTCTGCTTCAGCAGAGATTCGACGAGTCTCTAGGGATATATAATAAATCAAATTTAAATATACGTAAGATACCAATACTAGTCCGAATAAGCTTCGCTAATATCTACTACCTGTCCATTTAGTTTTGTCAACGACTCTATATTGCTGTGAGAAATGTTCCACTATCTTTGATGGCTTGGAATAACATTCATCACATACCATACAGTCTCTAGTTATCCTGATACATGCAATTTCAAATAGTGAATCGATAGAATAAATCGAAGCGTTCTTCTTTTTTTTTTTTTTTTAGCGATTCCATTAAATTTCAACAAAAATTCTTGCAAGTAAAATTCTGTTTCTTATTGTATATTAACGTATCTTTTGTGCTCGTAACTCGCGATAGTTGAAAACAGTTTGGAATTCTTCTCGTACTTGTTTCTACGTATTTGCACGTGGCAAATCAGCTAGATAGGAAAGGAACCGAGCAAAGGCTTGCTCGGCTCATCGATGACCGTGAAACTCGAGGGTAACTAGCAGTGGGAGGAATGATTGATGAAAGCGGCGAAGAAAACGGAAGAAAATTGGAAAAACGAGAAACGCGAAGGTCTGAGAACTGGAGAATGGAGAATGAAGTGTTTCTGGGAAGACGGTTAACTTCCTAACCTCGGTTGGAAGGTTTGAAAATTAGCTCGTTTTCAGACGCAATTCGAGTTTCGTAAAGAAAAAATGTCGACAAGATATTTAGGATTTTGTTGGGTATGCGTCATATTGAAAAATTTTAAACTAATTCTTAATAATAATTCTGGTATTTCGTTTGGCATTGCAAATATATTTTTACGTTGTAAGTTCTTGGGAACAAAAATGATAAATGTTGATAGCAGAGTTACGTTATTCTGAATTTCTAGAGTATACGTATAGCAGGATGTGAGATATCTCGAATGTAAGAATATTCCATGAATAGAATTACATCGAGAGTTATTCGAAGAATTTTACACGTCGGAAATATGAAATCTATGGGACTAGTATAGATTAACTATCGTCGAACATATGTTAGAAAACGTAATAAAATTTCAGACACGTGATTTTCGATAAAACGGATTTTAGAAAGATATTTTTTCTTCTTCTTGTTTTTTTTTTTTTTTTTTTTCTTAGAAACAACTAACCTATGTAGAAATATTCGATATTTACAGAATGTGTACGGTCGTTGATTTGTTTTCCTTCCTTAAAACATCCATCTTACAACTTATTCGAAATAAAAAGAGAAACGAAGCGAAAGCGATAAGGAAGTTTTTCAGTCGTTTAATTATTTCCTGTAACTACTAACGTTCGGACAAAGTTATAAATTTTCGTCAAACATCGAATCTCAAATTATCCCTCAGATTCACCGTCACCTTTACGTAGATACATTCGCTGACGCAATTTATTTCACTTTCGTCAAGTTGGCCAGTATTTTCAGTTTCGTATGTTAAACACGACTCGCCTGTTTTACGAGCAGCAGATACGAGTGCTTGAAAAACACGATGTTACGTTACCTTTCTGTCTGTCGTACGCGTTTATACACTCGCTGGTCATAAATTGGCTGATCAGGGCGGTTTTCCCGACACCCCTTGCACCCAGTATCGCCACGGTATACGAGCTGATCTCCTTCGCAGGCACGGAACGTTTTTCCTCGCCATCTTGTTCCGCAGGTGCCAAAGAGTTCGACCTTGACCTTCTTCTTCTGAAAGAGTCGCCCCTGTTAATGACTCCTGCAATATGAAGAAGAGGAAATTTTGTTATTTGGAGAGAGTCGTAGTGAAAATTACGTAATCGCTGAGATATAAATACGATAATTCTACGTGAAAAGAGATTGTGGAGGAAAGTAATTGTCAGTTTATCGCAGTGAAACGAAATATTATTATATTGCAAACCGATGGTTTATATCGACGTGCACATCTTCCGCTTCTACCTCGAAACATTAACAACAATGCGGAAATACTTATAAATCGTTCGAATAGAATTTCTGGAAATCTGCAATATTTACACCAATTGTTATCCTATGTAGAATATCAAAATTCGATGGTTTATATCAATGCGTGAATTTTGACAATTTAGCTCGAGCAATTAACAATAATTAAGAAATACCTGTCGTATATTATTTAGACAGAATTTTTACAAAAAAATGGATCGCTAAAGATAATCATTCCGGGAAAACTGTACGATCGACAGTTTATCGCAGGAGAAAGAACGTATCTGAAACGGAAAAATCACATTCTCCGTGCAACTGTACGATCGGGTATGGTGAAGCAGAATTTTGGCGCGTTCCTTGTCGTTGGAAACCGAAAGCAATCGAACCGCTCCCTTCGGGATTGTGCTTGGAAAGCAAGGATTAAATTACGCGAAAGGGACGAAAGTATCCAGAAAATCGACATTTCCGTGAATCGATAGAACTAGAACACCTACAGATATTCAACTACCACTCCGTTGTTTCCACGATTGAAACGATCGGAAGGGGTCCGAGCCGGAATGTTGTATCAGTGAATCTTCGTTTTTTAAAGAATGCATTCATTGACAGGAAATAATTAGATATTAAGAATTGAAAAAGCGAAAAATAAATGAACATGTAGTTGCGTATCGTTACGTTTTGTATTATATCGTTTGTTAAAATCTTATCCACACAAAATCTCAAATTTGATGTTATATCAACCAGGTACAATTTATTATACAAATTTCCCAAGCACGATCGATAGAATCTTGAAAGTTTAAACGCTCGTTTAAACTTTCGTGAATCATTAAAATGGCAAATATCGTTCGATAAAATTGCAACATCGAGCTCGTGAAAATCATCAAGGTTGATAGTATTATTTTATGATTTGTAATGAAAAAAAAAAAAAAAAGAAAAGAAAAAAACGCGGCACAAATAAGTAAATAAATGTTTCTCGTTTACGATGCGAGTGCTTGAAATACCATTACATATTCATGAGGTTATTGGTTTATCTAACGAAATGGAATTCATTCTTTACGTTTATTTGCAAATAAATGAAATGATAAAAATACATGATTCCCGGCGCAGATTTTTTGGGTCACGACCATGCGCGTGTATCCGATGCTGCGAAAAGAATTCAAGGAAATAGATACATATTTTACGAAAAGAAAGATCACCGTACCGCTCGATTCAAAATTATGATAGATATGCGTCTATTATTATTCTTCATATCTATTCGTCTCTTTTCTTTCTCAACGAGAACGAACTGCACATACGCGATTACGGAAATTCAAATTTTTATCGTTCAACCTTGAGTCGTTTAAGAAGGAGAATATATGCTTTTAAGCATCGATGACCTACATTCGTCTATAGGAAATCCACATGTATTTTACTTTCGTCGTTTAGCTCCTTTCTTCTTATACACCTGAAGAAACAGCTATTTCATTTTTCGCGCTCCTGGAATAAATTATTTCATATCGTTAATATATCAAATTCTTTTCCAGCAAACTACTATTTAATCGATTAAATTAATTGAACATACCCTTCTCTATATCCCGAGTATCAAATTTAAGCTTAGCCATCTCCTTTAATATATAATTAAAGGGCAATTAAATATCGGAATAACCAATAATTAAAATATCAAAACTATTCGCAAATTCTATCTACTACGTATTTATAGGTAAACTATTCTGAAATTCTATCTTTAAATCTTTTTCCATAAACAATTCATCCTAAGACTTCCTTTAATCTTAAATCTAAAATAAATACGCCTTATAGAAACAAGGAGAAGACTTTAATAATTTGAATAATTTAATTAATTTATAAATTTAGAAATTGCCATATATCTTGAAGAAATCTTCGGGGAAAGTAGTACAAGATAGTACGTAAGCGTGCTTGCACGAGGTTAAGCCTACTTGTCAAAGTGAAGCCGATCGTGCTCGACCATATCTCTTCCTGTTTCGTTCGAGCGTGTATCTAAAAATACGCTTGAAACACGTATCGGAACAATATGCAAGTCAGCGAGCAATTCGTAGATTGAATTGCGAACGTCTATGACAAATGGACGTAATGAAATTAAACGGAAGACTGCCTTCGTGAAGCACTGGCCCAATAAGAGTAACGTTGACTACGCTACGTCAAATTCGAAGCTGTCGGTCGTCGACTAATACGTGGAAATTCAAGGTGTCTTATCGTCAATACGAAACGTAGAATGAAAAGAGGTTCATCAAAAGAGGACAATATTTTTATTCGTTAGCTGACCATTTAACCACATTAATTAAATCTCGTAATAATCACAATTTACTGAAGTCTAATTTCATTAATTGGTAAAACTCGTATTATTATACAATCTTCATTGTATTTATTGTACAACGTGCAACGACTCGCTTCTGACAGAAGTATTCGATTACCACTTATTTGTACTTTTGCTTCAATATTGTTGAGGTTATTAGATGTATGTAAATACAGTCGCAATACCATTGAACTGGTCCAGATCCTCGCGTTAACAGTGTTTTGAAACCCTATGACCGAAAACCCTGAAACCATCGTCGCCTGTCTACAATTTATGATTTGCCTTCGACCCTACCTTTTGTTTATACGCTGTCGATGGCTTCGATGCTTGACAAAACTGAAAGACCGGATGTAGAGTTTTCTTAGAAGTGGTGACCACTTCAACAGATATAGATCCAGTTATAGTTGCAAAATTAATCGTTAAACCAGATGAAGAGAAAAGGACGAAGTACAAATTCTTTCTGATTTAAAATATGACAATAGCGGTAAAAGAGTGATATCCATTGCATGTATTAGCTCTTGATTCGTTATTAATCGTTAATCGTCAACCTCGGCCGAATTAAATATCGCTTGCGACTACAGGACCACAGAACGAAAAGAATTAAAGATTTGAAAAATGTTTGAATTGGAAATTCTAGCGAATTGTTTGAGAATTTGGTGCGGTACCTGTTATAAATGGGGCCATCAAACGTTTAACGATGGTGGAATTGCTTGGTCGTAATTGAATACAGACTGTCGTCGCCAGAGAAGCGTTACGAAGTAAAAGTCGATATCCACGTGTGGTCCTGCGAAATGCGCAGTTACGGGATTTCAGCGCAGAAACGGTCGATCGATATGCGTAGTCAGCTATTTCGCTAATAATATTGCAACGCCGTTGAATCGCTTTCACGCGTCTGAGATTGGCGGGAAAATTAACGAGATTGGGCCACGGCAAACGTAAAATTCATCTGACATTTGATTTTACCTGAATGTGAAACACGTCGTCTCGCTTAAATTCGGCCTGTCATGTCAGTCAAATAAAAAAAATGCTTAATTCATGAAAAAATTTAAATTTATCTTAACCTTCGTTGATCCGTTCGTTTGCCTATTTATTTGTTTGTCGTCTTCGCATTCATCATAAATTTTATTTAAAAAATTCTTACTACCTTATTACAGCTACATAACAATTTAATGAACAAAAAATAGATCAAAATTGCTTTAACGTAGAGAAATAATCATTGAATTTCTAAAATTCTATTTAGTAACACTAAATTGTCGAAAAAAATAACTAATGCGCTACAACTTGACTTGATAATTGTGCAGAAAAAAGGTAATGAAAAAGCGATACCGTGAAAAGCCTGGAGCCAAATTCGACATATGCAACGAGTACGTGATAATGTACTTACACGATGTAGGTATTATTCGTGCCTCGAAACTGAATTCTAATGTATACACGAAAAAATCCGATACTGATTTCAAACGATCGACAACAACCGCATTGGAAAATTCCAATGCAATGCAATCGAATAGGTAGTTTAGCTCTTACCAGACAACTATTACAACACATATCTGTATCGATCGTGAAACAGCTCCCAAGCGTGGAGATTAAAAGTTGTAAGCGTTATAAAAGCTTAATTAAATATACAAAGAATAAAAGCTTGTTTAACTAAAAAATTCGAAGGACCGAATGCTTGAACATTTGAATATTCTAAAATCCGAGGATCTTAAAACTTCGAACTTTTGATATTTCGGGAAACGAAGCTGCTAAACGTTTTGTAGAAGAATCGCTATCACCAATTATTTCGAACCTTTTCTAATTATCAGACCCCAACGACGTCTATTATACAGGAGAATTCTGGGATATTATATCCGATTTCCATCACATATACGTACGTATATGTTTCTTACGAGAAAATGACAATATCAATTGGCAGTGTGATAGTTACAGCCTAGTTAAGCTGAATTCACATCATGCTATACGTACGCGTGCATCAACGAGTTTGCTGGCGATAATGGCTTATTGGGAACGCGGCTTGCATAGAACACCCTGAAACAGACTCGTCGCGTGTGAACGTAAAAGTGGATTAAATAAATCTACTGCGTACCAAAACGTGCTAACATAAACATAACAATCGGCAGTGCTAAATCATACTTTTCCAAGCAGTTTGTATATACAAATAGTTGTAACAGCGTTCAATTTGTAAATTTCCTATACGTAGCATTGGTGATAGGAAAAGACGTGTCAGACCAAGCTTGCACGGCTTGTCGACGGCCACAAAATCTGATGCAAATTCCAAGAGATCGTACGACGGTTAACCTCGGTGTTTTAAATGAAGGGATATGTTCTTTGACGTGCCATTTACCAGAGCCCGTTATTAGGACTCGTACAATGATTTATGGTTTAAGGTGATTCAAAGTGAGCAGAGGTCAACTGCAAGGGGAGGTAACGTACTTTATACGAGCAATCGAATACTTTATCTTATGTAATGGCTATTCATCAATGCGCAAGTACGCCGCTACTTTAAATGTTCAAAGTGGTGACCTTAAGCATCGACGCATGCATCGAGAGAGGGATGTAACAGCATGTCGAATTTCGTTCGAATTAATGACAGAGCAAGCTCGTGTTACACGCTCTTTCATTTATTCTATGGCTGTCGATATTTCATGGTACACTTGCTGCTTTAATTTTCCCCCTAAATAAAAATTCTCGATTAATACGAACGAAATTCGGCATGCCGTGATATCCCCCTCGCAACGCTTTAGAGCATGCATCGATGCTCAAGGTCTCCACTTTGAACATTCAAAGTAGCAGTATACTGGTACATTAATAAATCGCCATTACATAAGTACTCGATCGCTCACATAAAGTAAATTATTTTCCCTTGTAGTTGACCTTCGGTGATTTTGAATGACCTTGAACCATAGATCATTGTACGCGTTTTAAGACGCTCTACTGGGTCGTAGGTAAAAGAAACATATCGTTCCATTTAAAGAAACGAAGTCGACCTTCGTGCGACCTCTACGCGTCCATCTACCAAAGAACTATTTGCATAAAATGATGTGCCCCTCGATACTACGCAAGCTCGCTCTGACACATTTTTTTTTCTATGAATAATAACAGGCGAGATATTCGGGTGGTCCGTTTTACGTGCGTCAGCCTGTATATTTCATATTTAAAAACTAAATACACTCGCGATAGAATTTTATATTTGAATTTTTAGACAAATACGACTGCGTTCGCCTGGCGATTGATTAGAATATCTATCTTTTGTATTTTATGAATCGTTAAATTAAAGAGAGAAATTGCTACGTCTTAAGTTCAAACGATTAAAGTTGCAAAATATTGCAAAGCTTCGGATCGATTCTGTTGTTGTTGCTTCTTTCTCCAGTAAGTATAATAAGATCGTTGAGTTCACGGGTTCTTCTTTCAAAGATCTTTTCGGAGAGCTACGAATGTAAATGGAGGCACGCGAAAGGTCGATGAGTACTTTCTTAGGTAGTTTTCTGAATTTTGCATGCGGACTGCTCGAACCGAGTCGAGGGGAAGCAGTTACACAACGGCTTCAGCCTGACGTCTAGCATCCTCTTGGGCTTATCAGTACGATCAATCGTAATTGAGAAACGTATACGTTATTTAAATCACAAATTTGAAGCATCAAGAGCCCTTCGTGCATATTTTACAAATACGCTTAAAATTATTATATGTGTACAGCGCACACTGTAAATGAAACATTCTTATATTCGATCGGTATGCGTTTGAAATTCTTATATCTTTTATTCCTTGTCGTTTACCGCGTAAATTTCAAATAAGATTAACGTCAAGATTACATTTTATACGTTACATTTTATACACCGAAATATTTTATTTTGCACCGACGTATGCTTAAATATCCATATTTTTTCCTCAAAATTATACACGCAGAGCAAGAACCAACAGTGAGAATTACATTTTGGATATCATAGATACCGAAGATTTTTATCCTCCGTCGATCTATGCATAGAGTTGCCTATCTTACGTAATATCTTCTATATCCCTCATCATCTATTATACGAGACAAATTTCATCCGCTATAAAAGTAACCGTAAAATTATATTTCGTACGTCACACGAGCATCAAAAATCCGTACTTTCCCTCAAATTACGCTCAAAATTCCTCCTACCCTCCTTATCCACTGTACAAATTTCCAAACGAATCCTCGGTTTTCCGTACTTCAAAAAAAAAAAAAAAAAAGAAAAAAGAAAAAGAAAAAAGAAAAAAAGAAAAAAGTAGCCCTTTCACCGTTGTCAGAACAGGCGCCGTTGCATCGACCGGAACAGTTTAGACGCGTTTCACCGTCTCGGTCTTAAATTTCAACTTAAATTAAGCCGAGGTACGAGTTGATGGCCGGCTAACAAGCTCGTCTTGCGCTCCACTTAAAGCTGGAGCACGAGCCTCCCTTAGACAAGCTTTAATACCAGCCGCGTTTCCCTGAGTCTCGATCACAAAGATCCCGCCGTGCCTTGTCGAACGTTTGCGAAGGAATCAAGCTTCTGAATGGCAGCCAGTAAAGCGTTAATGGATTCTCTAAAGCGAAGCCATCGACATCAGGTGTAATCTGCCGACAAATCGAGACGGCTACGAAATCCGTGGCGGAAATAAACGCAGTCAGAAAGCTCGAGGGTGAACGCGTCGATCGACGATGTTAACTCTTGCTAATGCGTTTACGTCGCGCTTCGTATCGCGCTCTCTTGCAAGATTTACTCAACGTAGGGCGTAATCACAGACGGAGATCTGTGTAAAAGGAGAGAGAAAGAGAGAGAGAGAGAGAGAGAGAGAGAGAGAAAGATCTCCTGCAGCGACGATTGTCGAAATCTTTGATTTATTGGACTTTTGATCGTGCAAATGTTAATTTGCAGCGTCGAGAGTTTTCGTTGTGGATTACTTGCGTTTCTGTATAGTTCTACTTGGCTTAGAGTTGACATGTAGACGTTGGAAGTTTGTCTGTAACAAGTGGACTGCGAATGTTTCTGTTTCCATAGGAATTTTAGAATAGCAAATACGTATAGAACATATGCAAGTATTAAAAATATAGAAAACATTCGAAAGCGATATACTCGTTAAAATATTTAACGGGTGAAATAAATCTCTATCTAGCGTGTTCTCGTCGAAATATACATTTATTTTTACGTCCATACAGTTCGGTTATAATAATTTCCTGGATAACAAGATTCTTATGTCGTAATTTTTACGAGGGAAGGAAATAACTCATTTGTGACCGTTTACTTTCGTCACATCTTTCGAAACGTTATTCGAATAAATAATCAATAAAGACACGTAAATCTTAAGTAATAATTAAACGAATTTATAAACAATGCTGTATCGGGCGAATCAGAAGATCGATTTTATTTCGCCGCATCTGTAAGCAGTTGAATGTTTTAATTTTATAACTTGTAACGAACTTTAAGAATTTTGTAACACCAAACGGTACGATTAAATCTCATTGTCGAAAATAAACGATGAGAGAATAAATCGGTTCACCGTCCGAGGTTACTACGATACTTTAAAGTTTACTCGTTTCGTAATTTACGCATGGAACACCAACTATCAAAAATTCGCCGATGTTTAAAGCAAGAAAAAGTCAGATCGATCGTCGTGAATTGAATTTCAAACGAGACGAAAAGCAATAGTCAACTTTAAGTTCAATTTTCCTTCCAAACAAAGTTACGTAAAATCTCTCTCTACTTTCGAATAAAAACGAGAAGAATCAACGATTCTCTTTGTAAAATAAAAGCGTTTCAAGCCTTCCAATCGATGTTATACATAACAATACACATACCGATCTTTCTTGCGAAACACTGCAATTCTATGTCTTTTATTCGCCTTTGGAACAGAATATTTCTCGAACGTTCGCAAAGAAAATATATTTGACATTTCGCTCCTACGAATCGAGTTCAGTGAATTTTCCGATTCCCAAGACAGTGATCTTCGCTCTATGAATTTCTTTTTTTTTCTTCTTCTTCTTCTTAATACTGAAAATAGAATCAGATGATCTACCGCTACCTGAACAGAGCTTGGTACAATCGTAACGATACGTATATTTAAAAATTCATATTCTTCTACTATTATAGACATGCGGAACTCGAGTACGTAAAATTTCTCTCCGAACGTTTACTCGTTAGATCAAAATTTCATAACTTAAAAAAGAAGAATACTTTTCTAGTTCAATTTCTAACCAAGAAATTCGTTGCAGTCGATTTCGTTCTAATCTTCCATTCGCGTAATCGGTCCCCGGAGAACGCCTACCGTAAATCTAACGTTCTACTTTACCCCATTCGAGTCCATCCGCATGCAAAATTAACACGTTCGTCCGCTAACTCGTTCGGTATCATCGCAGAAGGCCGCATTGCATTAATGGAACCGCGATAAAGTCGATATGTCTCTGTTGGAGTGGCTGTTCGCGACACATTTCGAACAACAGGCGTTCTGTTTAGCGGCTGAAAACGCCGATATCCGTCGTCGGCTTTGTCCTGCTCGCGCGAAACTCAAACGGATGTGCGCTACTTGCGACCATAGAATCGACGAAGCGCGACGAATCGGCCTGACGGAGACAACCAGACAGAGAAATCCGGCTTTCTGTCCTAATTTTTATCCGAAACTCGACGAGACTCGCGGATCAGATTTAATTTAGACGATGCTTAGAAGGGTTGAAAATGCGAGAGAAACTGGTTAAAAGACGAAAGATCGTGATTATTAGATAGGCCTGATCAGGATTGCGATGAAGTATGACAGATTGTTTGGAAATACAGATGCAAGAAAGTATAATAATTGCAGACTCAAAACGTAAATTAAGAAACGACGTGTTCCTTCAGACAAGGGAACCGTCTCACTGATCTTCAAACGGTATTTCAGTTGAAATCGATGCGAAATAATTTCTTCGTTTCCTTATTGTTCATAAAAAACGAAAGAATTTCTGATGATCCAGCAAAATGCACAAAATGTGCGATAAATAGATGTTTGGTATAAATGCAGAGGATTTTGTAATCAAAAAGTTGGGTAGAGTAATTTATAATAAAAATTCAAAAATATAAAAACGACAAAGCACAAGTAAATTTGTAATAACACTGTGATAAAGTTATGGGTAGGAAAATCGTTAAAAGAAGGTTCGAAGGCTCGGGGAAACATATATTATACGACGTATATACGTATACATGTCTACGATACAAATCATAATTGTTTACCGACATATAAATATATAGATTTCGAACATTATCATAAATTTCAATTAAAACAGGTTTGAATAAACTTTGGCGAAATAAACTTTGCTAAAAATAAATTCTAACCAAAATATACGTTTCTATGATTAAAATGTTGCTAGAACCTAAAAAAATAAAGTAAACAGGAGATAGTCTGTGTTCGCAGAGTCTGGAAAATTATTCCGCCTCCGCGCGAAACGTAGCTTTGTGTCGCAATTGCCACCATATCCCGGAAACACGGTACAAATACGGCAGAACGTACCGCTGTATCAAAGTGGAACGCAATTCGTACCAACTACGCCGTTGCTAATTAGCACGGTTTAATTGCTAAAATTTAGCCACCAAATCACTGGGTCGGACGATTCTCGATTGAACCTTCAGATTAACAACGTGCGTACCTCGAGCAGAAATTTCATTCCTATCAGAACAAATGCAGCCGCTGGTAATCTGGATTTGTAAATCTCTTCGGTACATCGTGTGAGATAATGTAAATGAAGATGTAAGAACGCGTGGATCTGTAATCATATCGAGATAAATCCGAACGAAATTCTTATATAACGTAACAGGTGTCCCGATACAGCTAACTGAATAGATAAGATTATCTTCATGCAGAATTCTCAGCTGGCATCGCGTGTTTCTGACATCGTGTGTAAGAATAATCGACTTTCATCCGAAACGAGATCTGAATTTCAATATATTTCAGGAGATTAACTTGGAGGTGATGCAGTGTGAAAATTCGAATTACGACGAGCCACTGGATATTACACAATTTGTGTGGTTTATAAGCTCGAAGGATTAAGAAATTGATGGACCGTGGGACAGAAGCCAGAGGCTTAATTGCCTCAGTGGTTCTTCTGAAACTGTTTTTCGAGTTACTTGAGGAAGTCGTTCAGCGTAGGAAAGTTTCTTTCTGTCAAGAAAGATTTAAAAGCCAATGCTGTTATCTACAGAGAGCCATTGCCTCTTCCTTATTACATTCTTCAACTCTTTCCTCTTTTTCCAGCTATAACTAACATCGCGACTCTTTTTTGGGGGGAGGGGGGTATCAGAACGTTTCGATATTTGAAATATTGGAGACATTTGAGTGTCGAAATATTTGAAAGTTTGAATTTCACACGTTCGAATATTTCGATACCGAAATATCGAAATATTAGAAAATTTGAAACATTTAAACATTTGGAAATCTGTACATTACGTATACGACTGCTTGATAGAATTTAATAGAATCGTTACCCATTTTTTCACACTCGGATGTTCGCGTTTGACTCGTCACACAATGGAATACTTATCGCTGATCGCTTTCTATGCCTTGATCTGTTCCATTATTGTAGCCACGAAGAAATTCTATCTCGTATAAACGTTCCACCACCATGTCCGAGCCAACGCAGAGTCCGAATAAACGAGGAAAAAAGGTAAAGAGAAATTGCTTTAAGGTAAGATCCACTTTGATAAACGCTATCAAAAGCAACTTACACGCTGGCAAGATTCTAGGAAAGCAAATTAGGAAACGAAATTTCCTAGCGCTAAGCGAACGATTCGAAGCGCGCAACGAAGAAACTCTGATGGTTCCATAAACAAAGTACAGGTGTACGGATTTGGCGATCGAATAGGTGAGGCAGCGTCTATTAATAAATGTTTAAACGTTCGAACGATTCGTGAAGCCTGCCAAATTGCTTTAAGCGTGCTACGTGTGCGTACAATGCGTTTGAAAATGGTTCCTCGCAATCGGAACGCGCGTAAACTCTCCTGAAAGCTTTGCCTGGAAAAGGATTAATCTTTTACGAGAGGATTACTCCATAGTTTTTTATTTTGAAACGTTTTCTTTTTTTTTTTACGCTGTGCATATGACCGCGGGTAGCCTTTTTTAATTTCTCCTTCACTTTCCCTTAAAACGCGACGCACGATTGAAATACGAAATACGTCAACAGAGAAGGCTTTAAACGGAAAATTGTCGGATGATCGATAAGCCAGACCGTCGATGACTTTCCAATTTACTGGAAATTACAAACGTCGAATTTGTTTCGTGACTGATGAAATTAGAAAATTGTCCGCGAAACGAACAAGGAAAGGGAAAGTTTGATTCAAAATGCAAATTTATTTATACCTTCGTCGTCGATTGAAAGCTAAGCGGAATCAGTCGCTATATAGTCAAGCAGGAGATTTGAAAATCGAATTCGGCATAAATTTAATTTTAAATCCAAATGCAAATTTATTTGCCCCTTTATCCTCGGTAAATCTAAACAGAATCAGTTGCGTGGTATGCTAACTTCATCGAACCAGTCCCTGCATTCGTTTGCTTAATTCTTAGAGACCAGTCTGAAAAGTCAGTGACTGTAAAGTGAAACGATCGTAACTTTACAGCGAACCAAATCGAATAAGTAGTCTTATATCGACGTAGCCTTATTTTTATTCCAAGATAATTTAAAACGTATCTTACTTTTGCTGCATCTATGTTATCGAAGTTTTCTCCGAATTTATTTACTCCTTCGTGCTCGTTAAAACTAAGTAGCGTCATTCGCTGTACACTCAGCCACGATACTACAGCGAGAGTCAAAAGCGAGTATACTAAAGCTCGAAGATAAGAAATTTATCCAAAGACCGTTACATATACGTTGCGTAATTGAAAATTGCTCGAGAAGATGGAAAATATGCAGCAGGGGCCTTATATCACATCGATTAAAGTAAGGAAAACTGTAAGCAAGTCAATATTATACTCGCTTCGTTTTTCTATGATATATACATATTTTTCACCCTTGCTATACGTCACTTTCATCCAGGTAGTTCCTGAATTTTTTTCGTTCAAAATTGATCAGTTTGCAGATCCGTTCCGAGTTTTTAATTGCATCCGATCTTTTAAGTGCTCCTCTTTCACACGAGCGAAACGAGCGTGTAGTCGCCATAAAACATAGCTTTGCCGGGTCGGCAACCCGTTAAATGGTTGATGCCAGGGTGAGAAAGCGATGCAAGGAGTGGATAGACGAGATACGTAAATTAATAATAAGGCGTTGGCGCGTCGCTGGAACGAGATATTTCACGCAGCGACTGCAAACGTAGAAAGCGTCTGCAAACAGAGTCAAATAGAATCTCGTTGTTGAATTTGAGAGTAAATAGGGATTTGTAAGCGGGGCGTACGGGATAGAGAAACCGCGTTTTCAAGTAAAAGGGTAGCCAAGCTATTTTCCGCTCTTTGTGCCGGCCAGAATACTCGATATCGATCGGTATTTTTTTTATTCGCCTTTCATTCCGATTCGAAGCGTAGCCAGATTGCTCCTGATAGCAGCGTTCGATCTTCTTGCGATAACCGACAAATATTTGTAACTATTCGATTCAGAAATTAGTAAATTTATATTTTATTTGTTCCGAATTACCTTCTAACTACCGTTCCCTTTATAGTTTCCGTCGCCATTTAGAAATTTAAACCATTCTTTTTTAGAAATTTTTGAGGAAATTAGAACGATTTGTAATACGCTTTCCCCTGTTACCAACTAATAATAATAACAAACTGGTGACAATGTTTCTCGCTGTAATTTCTTTATATATCGATGCAATCGTTAATTAAAATAATTGCTAAATCGGCTTCGTTTATCTTGGCAACGTACTATCGCCACACGATTTACATTATAATGGAAATCAATTAAATTTGAATATAATTTCTGCTTCGATAAATTACGATATCTATGTCGGTGCAATTTGGCTTTTAAACTCGTCCTTTTCAAAATACGCGAGCAGCTGGGAACGCAAAGGGCAAATCGTTGCGGACTGTTCTAGAAAAATGCTGGCACTTTTTGTTTAATTGTGGACTACTTTCCCATGACATGGCTATCCTACAGCTTTTCTCGCCAAGCTTCACGGCTTTCTTTATCCTTGAAAGCTTTCTACGGCGACGAATGGTCCGCGATAAATGCCTTAAGGTCGAGCAGCAGTCTTATTGGATAAAATCTGGCCGTACGAACGCTATATTTCTCGCGAAAATGAACTAAAAAAAAAAAAAAAAAAAGAAAAAAAAATTGAGAAATCTGTGTCGCCATCCTTGGGAGAAATGAAGCTGTCCTTTATTTAAAAAATGATCAGGAGACAATAAACAACGGCAGAAGAAAATAAAATTAATTTAGAAGGTTAAATTCATTTCATCGAAGAGATGCCAAACAATGGATCAAAAAAACTAGAATTTTGCCTGGTTTTTGTTTCATAACAAAGTGGAGATCTATAAGCGAGGTTGACAGCTCTGGCGAGATACAAATGTGTCGCAGAGTGGTCTCATAACGGTACAATTTTCACGCTCTATTTTCTCTTTATGCGCTTGTTCGAATTGTAAACCGCTCGAAGATACGCAACGAGATAAAGAAAGTTTTTGTTTATGTCACAAATTTAATACCGTCTGCCAGAGTATGATAAAGCGTAGCATATCTCACGATGACGGGCGATATCGTTACTTTCAGTCATATATATTCTAATGTTGTGGTAATATTTCTGTAACCACTTTTCATAACAAGTCCGTCATTCGAGCAATGCAATCGACGTTCTCTTTCTTTTTCGCGATTTGTATTCTCTAAACGAGAACCAGTTGTGGTCACCGAACGATACTCGATCCGCGTTTCCATTATTTTATTTTCCGATAAAACGTTGTACAAAATGATTTTACATGATTTTATTGTTATTTTATTTATTATAATTTTATTGCTATTAAAATATATTATATATAAAATAGATTTCTCTACATTGTTCGACGCTCTTACACAACGATCAATGGAACAACTCGTGGCATTCAATTTGTCCATAGATATCGTTGTTTATGTACATTTATTTTTCCTAAAGCGTCGAAGCGTGCTGTCTTTTAATCGATAAAACGCTTTACCGTATATCCTTAAACGTGTAATCGTAAAAATAATTTTTAACGCGAAGCTTAACACCTTTGCGAGTAAAATGTTTACGCGATGCTTTGAACCAGATATAAATGCGTGTGTTAATTGAATAGAAAAAACAGCTGACCTTACACCGTAAGAGTTTCACAGACGGTTGGCGAAAAGTGCAACGACGGGAAAAAGAAATTTCGGGATGGAGAAAGAAAAATTTGCATACAAGCATCGTTAATTTGGTCTAATCTAATCTAGAATCTTTTTTAGAAAAGACGTAACAATCGCTTTTAATAAAACAAATATTTCGCGCTAAGCATCGTACGAACGACAAACGTATTGCGAGATATTTTATCGATACAAATGGAAAGATTAAAATTAATACACTGGGAAAATATAGCAGTATTTGAAGTACGCGAGAAGCACTTTGTCAAACGACATCCTGCTTTGGGTAGAGATGGCACTTGTGCTTGTTCTAACCACACAGTCTCGTAGCGCATGTACTTGTATAAGCGCACCCAGTCACGCATATATATTATATAACGATATAAATTTATCCAGTGCCACGTACCTATAGAATTAAACGCATAGACGACACGAATGATAGGAAAGAGCAGCGCTCGTGTAGTTAACGCGATTAATATCGAATAGCTGAATATTGGCCAACGGAATTTCATTTTCCATTCTGCGAGTCGAAGTTTGCAAGCAAAGTTTTCTACGTCACGCGATATACATAATAAAATTATTGACCAAGTACCTCGATATAACTTGGTTGAGATACAAACACATCCCTGAATCAGCGAGGCTGTAATTTGGCCGTTGTTAGCCTGAAACGTCGATTAAAATCACCGAATTAAAAATGATTCAGAAACGAATCGATTCTCTTTTCACGCTCTTCGGAATTCTTTTGCGTCGGAAACGGAAATAAAACGCGGATGAAAATGATAAAAAAAAAAAAAAAAAGAAGGAGCACTAAATCAGAGAAAGAACGATAGCTTGAAATTTTCTGTAATTTAAAATCGAAGAGCGCTCGTACAAAACACTGTAAGCGGCAAAATTGAAGAGTTTCGATTTTTTATTGCGGAACCTTTTACATACCAATGATACATACTGTAGTCTAACACTCCGTGCGTGCAATTTTGCCTCTCTAAATGGTTATTAAATATTGCTAGAGGAATGATGTCATAACGTCGCCACTATAGAGAAAGATATAAGTGCTAATAAACATCGGTTAATCGCTTCTCGGCTTTTTTCTATGCCATTCATCCGAATGAATGGAATACTTGGTTTTCTTTACAACTAGCATCGATGCACGAGTTTTCTCTTCCTCCTGAAAAGCATGTTTCTTACGGTGCGCGCATTACGGTGTTCTCTACAAGCTCTCATCAATTGCTTCTTAGAAATCCGAAACAGGATACCTACGTTAAGAGGTCGCGTGTTAAAAGCCCTAAATTATTTGTCATAATCGACTGCGATCCTGTTTAAAATTTCAATGTTTATTTAAACCGGTTAACGCCGAACCTTCGATCGATTCAGCTTGCTTGGCTTCGCTCTCGTCAACGCACCCGGCTAATGAAATATCGATGCTCGCGAATCGGCATTTCGTACGTAAAGAGACGGATAGAGCCGACCGGCTACGCGCTAGCTATAAATTTATCCTCGGTCGTGAACACCAACTTTCAAACGCTTCGCGTGAAAGGTCGAGCGTGGTGCTTTACGCCGTTTACCGTTGTCACGGTAGCTTCGTTTCGATCGCGCTGATATTTACAGAGTACAGTGTAAGACCTGGTACAAACCAGGGATGCGATATCGAAGTGATTTTACTATGCCGACGAACTGTACATTTCGACTAATTCCTATTTTTCATATAATTCATATTGATATGATTCATATTTTGATCGCAGCGTGTAAGTGCTTGTCCGCCGTGTGTTGGAAATATCGAAAAAATATCCTGTTACCGAGACTGTAAATCGTCGAAATGGAAACACGTTGCGCCGTTGACGCCTTAGCCTATTAACTAGCCCGTTAACCCGTCGAAGATCAGTTCAACTCGACATATTCGTATTTTCGAAATCTTATTTCATTTACTTATTGTACTTTATTGTACTTTATTATTGCGTCGTGCGTCACTACTACCAAATATCTACTACCAACAGCCGACTATTGATTTTTAATTTCGATATCAAAGACTAGCGGGAACTCCTAGTACTTCTCCATGTATGTATCCTCAAAATTTCAAACGTTTTTTCTAAAATCGTATTTTGTCATTTCTGCGTGTCATATCGGAGTAGAATCACGATAAAGAGGCAGAAGAAAGCAATTAGCAGAAGAAACCTCGGAAGATCGTCGACCATGACCAACGCCAATGACCAATTGTCCTAAGACACCAGACGAAAATAGATACGGAATTTTTCTTTCCGTTATCGAACGCGTTATACGTCAATTTCGAAGATAAGTAGCGAAAAGTAAGTACAGAAGAGAACAAACAATTTTTATCAAATACTCGTACGCTCCAAGCGTTTCCTTCAAAGACCGAATCGATTAATTTACGCGACTAAATTCAATTTTGATAAAAGTATTTAAAAAAAAAAAGAAAAAGAAGAACAGAGAACAAAACAGGATAAACGCAAAATGGAAACACATTACAAAATAGTAAAAAAGGCACTCGATTCGATCATACTCTAAAAAAACATCTTTTGCGTGTGTTTCATCACATGATACAAAGTTTATTTCTATATTTGTTGAAAATTCAACATTTTTTCTTCTGCGTTAGTTATTTCCGACATTATTTCCGTGCAGAACGGAACTCGATCAACGCGTATAGCGTTTCTGCTATTTAAAAATAAAAGGAAAGAATATAGAACATATGAACGATAGGAATTACCAAATATTTTCGTGCGCGTATAATTTCTAACGATTGATTTAATCTGCAAGCAACGTTCGTCGATTTGAAGCTTGGACAACCTCGTACGTCTAAATTTACTCGCAAACTGATTAATCCATACACCGCGGAAATTCTAATTCGTCGTGTCCTATTCGTTTGATCCTATAACGCAATTAAAAGGTTAACGTAACCTCTCGGAAACGATGAAACGGATCTAACGCGGTCTCTCGCTGTTTCAATTTTATTTTTAACACAAACGATATCGAATTTAATTAACATCATGCAGAATGTTCGACCAATTAAATTATACGTGAATTTTAACGACGAACAGAGGGAAATAGATAAGATGCGTGAAAATTTAATTAACGATACGAGCAACGAATTGTTCGTTAAACCATAGAATGGATATTAATATGAGAGATTTATATAGAGAAGAAATATGGGAGAAATTTTCTATGAGAAGCGAAACAATTTGTATAGGGAAGAAACATGGGAGAGATTTTCCAGAGAGAACTAGGAGATATTTTAAAAGAGAAAACAACACGAAAATAGTCGTTCCGATGTATAAGTTGAGAAATTCGTTCGTTGGAGTAGAATATCACCTCATGCGGAAACTAGAATCGCTGTTTGCCAGAATTTTACGCGTTTGTACGAAGTTTCTGTAAGCTACTTCGCTGCGTTAAAAGCGTCCCATAAAACTATCCATGAACATTCTGTACATACGCCTTTCGTGGCAGGCGAACTATGAGTTGGAACAATTCGGCATTTTGCTCGAAAGAAACGAAAAACTCTAAAAATTCTCATTCGTTGTTTTAATTTTTAATCACAACTCTCCTTGCGATCCTAGTTTGTGCAATCTACTTTTTTTGAGATTGCAATACTTTTTCAAACTGAAGCAGAGAACCGAGGAAATTAATTTATAATCCGTCCTTTCACATAATTGACGTATTGACAATTTGTTGCGTGGTTCAGTCCTGTTTCAAAGTAAATTCACAATTCTAAATTAACCCTGACGGCCATATTCCGAACCACGATGAAATTGGTAGGTTCAAATTTTAATCGTTGGAAGAAGAAGAAAACGTAATAGAAAGTAACTTACAAAAGTATTTGAACGCTTACAGAAATATTTTCTGGCCATACTGTGCGTCATACAAAAGATCTCGTACGGCATACGGCACGATATAATCACCACGATTACATTGGCAAAGTTTGAAACAAATTGATGTTACAAGATACTCTTTGCAAATATACATTCAAGAAAAATCAAAAGATCGTTAAAGCAGTGAATTATTTGTTGCATCAATGTCCTCTAATATCTTTAGATAGATGCACCTTTAACACTAACGATGTATTCATAGTAATACGTCGCCTACAACATCTCGTTACTCGTAGTCTGGAATTTCCAGTGTGGTTACACGTTCTACCATTATGGTCACGACAGTCGTGTCTCGTTACAATGTTGAATATTCTAGAAAATCTCGCATATCGCGTCCATGAACATTTTTTTACGGTAAACGTTCAAAGACTGTGGCGAATGATCGTAGATCGAAAAGAAACAGAAATTCATCGTGGTGGGACACTCGCGGTAAAAACCATCGTGAATAATCCATCATACGTATTTCGCTATTACAAGCTTGATCGAGACTTTTAATCCGCCAGGGGGAACATATTTATTTATGAGAAATTATATGACACTTTCTTGACCGATGCGAAACCGATCGTCCGCGTAAAACGAGCCATAAAACTCTACCGGGCGAACTTTATATGACACGTGACGTTTCAATCTGTCGTTACAAGTTAAAACACGCAATCAATCGTCGAAGAGTCCAAACCATACGATTTATAGCCGTGTACGGTTTCAACGAACCGTCAACGGTATAATTCATGAGAGAAGTCGGGCGAGTGAACTTTAATTGTCAGTTTGTATATGCTCGAGTGTTTCGACATTTTCGCGTTGATATTCGAATTTTGCGTACAAACGAGGAAAATACGGAAATTTGCTACTACAGATACGATCAGAACTCGATGGCATATTAAACGTTTGATAATTGGAATGGAATATATTCTGCGACGTGTGAAAATTTATCAAACCGTGATGATATTTCTCACGCAGCTTTTTCTATCTTTTTTTCCATACATCTGTACGTAACGATAAAGATAAAAGAATTTTATAGCGGAGTAATCGCGTAACGTGTAGAAATTGATAAGAACGCGGTAAAAAGTTTTAATTATATTATCCGCTTTTGTTATAACAAGGCGCGAAATTACGTACATTTTAAACTCCGTTAAAATCAACGTAACGAAAAACGTATAATTACACCAATTAGCGTCGTTTCAAAGGTAATGGTTGTGTGACAGCGGAATATACGTATATGCGCGTGTTCCCAGTAATAGAAACAAACGACCAAAACTGTTGTAAATTTTCATTAAAAATTTGTACATCTATCGAAAACGTTGCAGAATAATTTCCCTCGCGGGAGGAACCTAACGTCGATACGATACGTTAGTTTCACTATGAACGATTAAAGGATTATTATATCCTGTTTTTTCTTTTGTCGCGAGCTACGATATCAAGAATTTTACATTGAAAAACAGAGTAACAAACGTATATCGTACGAAAGGATTTTAATTCTTCGTTCGAGAAAGCAACTGTTTTTATTACCTTCCAACAAAAAGCAATATAATCCTAACCGACACGAAAGGACATCTGAAATACGTTCTGAGAATAGAGAAGATTCTTGGTGAATGGTTAAAACCGGCCGAATCGATGGGTCTGACGTGGGGCAACTTTTTTGATGACGGTAGCCTAGAATCCACCGTCAAGTGATACAGGTTTACGCATGGGTGGACAGCCGTATTGTGTTCACGCTCGCATTCTCTAAAGTTCGAACGTGTCCGCTGCAAGAACAAATATCAAGCGGCGCGTATGCCTCGCGGGATGAAATATAGACAGCCCACGAACCAATGGCACTTTCAAAAGAAAATAATACCCAACTATTCTTTTCGTTTCTAGAGTTTTTAGAACAACCTATCGAAGTTTTGCTATTTCGCGAGTTGAAGATACCGTGGTTCCGAGTTAATGAGAAATACCGTGGTTAGGGAACAATGGTCCTTCGAAAAGCAGCAATAATTTGTGAGTCGAGTTGAGTTCAATTATAACGTTAAATGTTAAACAAATGATATAAAATTGCGTAATGGTATAATTATTAACTTTTACATTGGGTGTGATTATTATCGACATATATCGCGTATTCTGTCGATCATAGATGTCACATTAACTTCAAGTATCGTTTCACGTATGCCATTTTTTATTTTCTATAATTAGAATAAATGCTTAAGTCTTTATTTCCGTCCTCGTGCACGCTGTTCCAACTGCGACGACTTTGTAATTCGAAACCATCTGCCACGCCCATTTTTCGAAACGCGCATTCTCCTTTCGCACAGAACCGACAAAATGAAAATTTATAAAATGCGTTCGTTCCGATCGCGTCCTCTCCGACAAGAAACTTCGAAAATTCGCTCTGAACAGCAGCGTTTCTTTCTCATTTTGTTTCCTGCAGAACCGTAGGAAATACGGTAAAAAGCGTTGAATTTTTCAAAAGTCCCGCGCCATGCTGAAGCATTTCGGAGCATTATGGATGATAGAATAATGAGACACGGGTCGCAGCTGTTTTCTGCGGGGGCGAACTTGTTAAAAATTTCATCGTCCTTTTTTTCTTTTTCATTTTTCTTTGCGCGAAACGCGGCTCGATCGTCTCGTTCGAATTCCAACGATCGCCGGTGAACGAGTTATTTAAACGAACGTGGTGTCTTGCGTCGGGAGAGTTGATTGGATTTATTTACGCAAGACGAACTGATACAACATTAATTTCCAACAAAATCCCACTGGACCACCTGCCCTTGGATATCAAAGCTCGTTGCATTTTTTCCTCCGAGATGATTCCTTTAGTAGATTCGAAATTAATAAAACGTTACGGTATAAGTCAGTTTATCGTTTATTCTACGATTTATCTCTACGGTTGATCTCTTTCGTCCATTCGTCGACTGATTCTCGCGTGCAATTGGTATAATTATGATAAGGAGACAGCTGGAAAAGCTCAGCATTTTCTCGGCTCCTAATTGCTACCTCTTTTAATTCCCCAACAATGCCACTGTTTCTATCTGTTCCAAACTGAGATTATACCCTATCTCTTCTCCTTTTTTCTTTTCATTACAGTTATCAGTGACAGTTATCATTAGCGAACTCGCTGAATATTGTTTTTTTCTCCATTACGGTCGCGACAGTTATTCGATTCTCTTTATTTAACTTGATCCAGAGAATGACGGAACATCAAATTCGACTTCGTCCCTTCGAGTGATGAAATTCTATTTGAACTTCGTTCCCGTAACGGTACAATTCAATTTGAACTTCGTCTTCATAATCACGGGGTAGTTTAAGTCAAACTTCAATCTCGGGCTGATGAAATCAAACTTCATTATGGCGATAAGAAAAAATCAAGTATAAGCTGATCATCGAACACGATATTTGAAATACGATATCTTCGTGATTAGCGAAACTTCATTTCCATCCAGGAATTTCAACAATTTCTGATACTCGCAATTTAATCAAATTCACCGGTCAAATTTCAGCCGTTGGGTGAAACACACGAAGGAAAACATGAGATCAATTACATCCGAGATAAATTTCATAATCCAGATCCGTGTTCGTTATCTCTGTACTCGCGGAATGAAATTCTAACTGTATATCCTCTTTACGGAAGAAATCAATCGAAACGCCGTACACCTGTTATCGTACGGCGTTCGTCCCAATTATCCGTTGCAATAAGGCGAAACTTGATCAGTATTCTGAGAAGAATACCTGCCAACCGTGGTGAACCGTTATCTTCGATCAGATCGTCGTTAAAAATTGTCCTATTGGACACCGAACGTTTTCTTTGCACAGTCGTTCTTTTATTAAATTTAACCGTTTGATTTTGTTGCCAGCGATGGTAATCGACTGAATGTTTTGAAACAATACCGAAAAGAAATTTCGAAGAGAGTCGATTACGAAAGATCTGCGGATAAAAATGCCATCTATCACACGAGATTATATTATTTTTGTATCGTTCGTACGTCATTTCCATATACCATTTAGATGATACGAATGATCTCCATAGAATTTCCATGTTCCTTTGAAAAACAGCTGTCTCTCCAATTCCAACGTCACACACAGTTAATTCTCAATGCAGTTGCAATTTCGCGTTTTTGGCATCCTGGCGCGTATATATTTTTGGACATCGTTATTTACAAATGCTAAAAATTTGCGAAAATGTGTCGTGCTCGTCAGATTCGAGTTTTAAAATAACTTTTATGATCGGACGAGATGCGATCGAAGAACTTCTAATTCAAATACTCAAGAATTCTAATCTCTCGTCCAATTCCTATCGAATTCAACGAATCGAATGGCTGTCCGTCCTCGCAGTTTAAGAATTTAGGCACTCAGAAATAACTGCAGCTTTTTCGAATTCCTCACCGACGAGCAACCACGAAAGAACTCGATCTGCCTCATATTTTTCGCCATTTTTAGCCACAGAAAACCTCCGACATATCGCATTCCCTCTGCCCAACGATTTCACTCGATCAACGATGAAATACGCGCTACTTCTCTGAAATTCCCAGAGAAACGAGTATCTATCTGTCGTTCGATCCTGCCGAGTTTCAACAAATCATCCCTTTGGGGACGACTCTTCATCGCGCATACCGCGCAATACCTACGAGAACCGTTCGATACCTGATTGAAATACGTATCGTTCGCAGCCTCGAGTTGGCATCGCTTTTGTCCCCCGATCACCATAGCATCCTATTCCTATTCCTATTCCTATTCCTATTCCTATTCCTCTTCCTTCTCCAGACGATAATTCACCTTATTTCTATTCCACGGATTAATACGCCGATCACATCGTATCTTTGTCCGCGTGGAAGAAGAGCGAGCGGTACGTTCATTCTTTTATTTTCTCTCCTTCTTTCCTTCTTCTTTTCTCTTATCGAAAGTAAACTGTTTAAACGAGGATCCGGATATCTACGCGGCTCGCTGATTAACAGGCCGTAGCGACTTCGTGTCGTACATGCGAACACGATTCGCAATTTCGTGTCGCACCTTTGGCGTACGCCGACGAACGGAGAAGCTTCGAAAGGCGATTTTCGACGATCGACGCGTCTTCCGTGAAAATTGCGTGAATGATTAAGTAAAAGTCGATAGTCTAGATAAAGTTAAGCAAAGTTGAGTTTAAGCTACTAAACTAATAGAAAGATTACCGCGCTTTCTCGATTTGCTCAGTTCGATCATTTCGCTAGTTTCATATGGTTTTTCTGTTTCGTATCTGTAGTCGATGAATTTGTTCCTAGTCAATGATTTTACAAGTAGATCGTTTAATATCGAACGGCATTAAAACGATCGTTTGATTTCAGAGTGGCGTGAAATCGGTAAATGTCAACAGGGGAGATATACTCTCCTCGTTGATCAATAGTCCTTGCTGTTTTTGCAATAAGAATAGAACAAGTTGCTCTATTCTATGCTAGATACGTAACAGCATCGTAACAAATATCAGCGAACTCTAAAATCTCGATCTCTTTTCTCTTCTCAAAGATTCACCGTCGGACGCTAAATATCAAAGTTAGTTTCACGTCTTACCAAAATACAATCACGTTAGTCGTATCTTTCAATTTCTAATAGAATTGCAGAAGCACGTTTTCCTATAATACGCATAACATATTCATAAAAATTGTGAAATATTTTCTTCACCTTCTGATAATACAAGTCACATAACGTGCATAACGCATTTCCACGATTGATTAAACTTCAAAATAATTTGACTGTTCCAAAATTTGAACGCGTTAAAGTGCCCGTGAAGCGAACGAGTTACGGGACCGATCGAGGAGCGGAGAAAAGGGTTCAGCCTCGTCATCTTTCGAGCCATATTTTTAGAGCGGTTTACAGCATTACTTTGAAACGCAATACCGTGCAGACACGTTGTGTGTCTTACACTGGTTAAATGAACTCACACGATATATCGTCGGCCGTACGAACGGTACAGCTCGTCTGTTCGACAGGGAATGCTCGCTGAACCCTGAAAGAAATTTTCGTTTTATTTCACTCGGCTAACCAAGCTTGTAATTAATAATTTTCCGTGCGGCGAGGTAGCAGCCTACCGCCGTTGTTGGTAAACACGGATTTTCCTTTAACCAGCACCAGCCAGGGGATCATCGTTTATTTTTAAGATGAAATCTATTTCGAGGCTGCGCCAGCCGGTCCCTTTCATTAACTTTTATTACCGCGGCGAACGCATTCGATGATTTATGTCGTGACACGTTCTCTATCACATCCAAAACCTTGAACTGCAATTTAGCGGGAAGGTTAACGCGAAGATCATTTCAGATGGCAGATACGTTACTTTCTCGCGACGACCGCGACCGTCGATGGAGAGGGTAGAGCAGAGCGATACGCCATCGACAAATTCATTTTCGCAAATACGACGTTGTAGGATCTGTGATAATATTCCGCGATTCTAACGTTGAAATCGTATTTTCTAATTTTCTAGTATTAAATTTTCCGATAATAAAGGAAATCAGATAGTACCGTATAGCACAAAAAAGGTTCGCGCTTGCTAAGAAATGCCTGCTTCTAGGATCTATAATAATATTCCAAGGTCGTGAAACTGAAATCTGTGAAATAGGAAATGTTTCGGCATCGGAAATAGTCAGAGAATTCCAGAAAAAGCTATCAAACTTTAAAATCCACGGAAGGACTCTAATAGGTTTAACGCGATTTAAATAAAATTTAAATAAAGGAAAAGCTAACTAACTTGGAGAATCCAAACAGCCAAAGACGAGATTAATCTTGTCGTTTACTGTGTTTAAACAATTGTTCAAGTCTCAGAAAAGTATAAATAAACCACTGTCGATAAGCATAATCCTTCGAAATTTACATAAAAATTTTTCGTGAAACGTTACCTTCGTCTTTGATAACGATACAACAATTGTTGAACAGTGTCGGAATCGTCAACAAATATCAATCACAAAAGGAGAAGTATTTCGATTTGAAAAGGAAACGAATAAAAGGTAAAGAGCAAACTTTGACAACCGATCGTTGTTGAAATAAAATACATGGCCATAAGGCATTAGCTAAATATTAAAGACTTGACGCGTACAAATAGAAAAATAAGGGACGTTATTCATAGCCGCGCGAAGCATACTCGCCGTGCTTATAAATATATCGCGGGACCGGTAATTTCACCGGGGTGTTTATGACAGAAAATACACCTGCACATATACGAGGTATATTTTCTGTCCCGTGGCAATGTCAACAAATCGTTATATCCGTACTATCCACCGGTCGAGGCTTGCCAGGGGGAAGTTAGCCGTGCGGTAACTTCGCGTTTATTATTTCAATTTTAATTAAATATGCACGCATAATGCGATCGTGAGGTACAATTGCAACGACAGCAGCATATGCATCGATATAATTGTATCGCGTGATCCACCCAAAAACAACGACCCGAAATACGCATTTACAGAATTATCATTTCGAATAGGTTTGTACGTAGAATGAGAGAAGAATTTTTTCACGCAAAAATTAATTACTATCTTCGTATGCGCTGAACTATCGTATGAAAATTCGTTACGTTTACGCGCGACGATTATTTTTATATCGAGATATTAATATTCTATCGTTCTGGAAATTTCAAAAACATTTAACAGTAAAAATTACTCAGACAGATTCGTCATTTTTCATAGGAATTTTAATGGCTTTGGTAAAGTACGTAGGTTGTAATAATTACTTTTTGCCTCTCTCATTTTTGTTATTTTTGCTATCACAAGTTTTATGCTTTAGTTTTATTAAGGCGGTAATTTCTATTGATCGCGGTAATTTTGACGTAGTTCAACTTTTTAACGGCCTCGCGTGAACGTCGAAGAGAATGACGCATGCTTTGAGGAGAGAGTTATCATTAAAATTAAATTGAGATTGTGCAGATAGGGTTAACGAAGTTCGTCAATCACAGGCTCCAAAAATGTCTTACAATATTAATGCGATATAACGATGCACGATCTAAATAAAAATACCATTATTAGAATTATTCTACAGTTTTATCGTAGCAGGAGATTTCATTGATTTGCAATTATCCTAGATAATTCACGAAGATCATTACGCTTACGGGTGTAGCCACCCGTAATCGTAAAAACGTTTCACAGGGAACAAGACGAACGAAGAATGGAAACGTACTTGTCGACTCCTCCGCGATATCGGCCTAGCTCGATGTAGAGTTTAATTTGCATATCGTGCGCACGGCGGTTGGTATATCTGATACAACTTGTTTTTACACGCGCTTCTGACGTGCTCCATGACTGATGTAACTTTCGAGTTTGCGATAAAATCATTATCGTCGAAGGCCTTTATCCCTCCGATTTACAGAAATACGAAATTATTTTCAAACCGAACCAAAGGTTCCTTTACATCGTTTAACTTAAATACACGAATAAAAATATCTATCACTAACGTCGAAACAATAACAAAAGGTTTCGAAAAAGTAAGAATTTCAACGATGTCGTAAATTTAGGCAGATAAAGTTATCGTAGAATATTTAATTAGGAAAAAAAGAAAAGACAACAGTTGTGTTTCTGAAACTGACGGTAAAAGATTATGTGTTCAAAAACTGTAGAAAAACAAATATCCTGATTGTAAATTTCAGGAGAAATTAAGGTCAATTATTGAAATGAGAAAAATTACATTTATATCGAACTCCTTTCAAACTCGAACGACGTATCTATTTGCTCGATGGAAGTTATATGCCTGTCATGAACCTTTCTGTTGGAAATACAAATATCACAATTGCTGTACGCATAAAATTCAATTAACGTAAGATCTTCGAGACGTAAAAATAACAAAAATTAATTTTCTAGGAATTGACGAAGCACGAACGGATTGCTAATATCCAATGGGTGGACAGAATAAACTTAGATGACCGGCATCGATCAACGATCTTCCACGACTTTATGGACATGTATCGTTCGTTTTATGAGGGATGCTCTCCTCACTATGATTCATCCTTTTCTGTTTCGTCGAGCACGTTCGTTCGAAATTTTCGGCGCAGCGAACGTCCGGTACGATACGACCGCTGGAAGCAAAGAGGAAGAGAAATAAACAGAAACAAGGGTGACTCGTTGCCGATGGCGATCCACTTTGCTTTGAAAAACCCAACGCCGGTTATTATTACTTTCCCCTTTTCCTATGAAATTCCAGGAAACGTTTGATTCTTATCGCTACAATTTTTACACGGGAAATCATTTTATTCCTGTGCTTCCCTTGTTCTATTTTATCCGTGTCTCATTTCTTTGAGAAAAGAAGCCATTTTATTCCTTCGTGAAAAGCTGATTGTGTGTCGTTAATCGTTATTGAATTTTGATTTTAATTAATTCATAGACGCTGCTGAAGTGCGCGCGTTACACGCGATATAAATATACGATCTAACGTGGCTAATATGTTTGACCGTAACAGCGGATTATAATCGGGTATATAAATAGGTGCACGTATATTTCCTGAATATACAAAGTTGACCACAACCTTCGTAAATTGTTAAAGGTGGCATAGCAACTCTCGATGCGATACACCGTTCTCGAAGCCGTTGCATATACTTGCGTATGCACTTGGAATCAACATTTTTCATAAATACATCTTCGGCGAAATATCTATGTTATTCTAATTTCAAAATTGAACCTGAACCGACTTCAAAATTGTCCGATCCAGAGTCGTACTTACGAAACGATAAGCATAAAGCCGCTGTAATGTTGTAATATATAGATCAGCAGTCGTAATTGAATATAATCGAAAGTCCGAGTTCTTCGTTAAACTGAAACTGATACGAGAAAGACAAAGCGCGACACAGGTATCGAAGCGTCGATATATTTTTGTTATGTCATAGCTGATAAAAACAAATTCATCCATGCATATAATGTGTTAACCTTCTAACGAGCAGATCTCTTTATCTTACAAAAGATGATCTTACGCAAAAAGAAGGATGTAAGTCTTTGTGAAGATGCTTCTTACACCTTACCATTTCAAAGCTTCTTTAAATAGACGAATAGAAGAAAACAACCGGCTTGCGACTACAAAGTAATTTCAAACATCGACCGCGATATGAAAAACGGATTGCCATTCGTGAGAATTAGGTACTCCGTAAAAAGAATTATTAATAGCGCGATACAAAATGACACAAAAATTGATATAAAAAATTATGAAAATTATCTTAAAAATTATTAACGATTCTGAAGCTTCAAAAAAAAAAAAAAAAAAAAAAATTTCCCACGCTATATTTATTCTATTATGATACCAACCCTTCCTAACAACCTTCCACCCTATTGTGTTTTTTTTCCGCTGAGAGCAGGGGAGAAATTTTATATTCTAACATCAGGTGACTCACCCTCTGTACGTTCACTGGCAGTCGATATTAATTATCGATAACCGAAAATACTATCGGTAACCCGTCGAATACCGACGAGGGCCAAATATCGGAATATCGCTCAGTAAACAATACAGGTCGATAAGAATAATCGAAAAAAGGGACGTATACCGAGATATGGCTTACAGCGGACGCGTGGCAAGACGCGAATCAATATTATTTACTATTCTATAGTAACGAAACGTTAGCGGATCGTTATGTTTACTTACGTCGAGCTTCGACCCTCCCTCTGTTCCGTGTTCGTTGACCTCTCGAATATCCTGGCAGGCCGTGCTTAGACGTATACGACGAAGCGAACGCTCGATATCTAGTCTCGACACTGTCCGAACAAGGTACGCCGTTTACTCATTCATATATTCATTTCGCAAACGATCCGAGCCGTTTAATAACGCACCGGTTTCATTAAACCACGGTCAACAGAGCCTCTTCCGTACTAGATAGCAGATACAATAAGATTATTCTTAGCGTTCACGGCGGGATAATAAAATTCAATTTAGGACGTGGGAAGAACAGTTTGTTGCTCTGAGACGAAGAATAGGAGAATGGTTTAAATATGGCGTGTTGTTTAGATAAAGATGGTTCGTGGAACTCTAAAAACGGTTGTTTATCGGTTGCTAGATTGCGGATATTCGTGCAATTTTTCATTTTTAGCAACGTAAATAAAGTAATGATAAATTTAAAGAAACATATCTGTTTACATATCTGAAACATACGTTACGTGTAGATCTCCTATAAATGTATAAGAGTCCACGGTCTAACGATTGATGCTTTTTAAAGCACAAATTGGAGATAAAAGAAGATAATCGAAGTGGAATGAACGTAATATCGAACGATAAACTATTTTGGAACAGTTAATGCGACTAGAATATCGAGAAGCCAAAAACTAATTTAACAAAGTTGCCGAGATAGAAGCAAAAGTTTAGCGGAAAGTAACGAAAAATTGATTTTTAAAAAGTAAACAGTGGCAAGAAAATACTTAAACGTAAATTACAAGATAATATTTCGATGAAAGTTTATCTTAAAGCTTTCATTAATGGCTATGCTCTGCAAGAGCGGTTAATTTTAAGGTTCATAATCTCAGAAAGAAAAACTCGGGAGAGATTAAGATAGTGATATCGGAGAAATCAAGGAAAAGTGGAACGGCGAAAAGAGTTTGAAGTCGAGAAATTAAATCGAACCACCGGAGAGAGATCTCTGAAGAGTCGTAGACGCAGATATCGCTTATTGGTTTCGACGCTCAGTTTCTCATTTTCGTTTTACAAGCCTTTCACGTTTCAAACTAGACAAAGCCGCTGTAATCTTTCGAAACGATATTATCGTTGCTTAAAGAATCGACATAAAGCGGGAGCAACGAATCGCGTTTCCCAATTACTCGATTAATCCCTTTGATAATCTACATTTAAACAATTTTCTTTCCGCTATCGGACACGAATGATAAATCCGATAGAAATTTCGGACCAAAGCTTCCGACAGAGTTTCGAAACAGAGATTCGATAATCATCCACGTATCGAAAATGTACGCGTTTTTAAATCAACAATAATCGCCAGTTAATAATCAGTAAAATGTAAAGCCTATTCTTATTTTTTATACTGAATTACTATTTCGCGATAAAATGTATAATCGGAAGCTTAACTGATATACGCATAATGGTATATGTGACGGTATATATGACATATATGACTAAAGAAACACCTATCGTTTAAAATCGACGGTTTAAAGTTTAAACAGTGGCTATCGATACTTCTCTAATTTACCGTAACGTGTAAATCATCCTCTTCGAATTGCTCGTAATTTTCCGTTCGTTGAATACTTCGCTTACCAGTGTACATAAATGAAGGATCGCGGATTAGTTGAACGCTCGAAACCTTATTTGTATTGAACGTCGATTAGCGGCGGACAGACTTAATTGCACAAATAAAGTATAAATAACCCGATATTGGCGAAACGATCGGTAACAAGAACGTAACCTTGCCGTAAATGAACATGCGATCAACAAGATAAACTGGCAGTATGTCAAGAAGCACGATTCGCTTTGTATCGTAACAGGTGGTCGAATTTTCCTGATGCACGATAGAAGAATCGTTCACGGGGCGAGGCGACGTTTAATTTCTATTAAGCGGCCGTTAGTTTCGCTATTCAACCGACTCTTGCACGCTCGAGAAATAGAAAATAAATGATCTCGTTAACGCGTTTTATTTTCGCGCGAAAGACAGCTATATCGTCGAACGCTGGTCTCGACCGCTCAAGACTCGTCCAATTTGTTAGACAGCCAATTCTTCGCAAACGCCCTATTCTCAGTTCCTCGAACCGCGAAACATCGAAGTAATAACGCAGCCTTCGATCGTTGATTCGTTACGTGATCGATAGACAGCCAAAAATTAATTATATAAGACTGGTTAGGAGGAAAATTAAGCGTATCGACTTATTAGAGACTGATTATTATCGGAAGATGGGTCAACGGGACGATAGGTTATCGGATTATCGTCCTCAGTCTCGCTCCCAAGTCTCGCTTAACGGGGATTCGATCGTTGTAACGAGCGTCGATTGTTTTACTTCGTAACGATGAAGCAAGCTTTTCGCCCTTGCGTGATAGATAAGATCGTGTAAAAGAACAAAACTGTTTATCTGATTTGACGGAATAAATGTAACGCGGTAACTAGGTAAATATGATGTATCAACTTGTGCCAGAGTTAGCTCAGCTTTTGACGTCCGAGAATTAATGGAAAATTTGGAGATGATCTCGCGTAAGAGAAATTGGAAGACGAGAATAGAATAGAGATTGAAAGAAACTGTTACGTTTTTATATAGAAGATCTTATTCACTTTTAATATTAGAGTTCAAAATTAAAAAAAAAAAAAAAAAAGCTACAGGATTCAAAGTAAAACGTTCTTGCTCCTGCGTGATGCTAAAGATGAAAATAGAAAAATCATACTGATTTTCAGAGAAACGGTGAGATCGTAATATGTATATAGTCGAGCCCCAAATCCTTCAAAGAGGGTTAAGGGATTTACGTGTTACAGGGAAGAAAATATTGGACGCCAGAGTGGGATATACCGTCGGACAAAGTGAAAACTGTCTATTAAACCGGCTCGATGCTGCGCTTTCGCCTGGCTGTTGTATCTATAACAGCAAAAATATTTTACCCAATGTAAAATTAAGATATATTTTGAAATTTTAATTGATTTGAAAATTGAGATTATCCGTATCGAAATTCTCGATAATCCCAAATTTGTAACCACTTTTGCAGATCAAGAAAGAAAAAATCAAAGGGAAGCCTGATAAATGAACAATGAACAAGATTAAAAGGACTGAACTTGATAAGACATAGTAATGAAAAAAGGCGAGATAAGATAAATGAATAAAAAAACGAGGATATCGAACTAAAGCACGAAAAGGACATACGCATACCAAGGGAACACGCAAATGTTCCACAAATAAAATATATACGTTTTCCCATAAATCTACGCTATTCTATTATGCATGAGAGCATAAAATATACTGACCTTTGCCGAAATCTTATTTTATACCATTCATACTCGTGATGCTCAATTTATCGGTTACCCTAGCATTAATACATCATTACAATAAATTTATCTGGACAAATCAGCGTTACACATTGAACATCGATCGATTCGATAGCTTCAAATATTAAATGATTCAGCGTCCTTCCGCCGGTCATTTCATTGACGCTAATTGTAAGAGGATTTGGCCAAAGTTAATGGCCTGATGGTATTACACTATCCACATCTGGTAGCCGTGCCAAGTTGATTAACGAGAAATAACGACGGTTCGTCGTACAACCTGTAAATTCTTGTTTACGGTAGGGACAAACAATCGTGGGCAAATTTCCCGGAAATTAATTTCCCCGCAATGAATAAATACGAGTAATGACATCATCTCTCTAGAATCGTCGAGTTATGTGTTTCTTCGAGGAATTCTACGTAACAAATTGTAATAAGATTTCGCTGTAAAAAGTGATGCAAGCGGTACACGACTGTGACCGTAACGCGATATGTTACAGCGTTACTGTGGCTTACGAAAGTATTCGAATATTTGTCACGGAAAATTTTCATCAATATATCGTACGTGTTATGTGAAACTCTGTGAAATTTCGCTAATTATATATAGAAATTACTGAACGAACTATACGGCATGAACGATAGCCTCAAACGTATAATTTGTAAACGTATGATATATACTTCCAGTATATACCTTGTAACTTTTATAATTTTCAGATCGATTTCGAACTTCGTTAACACGATCACGACGGTTACAGTGCCCAGTTACAGCGATAACATACAGGTGAATAGTTGCTAGGAATTTTGGATACTTTCGTGAACTAATTCTAAGGAATTTCTTCTCGACACACTTTTTATTGCAATTAGTAATTTGAAGACAGAGGGGAATAAAATGAATCGCACCGATGAAAGAAGGGAATACGCGAACGAGCCACAAACGTGGAGAAATATTGCGGTTTTAATTAGCGGATGTGAAATCTGAAAACGAGAAGCTGAAAAAAAGATAACTCTTTCAGTTAACGTGTTCGTTAGTTAGCTTGTAACGGAATAAAGTACTGGGCGTAAATGTGCAAAGGACGAGGTGTGTAATTTTTGAATTTCCAATTACGTTATTTCTACGGTTATCGATAGATTTTCATTTTTCCTCGACGTATCTACCGTTCGCCTTTAAGCAAAGACCGAAGTCTCTTTCGTTTAGTTCCTAGTAGGTTGACGGAACAAAAATTCAATAAGTTTTTCTATGTATCGAAAATTGAAAAAGCGCATCAATATTGAAAATCATGGAACAAAGGTATCGAAAACAAAAGAATCTCGATCTCTCGTATACTATACTACCTCGGAGGATAAAAAAATATATTCGAATCATAACGAAGATTAATCTTTTAACAACGAGGAACTGAAGAAAATATTTAAACGATAATTATTCCTTACAAAATGTTGAAGATATACATATGTTTCTTGCACTTGATGCAACAAGATCTTGAAGATGAAGCGATAATTATCATATAAACGATTCATATTGAACACATTTTATTACATTATCAAAGGGCTAACAAAGTCATTAACATTTGATAGACTGTTTGAGCGCTGCAACAAGTATTTCTACGCTGCGTGTAATTCGTAATAAAAATTATGATAAAGTTCGCGCGTGTATTAGATTATCGCGCTTATCAACGTTTTAATGCCTCTTTACGCGAGAAAGATCCACGAAGTAAGATTTCGCTGACCGAGCAAGCACTGTCAGAAGAAATATTAATTTTACAGCGGGCTGTGCACTCGATAAACCGGCTAGCAAACCGTGGCGATATTCTCGAATCTGACGCGGCGCACGCCTGCAAGGCAAACGTCCTCCCTTCGAACGATCGTCCCCCGGAAATCGTTTAACGAGAAATCGAGAAACGCGATTAGATTAAAGACAGCGGACTCGATTTCCCGCGAGCTACGCTAAACATCCAATTCCCGATTATTTACTTTTGATCTCTATTTGCCTCGAATGCCTGGAAACGATGCTTTCCTGTTAGGTGATTTTCCTCGTTACAAACAGCTACTTCTGATAACACGTCTCTGGAAATATCGAGGGCGTATTAAGAGACTCGACCTTTTTTTTTTTTTTTTTTCAGGCAAGAAAGAGATTTTCATAGGAAGTGAGAATTTTTCAAAGAATAATAAACTAAAAAAAATTGATTTCTTTCAATTTTCAATTTCGAATTTCCTCTAAGGAAAATAGACGGTGTAAGAAGGTAAATTTCAAAGAGATTTAAACGATAGTAGCGTAGAAACTTCTCTATCGATCGTTTTACGTTTTAACTAGAAGAAGAAGAAGCTTTAATCGCAAACTTTTGATCAGTGCTTGCCAGCCAACACTTTTTCAAATAGAACTTCCGACAAATTCGCTGAAGTCGTAGCTATCGATTCTGCAAAATTAATACAACAGCTTAACTTTAAAAGCGCTAAAAGTTTAAACCATCGTTTAAATACTTAAATAAATACGAAATATTTAATTCTACAAGATTATTAGGTTCTAATTGATTTTGATTCTGACAGCAGCGTCTTTCAAAGACGGAATCTTCGCAATAAAAATGTAATATTCGAAAGATTTTCAACGAACGGCGATAATAATAATTGAAAGGCTAGGAAATGTGTAAAACAATCATTCTCAGCAGAAGTCGGAGATCGATGGTGCGAGAAGGAGAGAGGAGACGGAAGAAGCAACAAATATTCGCGATCACGTGAATCGAATGTTTTCGTAGAGATCTCGGCCAACCGAAGGATAAAATAGCAGAGATGAATATTAGCCTGAAGAATGAATTCGACGTCTTGAAAAAACATTCGATATAGGCCTTTTGCTTCGCAACGTTATTAATTCGTTTCGATAGCTTCGGGCGTCACGAAATATTTTCAGAGCTGGTCGTGGATATCCCAACGATTTATCGCGCAGAATTCGTCAGACAGATCGAAACTTCCGAATGAAATTTGCAGACGAAACAATTCGAAAGGAAAACAATAGGAGAAACGAAAACAGACAGAATTGATGAAGATATATAAACATAATGGAAACGGAAGCTGAAATATCAATCACAAAGAAGGAAATATAATAGCAATATACATGAATTATACAAGAAATAAATTCTAATATCAGAGATGAACTTTGTCAAAAACTTAATGAGGAAGCTTGTATACGCGTCGTGCAAAAAATGCGATACTCATGAAAAGAAAATGTTTTATCTATGTAAACTGATACGATGTTCCACATAGTTGTAATTTATCCATTAGTTTTCAAGAAGTATTCAATCCAGAAAAATTAATATATCGAGAGCTAGAACATAAGAGAGACCTACAACGTAATATTTTAATTAACACTAAAATATGGTTCTAAAAACCATGTTAAACCATGGCCTAAAAACATTAGAATATAGCGCATTTTAATACCACAGTTTGCAAACATTTTGTCAGAAGGCCTAACGTTGAGCGAAATTTGAAATTTATGGAACAGTGTAACTTGAAAACCGCCTTTTCCCAAAATGTGCTCTAAACTTATATATATATATATATATTATTTCCATTCAATTATCCCAAAAAATATTGATCAATAGAAATTTAGAGATGCAAAATTGTACGGAATACGGAAAGATATATAAAATATCCAAAGCATGATATTTTCTATGATACTTGATACGTGCAACAATTTTCTACTTCGACTGTTCTTTTTTCGTTATATTCTCAAAAACGTGAATTTAGATAAAAACTCATAGTCTACCGATTACTTTAAAACCTGGTGTTGCCGCCTCTTTACCCGCTGTGGTAAAATCCGATCAAGAGACCGCGTTCTATCGCCGACCAACTCACGATTACGATAAAGTACGAATCAAAAAGTATATTCTATAAATTCCCTGAAGCGATCAAAATAATAATACAGCGTTGCGTTTTCGATGAAATATTTAACAAAAAAATGAGTAAAATCTTCCTGTTTTCAAACTCAAATTACTTATTTATACGTAATTGACTTTTTAATGACCGGTGATGTTGACGCGCGCGTGCACGTCCGTGAGAGCTTCTCTCGATCCAAGACTGCTATTTCCACATCTACAATTACACGAATCCGAAAATCTAGTTGAGAATCGGGAGCAGGAACGGGGGATTAACGAGTAAACGACTTTCACGCGCGTTCGTTGGCTCTGAAAGCTCTCGCGTGGCGAGCAACCGATTTCGAGGAAGCCGTACGACGTCACAACTATAGATACTCTATTTTCGCTTATCTCGCCTCTCTACTGCCTTCTTCTCTAAGCTCTCGTCCACTCTCTCGCCCTCTCTCTCTCTCTCTCTCTCCCTCTCTCTCTTTCTGTCTCTTTCTCTCGCCCCTCTTTCTCTGGCTACCGCGAAAACGTGTATTTCTGGCACGAGTTCCTCACTCGACGAGCGCAGGCCACAGCTGCGGACGACGAATTCGAGGTAGAAGCCCAGACTCCAACTACGAGGTCTCCGATAAGCCTGATAGGAATCGCTCGTAGATGATCCCCGGAGAACTAAAGGGGGAAATGATCCCGTCGTGCAACAGAAACAGTTGGTAACCGCGCGAGAAATGGTCCACGGGGGACGAAATCGGAAACATTTCTTGCGCGTCAAAGAACTGGTCGCTGATATACGTTTATGCTCGTATCGTAGTACATAAGCATCGAGTCACGTGTCTTTTTGAACTTATAATCGAGGCTACCGGCTGATTCGAAGATTTTGATGGTTCGATTAGAATCTCGTGGATTAGGTTGTCACTATCGGTAAGAAGGAAATTGGCAAAAGTGGAAATTCAGCAATTTTTGGTCCTACCAATTAATTAATAATTAATAGACTAATTAGTTAATTAATTAATAATAGATTAATTAATAGATTTATGATCTATATATCTTCAAAAGTTTTAGTTTCCCTCTCCATATTATTGATTGTAATTTGGCTGATTTTCGTGTTTTGTGAAAGAGGAATTGGAATTATTATTCGGAGTAAATGTATAGTGAAAAAAATTGTTGACGAGTGGAATTAAACAGGTTTTCTGATCAAATTATAGGAAAGACTTACCCTTGCTGGTGAGACTGAAGCTTCTGAGCCTGTAACTGTCCTCGTCTTCGCCTTCTTCCCTCTGAATCTGAGTCGAGGGATCGGGAACGTCCAAAAATGCATTACTCTTTCTGTGATGACTATGATGCATACTTTGCCCTCTTCGACTTCCTCTTCTTCTGAGGCCAGGGCTGATATCATTGTCAGTCAGTCTGGGCTCGCTGCTGCAATGAGCAGATTTAACTGTGCCCTCATGATGATGATGATGATGATGGTGTGCAGCTGAAACAAATTAAAACGACCGATATATGATTGACGGTTCATTCTCGAATCGACTTGTTAATTTTCTATTAACAGTTTAACATAAATCACGAAGCATCGTATTCATTTATTTCATTAAATACCCTACACTCTTTTAGTTTGCTAAAAATGATTAATTGTGTAATTCTTGTGTAACGACAGACTTCAAGTATTCTTGAATCAATTTTATCGTATCCACATAGTATCGACATAGCAAGGGACAAATTACATTAATTTCTACAAATTGTTAAACTCTCTAAAAGCGACTTCGAAATCGTGGTAATGCGATCGAAGCCAAAGGTGTTGTGAAGACGTCAGGTTACATTCCTAATATTCTTATCTATCTACGTATCTACCTTCCCTCTTAATGCCGTTTTTCGTCCCTTCTTTTCGCCAGGTCCCGAACTGAAAAGACACTTACTAAGATTTTGATGCCACTGTATATCACATCATACTTGTTCCTTCTGCTTCTTCTTTTTTTTTTTTTTTTTTTTACCTTTTTCTTCGCCCAGGCTACCCGAATTGAAAAGAGACGATCGCTGGAGATTCATAAATCGAGCTTTCGATTCAATATCCCTCATCTTGCGAAGATAAACAATATATATGACGTTGGCGAACACGCAGATTTTTCTTCTTATTCGGATACACGAGTACATTCTACACGCGACAAAACGCGTTCGTTACTCCGTATAGCATAATTAATAAAAATTAATAAAATCGCGCTTTAATTTTTATTTCGACGCGTCGTTAATTAGAAACTCGATACGAAACGTGCACGTTAACAAGTTTTTAAAAGAAGATATATCTCGACAAGTAAATCACTGTATACGTGCTATAAACGAGGGGGAAAAAAGCTGCAAATAACCAATAAATTTGTCAAACCTTAAAGACAAAAAGTAATTCTGAGATATTCAGAAATTATTTGCGTCAAGAATAAATACGTTGAAATCGTCTTATCTTTTTTAAACGGAATCACATTCATCCGTTTAGTTCTTGTAAAAGGGTAATAAATCTCATAGGTTTAAAGCATAGTCTCGCTTCTTCATGCCAAGAGAAAGCTTTCGTTTTATCCAGGATTATCTTCTTGTTCGGGGAAGATATCGAAGCATATGGAGTTCCAGTAAAACCTCGAGTAGTAAACGACACGAAAGTGAAATCGATGCCGAACAACCAGCTGAAAAATATTTCAATCCTAAAGGTTTCTAGGCTCTGTCTTTACGCGATCAAGCTCGTCGCTTCTTTATTTCACGCTCGACGATTTTCATTGAGAATCCCTTGTGAAATAAGCTCGAAAACGAATCTACCCTTTCACGGTGTGGCGGATCTTCGTCGAGGTAATAAATATAGGGAAGACGAAGAAAAACTGAAAAGATCGTTTGCCAGGCTACTCAATTTTCAACTACTTTCCTTCACACTAAATCTTTAATATATTACTGCGGGATAATTAGTGTCATCGGCTTTTAAAATTATGCAACGCGACAAGAAGAAACTTCTACTCATATTTTCGAAGAATGATTCATCAAAATTCGCCGTTACGGATTAGTTAGTTTGCTTTCGTTATTAAATTGTAACTAGCGATTGATAACTAATTTTATTATCACGTAATGTTCTTCCAATTCAATATGGATCTGATCCAACTCTTACTCATAGTTTTGCGGAACATCTAGAAAAATAGAGATCACGGTATCACCATAAATTGAAAGAATTGTTTACCTCATCTCCAGCGTAAAATACGAATTTTCCACGTTTACGGAATATTGCTGAAAACAACATTTCGACACAACGCGCATTGTAAATTTGATAAATACCGATACCAAGGACCGTATGCTTTGGCTGTATTCTTTCTTCTATCGGATAGTAGATACGATCCAAGGGCCGAAAGATTAATTTCAACGGTCCAATAAACCAAGTCGAACGTCAAGTCGCGTCGTGAAAGCGGCGTGTAAGAGACACGATTACATATTGCGTCGACGACACGCTTCACGCGTCGAGATCACGCTTCGGCTTCTATTCTGGCAGCGTTCGTTTGGGTAGTAGGTCACTGACAGACGAAACGGGCTTCCACGATGCCAGTGCACCTCACTCGAGGAACCGTCCGATCCATTTAACTCAAAAATACGATGCCGCGAAGGGTTTCGTGGGCTAAAACAAGCTTATTTAAAGACACTCGACATCCGTTTGCTCTGGCTAGCTCCGGTTAAATGTCCAACAACGGCGGATGATTTCTTGCGGACGGCAAACCTGCGTGTTCTCCATCATTTCTGATCGAACTCTATCTCGCTGTGGTTAGAAAATTTCTTAAACTTTAGCAAACTAACGTAGGATCGTCATTGATACGTACGATTGCCCGTTACAACTCGGTGCTAGAAATTTTGTGACGAAAGTCGTGATTAATGGCGAGATTAAATACGTACAAGAAATTGAAATATCGCGGCAGAGTTAAAAGGAGCGACGTGACAGGATTCGAAAGCGCAATGAAAAACGTCAAATTTCGAAACTATAATTTACGACTTGTAATTTATAATCGCCTTTAGTGACACAAGCGATAACTTTTGTATCGTGGTGTTGACGGGTTTCAATCGATCAGATTGCAAATTTTCGAAGTATTGAAAACGTTTTGAAAAGGGCTGAGGTATAAATTGGTGAATCGGAGTTAAAGAGTGTTCTGGAAGTAACAAGGACTTTTTCAGTGCGGAAGCATCGATCGAAAATCTGTTATAGATACAATACGATTGTTTAGCTTCTAGCGTTAACGTTCAAATGGCAATACTGCGATAATACATATACATGTAGAAATCACGTAAACGTAGCACGTGACTATGACCACGTATATACATATATTCATTAAACGTGTAACAATCTAATTTAGACGATAACTACAGTCGCCATTAGCACGTATAGTCGCCGTTAGTGACTTTTTATCATCCATTTCAAATCAAGTAAATTCCAACAGATCGTTGTACGAACAACGATCGAAGTCGATCTCGGCCATACAAAAGCTAAAGTTCTACTATTCGTTTATTAAAAACTTACATATAACGAGTGCGATAACAGGAAATAAGAATTTGTGGAAAAACTATTTTCAAAGAGTTGCTCCGATAGAATATCCGAATTAAATCGAAATAAATTATTTTTATTAAATAAAAGATCGAAAAACAGCGCCGTTTGCTCGCTGTATCGTAATCGTTCAATTTTTTTTTTTTTTTTTTATTAATTGGAAAATACCTAGTTACCTATTACGATTGTATTAATTGTACAGTAATTGTTTTAATTCTACGTTGCTGCACGGTTTGTTGATATGATTAACGATACTGCGATTATCGACAAGAGCGTTTACCGAAAATAAATCAGCAAATGAAATCCAGAGAAAATTTAGATGCGCGTCCAATCATAGAATACGAAAGTACGATACGTATATCTATTGCATTCCTTTCTCATTTGGGTGTTTTAGCTATGTGTTTCTAAGAAACGGAACTCTTTGTTATTTATACTTTCGTCTTGCACAGTGATATTAATATTCATTATTCATAATATTCATTAATTCATTAGTGGCAGCCTATCGTCCAACAAAGTCCTGACATCATCTTTAAACGCGTAAAGGTCAAGGCCTATTCAGCAGGTCTGAATTCGTTAAAAAATTGTTTCTAAGTCATTCAAACACTACTTCTCAGTTAGAATATACATACAGCCTTCCAGTATCGCGTTAATTGGATTGCGTGTACAGTGTGACATAGCGAGGTTTATATTTTATAGAAGAATTCCATCCCGTAACTGTATTCTGCAATACAATCGAACTCTATTTATCTGGATTCATCGGGAACAACCAGTTCGTGCAATGGAAATATACCGATTTTGCTTACTGCCTACGATATCTCGTTCCAATAATAAAAGTTTACATTAAGATAAGCAGATTCAACTGTAGTTCGTTTAATTTAGGTCAGAAAAATCAAAAAATATATAATAATTTCAAATTCATTCCCATGACCAGAAAGAAACGCTTAAGAAAAATATCAGAAAGTAAGGAGGAAAGATTTCTCTGGTATTTCTAGCATCAATGAAACCCTAACTATGATTTTCTACCAATAAACAGAATTCAAATAAATATACCATTTCGAAATTAAAGAAAACCGAAGTATCGTCATTATTTTTTTCCTTTCTCGTGCGATCTTTGTTTTTGTTCATTCAACCTACAATATCTGGCCATTGTTTCACAGCTTTGTAACGTAACTTTACTTCCAAAAATAAAAAACACGAGAAACTTGAAGTATCTCAACGTACGAGTGTCTTGAAGAATGAAGAAATTTTTATTTCGAAAGAACGGTGCTACGAATCGAATGCAGTAAAAAACCTAAAAATTCAATACCGATTTTTCTTCGCGATCAATTTACCGCCGAGACAACCAACGATTCATTACAATTTATTACGATTATAGAACCAACTGCGTAAGATTAAAAATTTACCGAGGATATTTTTATCCCTTCGTGACATCGACATAATAATTCCCGGTAATATCGGCGGAAGTAAAAAGGAAACAAGGATGTGACGTGGATCGTGCGTTGGCATTTTAAGCTATCAGCTTCGAAAGTTACAAAATATCCTACGTCACGAGGCTTTCCTCTATACGCTGCTTCAGGACGTTAAACGAACAACGGTGACGTCGAAACGACGTCACTTCACCCTTCAAAGAGTTAATTTAGAAGTGAATGGGTTACATTGGGTTCCGAAGCATCGGACCGCGGAATACGATGTTATCTGCGTGTTCTTTCACGTTCCATCGACAGATGATATCACCCACGCCCGATGGCAACCGATCACGCGAAAATTCTAACGCGTTCAGGGACCTCTTAATGGAAATTAATTATCAAAGGACGCTGATCTAAACGTACGAAGGCGTTCGTTATTCTCGAACGTCGCGTCGGCAAACGAGTCAATGTGTCGACGCATGTGTACATAAAGGTGAGTGGAATAACTCGTTACTACTTAAACTACTAAAGACTAACGTTACGTTACGTTAATGCGACATTACGTTTCTCAATCGATTTATATCGTTAAGTTCTACTTCTTAACATCGTAGCTACGATAGAAAAGTCGCACTGTTCGTTTAAAGCTTTTTTCTCACTATTGCTTCTTTCGCTTAGATTCCACGATGTTTGCCAGGTTTCCAAAAAATTGAACCGTGTCACTCTGATTTATCACAATATATTTTATATGTTGTTTATCGAAATTACGCAAGATATTCTTCCACCTCTAATTTCCGACTATCGTAGCAAAGGGGATAAAACGGACGATATTTCAGCGGAGACTAACCGAATTAAAGGAATAAATTAATTTTGCAATTTGAGCAGAGAATGAAACCGCCGTGTGCAATGCGCTGATTAAAATTGAACTAGTTGTTGAACACGTTAATACTTGATGTTTCGCAAACGCAAACAAAAGCGGCTACGGCAAACGTCGAGCAATTCAACGATGAGATGGTAGGAAACGTTCTGAGTCAGCTTTACGTATTATTATTTAATGTTATGCAATTGTTGTTACTCGTTTGTCTAATTCAAATAGATTTTTATATCGATTATTATTTGGTTTAAAAAGCAAGATTGTGACCCTCGTGCTTCAAAAATAATCATGAAAATCAAAGTTAAACAAATTAACGAAATGATTAAAAAGATCAATGCCACTATCGTCCAATAGATTCGAGCAATCTTAAATGCGTCTCTCTTTCAAAAAGTTTAATCAATTTTTCATTCCATTTATATATTAGCTAAAGCTGGTTTTGCATTGCAGTCCAGCGATCCAATCCGGCACTGGATCGTAACTGGGATAATTTATAAACAACTGTTCTCATTTGAATACAGCACCGTCGTTCCAGTAAGTAATCCATTCGAACGACCGGATCGAAAGTCTACCGTTTCCAATCCAGCGTTGACCACTGCCATCGAGAATACAACATTCCAACGTTACTAGAATCGTCTAGACGGCTCATTAGAGCAAGTTTCATGCATTGTTTTTGCCATCTTTCGCTGAACCCGGCGACTGGACTAACGCGAATCCGGCCTAACATTCTATTCGCATATGTATATAACGGGACATAAAAGAACGCTTAATTACTCTCGTTTTATAGACATTCTTTTATCCCATCGCTGTGTACATCTACCGTCCCTACGTCGCTTCTTCGAACGATCCGTTTGAAAATACTGCATAAAAATACTTGATCGCAATGTCAAAGAAACACCGACAAGCTACATCATGGACGAAGAATTACCTTGAGCGGCGGCTCGACGACGAATGCTCTTATTCGCGCTAGAGACGCGAGCACTCTGAGACCTCGTCGCGGGTCTACGTCTTCTCGTTGGTGTACTGCTGTCAGGAGTTCCGCTTCCACTATCCTTCTCTCTGTCGATTTTATCCCTCTCTCTGGCACCCGAGGGAGGCATCGCCTCCAACATTTGTTCCATGCTGGAGAAACCAGGTGCACAGATCGAGGCCGATCTGGTCTTCCGGCGTAGCGAAGTTTCCGACATCTTTGCTTCTCTTCGTTCGCCGATCCTTCTACCGTTACACTATTCTCCGACAATTTCCGATTCTTCAGTAGAAAAAGTGGAAAACCGTATTCCCGAGGTACGATTACCTGGTAAACTTCCTCGAATTTCTGTTATTTCCCCCGTGCGCTCACCGTGAAACAACGATATACCCAAGAGTCTATTTTCCCTCTTTGAAAACGCGTTTCTGACTGAAACTTCGAGCTTTCTGTATTTATCAATTCCCAGGGTTCGTTATCTCTAGCGAGATTTTTTTCTCTGGAACGCGTTGCACTCGACTCCCTTTGCACTTTTGCCCTTTGAAACGATCAAGATTCTCGGAAAACACGGCCGGGACGAAGTTTCCAGGTCCCGGAAGAGCGCTGCTTCTCGAAAACCACCGGCTGATTTCAAACGAGACGAGTTTGATTATTCTCGAAATAGGCGCTCTGCCCGTTGAAGGGTGGTCTGTTCGTCGAGCGTTTTACGCTTGACGCGACCTTTCGCCAGGTGCGTTTCCGCGGGTACAGATTCAACGTTCGATTAAAAGTTTCACAGAGACGAGACGGAATTCTTGGCTGTCACGCTGGCAAGTCCATGAGAACACGGCTGTCTGGGCCTCCGGCGACTCTCAGAAACTCGCTCACCGACGAAACTTGCGTATTCTGAAGCAACATGTGGTGACACAGTCGTTAATTGTGGACGATACGCTCGCGACGTTCCTGCTTGCGTTTCCGCGGTTTTCGTCGACAGAAATCTCGATGCGATCGCAATAGTAACTTTGTTTCCGTGATTTCTGACACATTGTAACGTTATAATTTGACGTTTCTTTAATTTTTCCAATCATTAGAGTACACTTTTCTTCGAGAATCGCAATTTCTTGTAACTTTCTATCTCTATCTTTTTCTCCGATCAAAAGTTTGGATTTATGGCGTCAGAGAACCTCGATATTCGTCTTAAAATGTTTTGTATTTTCTTTGAAATTTTCTGTCAAATTCTAATTTGTAACCCTAGTTAAAATGTATTATCCCCAAGGTATATAAAATGACTATAATTAAGAGAACTCCAATATTATATAAGTTGCCTCTGTAAAAGATAATACTCCGATTTTTATGCATTGAAAATACGAAGCAAGTCCTTTTCACCAGACTGATCGTCGCAATTTTTCGGATACCTTCGATGGCTCGTTGAAAAAATTTGGTTTGTTGGGATGCGTACGACCGTTTCGACAACTTCACAGAGACATATTTTTCTACTGTAAACAAATTGGAACGGTTTTACACGTTTCAAATCGAACTACGTGCTATTTCAACACTGAGTTTCGCGGAAAACCGAATCGAAAATATATATATATATATAAATTCTGCTTCCTTTGAAAGTAATAAATTGTATTTTTAAATTACAATCACGATCGCGTTAAAAGGATCTCTACTTTTCATAGCACGAAAGTAATTTGGAACATTCAGAAGACAGTGTACTCTTTAACGATTGGATTGGCGTTCAAAATTACGCCAACCACCATAACGAACAGTCTATACGATTGAATATCAAACGTTAAAAACGTAATGAGACAATATTCCGCAAAATTCCCGCGCAAAGTACCAGTTTGAGAGCTGTAAATAAATTTATTCTTCGATCAGAGTGGCATGGTAGTTGCCCGATCCGGTGGTTCTCGACAATTAACAATGTAATTACCTGTTCTAATTACGAGGCTTCGAAGTTACTTTGCTATTAGAAATTTGTTTGTCCCGGTACACCAGCATGGTGGTTATTTTATTTACATAAGAATGAGCCATCGACTATGGAACGTTCTATTTCCTTCTGTAATTAACTGCGACACATCGTTACGAGCTCCAATACAATCACTGTTTTTTTACCAAAACAGAAAAAAAGATTCGCGTCAGACGGAGAACATATATTTCCCATGCCATTTATCTTATACTTGTAGAACTCTTCTACGAGTCAAAGAGATTTCCTAGTGTTTTCGACACACGAATACCATTCAAATAAGCATACCGTCGGAGTCTTCAAAGATCCCGGGAAATCTGTTCGCAACAGATAATATACAGAGTGTTCTAGATTTTAACGTCGACGCTTCGTCGATATACTCTATGGTTTTAAATAAAAGAGAAATATTACACAAGCGTAGGTCGTTCGAGACCTTAATAAAAAAAGTTACGACAAAAAGATTTCCGCTGCAAAAGTCGTAAACGAAGCGCCGCGTATTTGAATTTGAATTAGGTTCGTAAATAATCGCGGTGTTTCGATACGAAGTCGGACAACTTGCTAATAGTACCGGCAGATATTCGCTTCAAAATCATTGACGATCTCGAATAGTAAACACGGCTCGCATAAATAGACTAAACGTAAATATTTCCGGTCTACTTCTATCATTGTATCGCGATAATCGCTAGCTCTTTATCGTTCCCTTCGTATTTCGTTTTCTAGTCGTAACTTTTTTATTAGGTCTTGAACGACTTGGCTTTCTTTAACGTCTCTTTCTTCTTCAGATCCATAAGATGTACCGAGAAAGCTTCGCCGTTAAGATCTGTAACACCCTGTATGTAATAAGATAAGATACAGGTACGACGAAATACTTTTAAAGGGGAATTCATCTCCGTCGAGCTGCTCGAAGAGATGTAAAACACGTACTTGCTGGATTATCCGGCGATTCGATATTCGAGTATATCCGTGATGTTTTCCCATTTACGTAATGTAAAATTGGAACGGCAAACATTGATGGGAAGTTAAATGAGAAACGAGAAAATGTAAAATTTCATTGCAGAAGAAAGCGGAAGAAAACGAACAGAAATTCGCCCGAAGGAAACGAACGAAACAAAAGAGTCAGAAATTGCGATAAATTATGTCGTTACTTGACGAACGATAGATCCGGAAACGAACGAAGAGTGTACGTAGAGCATAGAGACGAAATTGTAGTTGTCTATATTTAGCGGGAGAATTAAAGGTACTATTAACGTTATAGCCAGTCCATCAACAGTTTCACCAATAGTCTATAAGACTTTTATTAGAGAAAACTACCTATCGATCATCCTCCTTTTCTCTCGCTTGCGGTTTCTCTCTTTCTTTCTTTCTCACCGCGGAGGAACGACACGTTTATTGCGCTTGAAGTGCAACGTTAAGTGGAAGAGATCAGCCTTTGTGCGTTCTCCGATATGTTTACGAGCTTCGAGCTTCGCATGATAAATTTTACGAATTGCAAGCTTGACACTACAGGTACTCGAACGAGCTCCGCCATTTATAAAATTAAAGTATCTTTTGAAGATACAGCAGCTCGCGAAAGTACTCGAACACTAGTGGAAACCTTTCGCGAATAGATTATCCGTGTTATTTGGAATATTTTGAAATTTCGTTGGCACTATGAGACCCGACCATCGTGATCGTATACCGATAAAGCGTATTTAATTTTTATTAAAAAAAATATGTTTGCAGTATATGCCTCGTAATTTCTACGTACGTTTTTAGATTGATTTCAAATTTGATAAAAATAATTCTGTCAGTCGTATCTCGCTACCGTGCTGATGAAATTTGTAAACGTTTCATATAATACGTTTCGTATAACACATACGATATAGATGCATTTTCAGTTTGCTTTCAAATTTTATCAATATAGCCATATCGGATCGTATCAAAGCTAATAAAAATATCCTAATACAACACAAATAATACACGTGTCAAAATTTTCTACGGTAATTGTTCGAATACCTTGGTCAGCCCCGATCTATCGCGAGTAGAAAAGTTGTTTCACTCATGGTCGTATAAATTTGAAAAATACACGACGCTTACGGCTATTCTATACGTTTCTCGTTCGAGTCTGTAAATGATATTATATGACAGCGTCTGTAACATTTTAACGTGTGAGAATTGGAAATTCGATCGATCTCTCTAGATTCCTTCGAAGAAACAAAAACTAGAGTCAATCATCGAGTCTTCGATATCCTCTTCGCTATATATTCCACTTCGTTAAGGGATAAACTCACGTAATTCATTATCTCGTATATCAAATGTCTGGCAACCTCGTTACACACCGCATCCACGCCCGACGATCGTGCGCGAAACAGGTGCACGATTGAAATTCCATCTTCCCTTGGGAATTGTAACGATGCAAATTGAATATTACACAGTCGGATCGTTTTCGACGTCGTAAATGTTACTGCCTTAAATAGTCTAAAATAGTCGATTGGGATACAAATCGACCCTTCTGAATATCGTTAGGAAAGTACGATCGCGCTTCTTTCCCTACTATTCAAATTGAAAAATGTTCTTCGTAATGAACGAAACATTTGAATTCGGGGCGAACGCGTTCATAAGGAAATGAAAATCCCTTCCTATTATCTAGCTCTGTTTTCACATAACTGTATGAAAGTTTATTAATACAGCAATTATTTCTTAATCTTTCAATGACGATTTCACAAGTAGAATATGCTCCGTAGCAGGAAACATTCTACTTATTCCTTAAGAACGTATCGGAGCAACGATAGAAACACGTAAATTCTGCTCATTTCGTACGAGCTTCCAACGTCAAAACTACACCTCGGAAGCTCCATTATCTAAGCGATAGCTATCAACGAAGCGAATTTCAACAAAATAATGAAATATTAAATAAAATTATCAAGAAACGAACAAAAGAAACAAAAACCGACGTCGAAGCCCCGTTTCACTTCCCAGCATGGGATATAATATTTTGTTCTCGGATATAAAAGAAGGGGAGAAACGAATAAAAGCAAGATGAAATAACCTTTCCTATTTTTTTTTAACAAAGTTATCGATCGATCGAGGTCTCTTCGACGATTAACACGATCGTTTATAAAATCTATGTGATTACCACAGTGCTGAAAAAAAAAAAAGAAAACACTGGCTCGCGTTTACCACTTCCGGTGGCCGGTGATCGCATCGAATGATCTACTCGTCATTTTCCAAGCTTGCTGTTTTCGTCGTCACATGTCTCGATCGCGTGTGCGCCGAGGACTAAGAAGTAACCGACCGACACCAGAAGAAATGGAAGAACAGAACGAACGAAGAGGAACACGCGAGGAGATACGACACGCAGATGCACGTTCGACGATACGCGGCACACTGAGCTTCCTCCGAGCAGCGACGTCGCGACGCCAGGCGTCGTGGCAGCTCGGAATGTCTCGCGGCGACGCTCGGCGAACCTCGTGTCGACGGCTGGCCAACGTCCAAATTCTCTGATGTAGAGAATCGCCTCTCTCACCCTCTCCCTCCCTTTTTCTCTCTTTTTTGGCGGGTTGAAAATCACAGCGATGTAAGTCAAGATTTTGAGAATTTTGATTCAACCAGATGTCGCAATCCTTTAAACTGTCATCCTACTAGTTTGAACAATCAATTACCTTGTAATCTCATTTCCCGCTATGAAACGCTTTCGCCGTTTCAAAAGATAAAATTAACTTTCTGTAACAACAGAACATGGTACCCATTTTATGGAAAATGACGACAGATCGATTTACACCACCATGATTTTCGATCGTCGACGTATTATTTTGTATCGAATATATCGTACTTTGTTGAAATGTTATCCTCCGCGGACAAACCGAATTGTCTTCGCCCTGAACGAAATTTCACTCGTGAACTTCTTCGAAGCAAATTTTTATGCTTCCTGGAAAACCTTTTAAACATCCGACTTAAAAACTGCCGATATAGCACCGTAGAGACTTCAAGAGGTCGAGCCCAAAATTTATTTACGCTCTCTTAAAGCCTAGAACAATAAAAAAACAAAATTAGACGTAGACACGATCGACTTACGTTCCTTACGGTCAGTGCGAAAATATACTAATAATACAAAGGTATTGAATTCTGTATACTACTACTACTCTCTCTCTCTCTCTTTAAACCTGGCTATCTGCACGGATTCGCAGGAAAACGTCCCGCTACGAATTATTTACGAGCCAAGGAACGATTCGCGCGACCGATACCTTTGCCTCCCGTTTTACATCGTTTTACGAGCTACTCGAGATCTTGAAAGAACGCCGAGACGAGCAGGATTAGAGACACTAGAGGGGAGAAAGTTCCTTTGTTCCACTGGAGAGCTTGCTGCTCGCGAAGAGAGCTTGTTTATGAGATTCGACGCTCTAGAACCTGCGCGACGGAAGGATGGATTTGTTTGATTCGGCGGATGATCCTGGATATTTGAAGTTCGTTGTGTGGCTTCTTTTACGGTTTAGGTGAAACTACTGGCTGTCTATTGGAATGCAAAAGGCAATGGAAACACGCGCTTTGAGATATAAGCACCACGAAGGTTGTAACTGACATTAGGTTTGAAGGGAAACGTTTGGGATTTTTGCAGATGCGCGCGATAGTTGGAGGAAGATATGGGTAATTTAGAAAGAAAAATGGTGAGAATATCCTGAATCGAAAGGGGGACCATATCGATAAGCCCCTACGAACAGTGATGAATATAACGTTCAACGAATATAACGTTCAAATGACTCGAGCAACGTTAAAGGCAACGATACGATACGATCTAACGTAACTTTTCGATAAAAAATATCTAAGAAATTCTTCGAAGCTTGAAGTGTATTAAGTAAACTAAAATTCAAGCACGTACTAAATCATCGTAAATCTTGTAAAAAGATGACAAAATATTTTTCTTTTCGGTCCTTTGCCCGAAAAATAGGATTCCCGAGAGTATTATTAACGCGAATCGTTTCTACACTTTGATATTTCGTAACCACCGTTACCCGAATTCGTCGATCTTCCTTAGTTTCTTTAATTTCGGAAAACCCACTTTGTCAACGAACATTTTCTACGACGTTCGCATCGTCGTGAAACATCGTTGAAACGCGTGCTGAAACGGTAAAGGGGTTAAGGTAACTGGATATTTGGAATTTTTAATCAGAAATCAAGAAAACGCATCGTCTTTGGTATTCCTATGGCACTGGTGTCTTTAAACAGTAACAGATGTTCCTATAAAGCTAACAGTGGCATCGCTACGTTCACAGATATTCGATTAAATTCATAAGAAAGTTGGCGATATTTAATCTAAAATTCGAAATAAATAATACGCGAAAGAGGATGTTATTCTTGGCGTGAAACATTGTTTCTGTAAAAAAAAAAATAACGAACTCATCGTTAGGCGGTTAGCGACTGCTGTCGGGCCAGATTTTCAGAAGTCGGAACAACTTTCGATGAAAGAAAATTCCAAGGAAAACGTTGGTAAGAGCAAAATGCTGCTTACGCGGTTTCATCAGAAGGCTATTGTGGGAATTGAACTTCGTTCGTTCTAGACGATTTCTCAGAAACTAGGCGGGAACTTTCCCTTTGTAACTGATCACGTTGCCGAGGAAGAATCGATGTTTCTGAGACAACAGGAAAGTCGATATGCGTGATATCTCGTTGAGAGAATAAATTTCGAGGACGATGAAGCAATATCTGTCGTGGCATGGCTCACGAAAGTATTCGAAACACACAGACACACTTTATGAATATATCACGTGTGTTACGTACGTTACACGAAACATTCGGAATTTCATTAACATCGTAACGGCTATCGTACAGTTATATTGGTAAAGTTTGAAACGAATCTGACAATATGCGCAGAAATTGGAAAATATTCAGTACAAATATATACGCGGTACATATATTTCGTAGAGATCACAAAAATATTTAAACGGTCGATTATCCATTATATTGATATACCTGGATATTCGATGGGACCATCCTTGATACTTACGTGCTTCAAATATCTGTTCTTGCTGTATACTAATATTTTAATAAATAATACTTCTCGCAATACCTTGTCTTCCAACCGATGTACATGTACATCTGCGGATTAGTTTTAAATTTTACCGATACAATCGTGCGACTCGTTACATTGCCAATAAAATTTCGAAATCTTTCGCACGTATAAAAGTTTTATATAACATATAGCACAATGCGCGTACGTTCAGAAGTTCGAATAGTACGCCGAGCCACTGTACATCGAACATTTTTTTATGAAAACGTGCAAGAGAATTATTGCAAGCACGTTTTGTTAAATAGCGTAACAACGTTTCGCTGATGATGATAATCAAGCATCGATGTTTTTCAAGAAAAGAAAAATTGCATACCGACGTTAATAGAATACCATGGACGAGCATACGTTTACTTCGTAAGCAACGAAATACACGGACGTAATAGGTAACGTTTCTTCCAGCTTTAATATCTTTTACTCGGAAAGTATATAGAATATGGAAAACTGCTTTGTGTCAGAGTAAAATACTCCTTATAAATCGCAGTCTACCTTGATATAGTCCACAAAAGAAAATAACGACCGCGATATTTTGACTCGTTCGGGGGAAGCAACCATAAATCCACAAACGTTCTTCTCCACCTAAGATCGTAAGATCGCTGGATCTTTGATATGGAACCATGTATAATACATTTCCATGAAACGAACACGTTCGACTATCTCTCGCGGCCAATTATATCGGATTCGATTTTTTAGAATAAAATGATTTTTGTTAAACAAATTCCCCTCTTATTAGATCATGCATGTTTACGAATTCGTGGGAAATTGAAAGGAAAAAATGCACGGAATATATAAAATGCAAAAATATTTAATAGATGAAATAAATCTCTATCTAAATCCCATATCTATAGTTGACGTTCTGCAGTGTAATACGTAAAATTACAATCTAATCGGTTTAATTTGTTTTTAAGTTTTTTTTATTTAACCCAAATACCTCGCTTCCATAGACGTCTTATACATATTTTCTCGTATCGGGCACAATTCGAAATTCCTCTATAAACGGAACACTGTACTCGCCCGATATTTTAACTTGCAAAGAAAGTTGCGTCGTAGCTTGGTAAAAAATACCCGATAGATTACATTAACGACTCTATGATGCTTCGGCAAAGGTGGAACGCTTTTTACAAAAAAAAAAAAAAAACAAACTATACGCTTCGTAAAACACGCAATGAATGTCGAGGGCATCCAAAGTAAACCGTACACCTGTTTATACTTTCCAATTGCTCGTCCTCTTCTTTCTTAAAAAAGACGAAGAAGAAAACACGGTATTAGAGACGATATGTGAGCTTTCTTTTGTACCAAGCTTCGTGTCCTTCGGGAAATATCTATGCAACAATTAAGGGAAGAAAAATAGCACGCTAATCGTCAACTGGATTGATACTCGACTTATTGATACGGAAATTGACAGTCGATCACACAGTCGGTAGAGAAACGTATTTCTACTGAATACTTGGCGATCTACAGTCGCAAGTCGTGTAAAATGAAGCATAAATGACGAAGCATTCGAAATACAGGCTCGCGTATCCACTCCATTTTTACGATTATTATATATATCTGTTTACAAATCAAAAAGAATCCTTAAAAGCAAACGATCGTGAGCAAAATTTTATGAATATTCGCGACCAATATTCTCCCTTCAGATTCGCTAATCATCCATATCCTTTTACATACTGCAACAATTTAACCTTATCTATACAATCGTCTGTGGAAAATATCTGAATTTTTATATACGGTTAAATATGTCTAATGAAAGATTTTTGAGTACCTTGGATTATAAACAATCGTAACAACAAACAACACATAAACATTAGACCGCCGGTTCGTTACATTTATTTTATTTTATTTAGAAGAACGCTAACAAATTGTACTTTGTTTAATGTTTTATAGAAATTATGAATGACTAGAAAGTGAAAGCTTATGCCAAATATCTACAGGTGTCCTGATATTTATGGCCGACGGTGCGCATAAATAAAGCAGTTGCATAGAATAAAGTAACGATTAATAAAAAATGGTTACGTTGAATTGATCTTTATAGAATAGGGATTTATCGAATAAAATTAGCAAATAACAATGTACACTTTGTAAATGACAAGAATACGATGACGTGCGTATAGTTAAGGGGTGAAAAATATTAATTGCACAGGCGGTGCAATTATTTCGATATTCTAATAATATTAAGAGCCAATCGAGACTCTCTCTCTCTCTCTCTCGCTCGCGTAATCCGGTTTGAACGGATACACGAGAGACCGTAAGTACGTGGTTTTCTAGCTTCTCTACCCTCTAGACGGGGCTTTCTTCTCCTCGCCCTACGCTCCAGGGCGTTAAGAGGGAATAGCACGACTATTTTCGACTCGTGGTGGTTTAAAGGCTATTTCAGTACCAAAACGTCAACTCCTTCCACCATGGAGTTCCTCGTCTCCGCCTTCTATCGTTCGCCCGACCGCTTTGTTTCTTTCCTCTGAGTTCCCCTCTCCGTCCATTCGCGAGAAATATCCCCCTTTTGATACTTAAAAGTGCTAACGCTCGCGCTAACTACCTTCATCGCGCTTGTCATTGACCCTCGACTAATTCGAGTCTGCGAAAATAAATCTGCGAACGCGAACCACCGGGGACAAAGAGAACCGAACGAAGCAACGAACTCGTGCCAGCCATTTTGCAAATAGGACGCGCGATTTAGACGACGCAGAACTAAGATTCTGTGGAAATTGGCCGCGATGGGAAACGTTGACTCATCCTGATACTCTGCTCGACTTTCCGGAATTCCCCAACTTCGTAGAAAATTGTCACGGTTTATTATTAATGATCCGACAAAGAAAGAGGATAATTCGTTGGAATTGGAATCTATTCGAACTATTCGGTTGCTAATTTATCGTCGCTCTGAAACGAGCCTCCTTGAACGATCGAACTAACACCGTTTGGTGAAATTTTACGACTCGTAGGTTACAATTTATTGCCATTAATAAATTCAATGGTATGAAATTATATATGCAAATTTTACGGATCACGAGTCGACCAATTATTCGATTTGACAATCTATCGATATGTTATTAGTTGATAAATTATCGTGCAAGAGCGCATCTTTCGGCTTCGTTCGAATATTTCAGTTTCGAAGACGTTACAATCTGTGAAGGATAATAGGTGCAGCAATTCGAATATGGATCGCGTATTATACGAACGTTTCTCCTTCGTTCAAATCCATCCTTCGTCCGAAATCCTCCTTCCACCGTCATAAAAATCTTGCCACCTGAATTTCTAAAATAATCGCTTAAAGTTGGCGCATTGATTTTGCCATCAATAAACCTGTATGAACGTACAGGATCATCCTATAAGGATTATCAGGATGCTCGTAAATACCTCGAAACCGTCGATTGCGAATTAACGTTATTTATAAAAAGAAGAAGAACATGGAACGTTTGGAACGACTCTTTATAGATAAAATATTTGAACAAATAAGACGATTACGTGGAAAGAAAGGAAACAGAGAATAGATAGGCGAAATAAAGAGAACAAAGTGGTAAAATTGGCACAAGGAAAGAGGAAATTAAATGGTTCGCCGGCAAATGTGGGCCATTGCGATCCGAATTTGAAGAGAAATGCTGCGCGAAGAACGGACGTCGATGTGGAAATTTAATATACATCGAACGGGACTTAACACGGTCATGGAGAATCGAAGGCATGCCCGTTATTCAAGTTCCAACAATAATCTCTCGCGGGTTAACGGGGGAAGTTCTCCGTGCGACGACTCAATACTAATACACGTAACACGACCGACCGCGGCAGGCCGCGAAATTAGTCGGTGCTAATTGCGAATGCCACGTCTGAATTACATCGGGCGATTGCACGAATATTAATTTACTCTTGTCGATGAACGCGAGCACAGACGATTATCGATTCACAGTTAAACAGGGAACACTGTATCGAATCGTTGAAAAACTCGTCGATGACTTCGGTAATTATCTCAGGTACGTTATTAACCACGTACGAAATATGTTTTCTAACACAGACTGTATTAATATAACGATAATAATAATAATAATAACATATTAATAGCGACGTACATTAATGGGAAGAAATTCTAATAGAGATGACCAGTGCAAGGCTGGTTGCTCGTTGTTACATATTTGACGAAATTTTCTTACTTTAGAAGCTCTGTTATTAAAACGTTAACGAGATTGAATACGCCCTGTTCGGTATTTCGTTCATCGTTGTCTTTTATGTTCGATCGTCCAATATAGCTACTCGATACTGATCGATATTTTCAATTATTCATCTTATTCGTTTTATACGTTTTACTTCTTACGTATTATATAAATATAATTGCATAAATATCTTCTTAATTTTAACGATCTTCGAATTATTAAGATTGATAACGATCGAAAACGATCATAAACGGAATATCATAAAAGGAGATGCAACTTGAAAAAGAAGTCGAATATACTGTTTCATCGGAATAAAATGCGAAGAGATTCAGAGTTAAAAATGATGTAATTTCATGCTATAAACAGAAGCGTTACGAGGATGATATACATAAAGACACTGGCCAAGTCTAATTGCACAGGAATATCGAATATACTATTATCGCTAGCCTTTGACGGGCAAGTGACATGTCACTTTAGATATCGGTTGTATGAACAGTCTTAAGTGCATACGCGGTGGCACTGTGTGATCAAAGGTAAAATTAATACGTGGATAGGTACACCGATGAATTAACCATACGCCAATTTATGTACATGATAAAACGATAAATATACCAACTTCATAACCTTCAAAATAATAATAATTCAAAATAATTATTATTATTATTACTATTTCTACTATTATTATTATTATTAATTTACATTACTTGAAAATAATTGCTTTCTCATTTTGGAAAATAAAGTTAGCACATTTTCACAATAAAGCATAGACATTTAAATTACCGTAGAAAGATCGCAATCCTTTTCTAAAAATTATATGGAAACTTACAACATGTAGATAAAATAGTATCAGAAGTCAAATTTGGAGCAATCATCGCGAATAAATAAAAATAAATTTAATGCTAGGATGTATTGACCAAAGCTATGACGAAATACACAATGTACATGTGTAAAAATTCATAGAAGCGGATATGAAAGGGGTCGAAAATGAAAAGAAAAGTTTCATGCTTTTTTCGGTTTAAATATAGTTAATTGCAGTCGCTAGTACCAAAAGATAAAAACGATATTCTTTCTGTTAGGAATTTTAATTCGTCATTTTCGATACGAATACCAAGCAACGAACGAATCACGTTCATCGATTTATCTAATCTGTAATTGACTCTTTAGAAAGCGTTCAAACGATAACGATATTATTGTAAATGTTATTGCCAATATTTAAGGTTTCCAAACATTGTATTGATAATACGTATTGATATATTGATATATCGATAGTCTAGAATTTAGAGTAGTACTTTTTACGTACGAGAACTTTAAATATCGATCAATCCTTGACTGTGCTAAGAAACATAAAAATCGTAACAAAATCGTAGACGTGTCATACGTTAAAGAAAAACAGAAGCACGCTCTTCTTCAACACTCTGCATAATGATCGTGATATTGTCTATATAAGGGTTAAAGAACACCGCTAATGTGTGTACAGATTTAGATCAAAGCGATCGTATTCCCCTGGAGACCACCATGTAAAATACATTTCACCGCGACTCCCATAAAGGACAATGTTCTCGATTACAGTCAACGTTGCGTTCATGGCAACTTTTATGGCGGTCAGATGACCACCCATCCTACCAATAACCTTGGTAACGTCAGATGGTAATCTATCTGTGATCATACAACGATACTATCTGCAACGTATTACATGTGTAACGGATTATCGTGTAACTTACATGTTTGTCTGTCAAAAGTTTCCTTTTTCTAAGTAAGTCTTTTTCTGGACAATGCAGTTCATTGGTGTATAAATAGCAGTTCCACGACGAGTATACCATATTCTAAAGTTATACTTACGAAGGATACTGAATCTCGTTGAAAAAGATAAAAATTTGTCGAAATTGACCTGTTCTTCGTCTAAAATTATTGCTAATACTAGTTTTTGAACTTTACCTATATAAGACACGTTCGATTTGACTACGATATCTCATCTACTTTGAACATCCTATACCGTTCTTCCGGAATACACGTAATTAGTGCACGCGATATTGTACACTATGATGGTACATAATACTTTGGAAATATTTGTTTCTCCTGTGTTAATTAGTTACGTTGGTCGGAAATGCAGTACGTTATCGATTACAGCACTGTCGTAGTTGTTAATTCGCTTCTATCTTTCGATGTACATACTTCGTCAGTTATTAAAATGACATTTTGTGGGTTTCAAATGATTGCGCTATATTATTTAAAGTTTTCTTCGGCATCGAAGTGTCGTATTTTCGAAATCGTTCTCGAAAACTGGCGGTGACAAAGTTGAATTCGACCGATTAAAAATTCCGATAATTTTCATGATTACTTTATTTACAGCCCCGATCAAAGGTATGACATTTTAGTAGACCAGGGACCCCATAAATGATTTAAAATGGTAAATACGCATGTGGGGCAAAAAGATTTGTGAGCATAATTAAATCTGATAATTCTCATATATTGTTAGGACGCTCACAGTAATGGCGGGAAAAGATTTCTGTAACCATCTTACCTCGTTTGATCGTTGTATCGCTTCCAATTTTATTTATCGCAACATTTTATCGTTCAACACGGAAACAGTCGCTACAGACACAAACTATGAATTGATATTTTTATTATTCACGATTTGAACAAACATGTTGCAAAAATATTAAATTTTATTCGCTAGAAATCTCTCGACGAACCAACGCAAAAAAGGCACTGACTGATAATGCGTGTTACGTGCCTTTCCAAGATTTTGGGGAATTTGGCGCGGTTGCAACCCATGGAATGCTAAAGTACTCTGCTCGCGCAACAACGTCGAACGATTCGACAAGATAACTCGACGTTTAAACGAGGAAATACACGACGAGAAAGATTAACTTGAACAATAAGTTATATTTAAAACTGAATTATGATGGAATGAGTACTTCAACAAAGATTTGCGTTTTAATGAAATTTACTTAGACTCTGAGCTCAGCGTGATGACTCTATGATTCAACGATTCTAACCTTTTGGGTCGCAGAGTAATTATCGGATTTTACGTGACAATCTACGACTAATTTGTTCTCCAATAACGCAAATTGTTATTAATAAACATTAACTTTATTGGAGTTTATAATATTAAAAAGCGAGCGATTTATACCTTGGCAATGTTCTTTCCCATGGTAACGAAAGTAAATACAAAATTTGAAATGAATAACTTTTGTTTTGTTGCCTCGGTTACGCTGCTGCACAGTTAAATTCGCCGCGCCACAATTTACTTTATTATCGTACAAGATATTCAAAAGAAAGCCACAGGCCTATACCAATTCACATCGCGCATACAGTATAATGACCGTTATGTTTACAGCACTGACAATGAATCTAGGAAAGTACTTTTATTATGTTGGTAATGATATGTTTACGGCTTACATTGAATAAAATAGTGATTTGTTTGCGGCATTTTTGTGAGCTGAGAAAAGAAATAAATGGGCGTGTAGAAAAGAAATTTCTAATTTCTACATTATTGTGAGATGGAAACGAGTACCGAGCAAACTCCGGCAACTACGGAAACCGCTTCTAATAATGAGCAGGAACACAATGAAGAGGGCATGGAAGAAACTGAAGATTACAGTTTCGACGGTGAAGATTATAGGCATTTCGTACCACGGGGTCGAGGAGGGTTTAGGTGCGTTATAGTTTCTCTTAACATTTCATACGTCCCTCTGATTAATTGCCGAAAATACCAAATGAAAAAGTAAGGTTAGGTTGTCCCCCTCTCGATGCTTCTACCTTACCCCTTATATATGTTTGACCGAAACGATCAAACTTCATATTGCCATGAGTTCCTTACACTTTTAATGCTATGGAAACGCGACTATTGTTCCTACTTACGCTCCTGTACGATGAAATGATTTACCCACAATTACTCGATACATTGTTTCATTAACTTACTGTTGTAATGAAGTTTTCATTTGTAAATGTAAATCGTTTTTTTGTCACGTATTTATTGTAACATGAAAAAAGGTAAATAATACCTTGGAGAATATTTATAATGTTTCTTATAGGAATTGTATAAATGATTTGTATGTCATACATAGATGATTTTTACGTGTCATTGCTCTGTCCAAATTTCTTTGTTAAATGTAAAATTAGTACGAAAAGAAACGAAGATGCTGAAGATGTCTACGCTTGGGTAAATGATTCAGACGTATGGTACGTAAAGTACATAGTCACGACATATAACAATAATTTAAGGGGTCGTGGCAGAGGTGGGTTTGATTTTCCCATGAGAGGTGGACCTCCAAGGTTTAGAGGAAGAGGATTTGGACCTAGAGGACCAATGTTTCGTGGAGCAAATAATGGATTTCCATTTGAGGGACCTCCTAGGCCAAATTGCCCGCCGGGTCCAGCAGGACCGCGTTTCCGAGGGCCTCCGCCGTTCGATCCTAGTTGGGGACCTATGGGGCCACCAAATCTGATGGGACCGCCGAATCTTATGGGACCTCCAGGAATGGTAATTATCGTTTAATTTCATGTCAATATGTATCATTTTTTCAGTAAAATGATTACATATAATTTAACTTTATATGTAATTAGCCACCACCACACATGATGAATGGCCCAATTGGGACAGGTCCTGGACCTTATGGACCACCTCCTGGAATGGGACCACCCAATATGAATAACGTAAATTTTGATTTACAGAAACATAGAGAGACATACAAATATCTTGTTCTAACACTTGGAACTTTGTTATAGATTCCAGGTCAACAGCAGCCCCCGCAACAACAGGCACAACAAGCAAACATTCCAGGCTTAGATCTCAATGGAGAGGTATGGGTAGAAACAAAAACACCAGATGGCAAATCATATTATTATAACATTCGTACGAGGGAAACCACATGGACGAAACCAGAGGGACCAAACGTTAAGGTCATGGTGCAAGATCAGGTCGGTCGAATTCCATTGTAGATTTCTATTAGTTAAAATCTATGTGATTATAGATATAGATAGAATATTCTTGTATTGTACGACGTTAATTCTTTTTACAGTTGGAACAACTGGTGCATGGAGCATCTAAACAAACAGCCCCAACTGGCACTCCTGCTTCTACGGCAACTACTCCTAATCAAATTAATGAAAATAGGGTGTCTCAAAGTAGCGAACAATCTTCAACAAATAATGCAGATGCTATCAGTCAACTTAGTACCGCTCCACCTGGTACAGGGCCACCTCCTACGCTTGGCGAAACACCAGACATGAATGCACAACCAACTGACACAACACAAGCAAACGGTATAATATGTTAAATTTTGGCTCGAAAAATTAAAATTAACACGTATAATAATTTAATAAAAATATCATAATATTATACTTTCTATACAGGTACAGCACCTACAACTGTAACTAATACCCCAACTATGAATACCCCAGCAGTAAATACAAATATGATGCAACCTCCTCCTAATATGATACCTATGCAACACAGGATGCCAAATCAATTTGGTGGTCCAATTGCAACACAATTTGGAGCGGCACCTTTCGGTATGCCACCGCCAGGGTTCCAGCCTTTTGGAGGTTACGGTCCACCGCAGGCAAATTGGGGTAATATGATGTATAGATATACGCACATAAAAAATATAGTTATATGACAAAAGAATATTCGTATTAGGTATGCCACAAATGCCACATGGAGTCATGGCACCACAAGCTCCGGCAGAAGATCCTGCTATATTAGCTCAGCTGGATCAGGAACTAGTAGCATCTGCTATGGTATGGACGGAGCATCGTGCTCCGGATGGAAGATTATATTATTATAATAGTAAAGCTGGAGAATCTGTTTGGGAAAAGCCACAAGCTCTAAAGGATCTCGAAAGTATACCTTTAATATAACGTGTAACATAAATTTAGAAACAACATTTAGAACAATATGAAAAATTATTTATCATTATCGCCAGATGCAAAATTAGCGCTACGGCAAAAAGCAGAAGAAGCAGCTGCCATCTCTACGAATACCGCCGTGACTACTTCCACCGTTACTAATAACAATGTAACCACAGAAGCCACAAAGCAAGAAAAACCTCAAGAAAGTAATCACGAAACCAAAGATAGTGTAAAGGAAACGGACGCTAATAAACCGAAAAAAGAGGAAACAGCGCCTAAAGAAGCTGCCAAACCTCAAGACAAATCTAGACCAATCTCTAGTACACCAGTACCTGGAACTCCTTGGTACAAAATTAATTTGCTACTTTTTACAATGCTTAGGCAGAATTTAAATTTAAATTTTGTTTACTAGGTGTGTTGTTTGGACGGGCGATGGACGCGTATTCTTTTATAATCCCTCATCGCGTATTTCTGTCTGGGAAAGACCAGATGATCTCATTGGTCGTCAAGATGTCGATAAAATGGTGTCTACTCCGCCAGATGCAGTGGTAGCTACGAAACCGACGCGTCAATCGGATACAAGTGAAAGCAGTGATGATGAACAACCAATACCAGCAAAAAAGATGAAACAGGATGATACGAAAAGTAAATTAAATTACTACTACGCTCATAGCCGTGTATTGTATTAGAAAAATGTGCGTGTATTAATAAAATATTGCCTGTTTTAGCCACAGCGCCAAAAGAAGAGGAGGAGAAAGAGAATAAGAAAACTATCGATATCGGAAAGGAGGCTGCAATAGAGGCAGAAGTACGAGCTGCCAGAGAAAGGGCAATTGTTCCTTTGGAGACAAGAATTAAATCGTTTAGGGATATGCTTGCAGAGAAAGATGTAAACAAGTATAAATTGATAAGTAACATTGATAAGAGATAAAATTTATTTAATTTAAATAATTATTCCTGGTAGGTATCCGCGTTCAGTACTTGGGAAAAGGAGCTTCACAAAATTGTATTTGACCCCCGATACTTACTTTTAACCTCAAAGGAGAGAAAACAAGTTTTCGAGAAGTACGTAAAGGAGAGGGCGGAAGAAGAGAGGCGGGAAAAGAGGAACAAAATGAAGGAACGGAAAGAACAATTTCAAAAATTGCTAGAAGAAGCTGGCCTTCATGGAAAGTACGTAATGGCTTTAAGAGGTTCTTTGAAGTTTTAGAAAAAAATAAAATGTTTTTAACTTATTTTTTTTTACAATTTAGATCTTCATTTAGTGATTTTGCTCAAAAACATGGGCGTGATGAACGGTTTAAGAATGTAGAAAAGATGCGTGAACGGGAGAGCCTATTCAACGAATATCTGCTGGAAGTGCGAAAGAAGGAAAAAGAGGAAAAAACAGCAAAACGAGAACAGGTATTTTCATTTTTATTAACATCATTGGTCTTGTTGCAATGAAAATATTACTTTTCAGGATTCGTGCTACAATATCAAAATCTTAATTGAAACAATATAAATTCACCTTCAGACATTCACAAACCTTAATCAATACCATAAATAAGAAAAAGTCCTATAAATATTATTTCATTCGCGCGATAAAAGAGCATAACAAATTTTTTTTAAATATGTGAGAATTAAGGTACCTGTGTTAAATCTTTTCTTTTTTTCTTTTTTTTTCTTTTTTTTAACCATATAATATGCGATATCGATGCTTTGAAATGTTTTGAAATATTTAAGGACATCTTGTACGTTTCTGTGTACCTCAATTCTCCAGATATATCAAAGTATCGTAAAAGATAATTTCTTTTGGAATAAATCCATTAAACCTTTCCCTCTTCCACGCCAAATCTCATTTTCATATATACCATCCTCCATTTCGTTCTGGGAAATCATAATATCAACGAAGAGAATATCAAATGAAAACATATAATATATGATATATTCGCGATAAGTTATATAAAACCTGAATAAGTCTTTATTCAGCACCAAAATTTCTATTGTTTTACTGTTTGAAAAAGATACGATATGTGATGATACGTAAATGAATAATAAATAAAATCTTGAATTAGACAGGATATAATGCATAATAAATTTATATTTTCAGCAATAATTAATCATTCTTTCAGGTTCTATAGGTATGTTACTATTTTGTTCCACTTGTAAGATTTATCTAATATGAATTCCTAAATTAATGGCTGAAGAACACATACCAGGAGAAGTTTCTCTAATAATTCTCTACTCCAGTAGATTTTCTCGATAGACAAAAGTTTTGTAGCTGTAAGATGGGAGATGTAGAGAATAAAATCTTAGTATGTGACGGTTCCTTATATACTTATGTGTTCTGAACTCTCCACTTCAGTCAGGAGGCAGGCAGGACAGGTTCCGTATGTGGAGTGGCTTGGTTCTGAAGCTGGTTGGTGGCATGGATGATGTCATCTACCATCCCCACCTACACTGCGTGGCACAGTTGGCACACCCTCGCGCGCCGCATTCTTTACTCCAAAGCAGAGTCATGAGAATGAACGAACTCGGTATTTGTATATTACTCGTAATCCTCGTTACTTCAAAAGATTAACTTTTCCCCAAAAAATCAAAACCAATTTCAAAAAAATTGAATCTATTACCAGCAAAAGTAAGGTGTCAACACCCCAATGGTAGCATCAATTCCAAAATCATATTTGTAGATTTTGTTCTGTTTTCTGGAGATAAAGAACCGTTATTTATTTTGAGAAACAAAAGCTACCAATCTATTTCATAATCGATGTATCAACATAAGAACAAATTCATTTTTTACTTGCACTTTATCTTACACCTAGTAAAGTTTCATCGAGTTTGCTTATGTGAAGGGTCCGAATAAATAAAAAAGGGAGAAGTTCGAACGAAATATCAATCTTTTTGGCAATTGTTCTTATGTCAATACATAATATATTGAAGTTTAAATATAAAGAAAAAACCAGAACCTACATCAGAAATGAATAAAATATGCATTCTAATTGGTGTCAAAGTATTTCTTCTTTTACCGCTATCTTTTTAAATTATTACAAAAGGTATATTTCTTTTTTTCTCACTAAATGCAATATAAGTATTTTTGTTTAAAATTTAATATATTTGAAGCAACATGAGATGAGTATATTGAAATGATAGAATGAGTGTGCTTTCATGAAATTTGGTTTGTATTCTTCAGAGAACCTTGACTGCTTTTGTCGTAAAAGTATTAGAAGTGGACATTGCAACTCTATTGTGTTTAAATAAAAATTAGACGATTGTGGCACAAATTTTTTACTACCTTAAAATTGTATAGGATCGGGATCCGAGTAATAACTATAATAAAAAATTCAAGACCAAAATGTGCCAGCAACTCTCTGAACTCTAACTCAACTTTTCATTGTGAAATAGATGTGTATAAGTTTAGATGAATAAAATAACAGATTATTATCACTATATTGAAACCATAGGTCGTTCACAAATTACGTAATGGGAATTTGAGATAAACAAGTTGAATATTGCTATTATTCTCTCATTTTGATAATATATTTAGAAGTAAAGGAACCAGAGACGTATGAAATCTTCAAATGGACTAATTCATTATTTATAGAGTATTTTATGGTAATAAAATCCAAACATTTTTTAAATAGCTTAGATAATTTGTATTCACGAAAAACACGAAAGATTAAGTTTCATTAAGAATTGTTCTATTCTTTATATTAAAAATTGTATTACTACTCCATTATTTTATAGTTACTACTCCATTCACGAAACATCATATAATTCTTGAATAAGACCAATAAGAAATAGAGATTTATATACCTTGGGCAAATACCAATACCTTGTGCAATAGTTAGTAAAAGTAAAACCTCGTTTCGTAATTTGAACGGCTAAGAACTTTTAATCTTTTCAAAATCTCGTGACAATATACTAACGCATCTTTTCTTTTCAGCAAGGGCAGCAGATAAAAATTTATCCGTTTTATATCCCGTCTCATCATTAAATGATAACATAATTCTTTCTTTCTATTTTTTACACTTCAATGTCATATTTTATTGTATTTCGCATCGCAAAGTATTTAATGATGATTCGGTTAAGCAAATAATTATTTTTACAGCTATAATGATTATAATTTTTTTCAGCAAAACTGACCAGCTTATTTCATTAAAAATTCCAACAAGTAGAGCCCTTAACGTTGTGATACCTCCTGACACGAACGAATGACATGAATGACTATTTCTTCTACCCCTAACGAAATGTAGTTTGAAAACCAATAAAAAGGTTTGCAAGTTGACATAGTTTGATCCACATTACAAGCCATAAATTTTTATAGACACCTATATATTATACATACATATTTATATATATATATAATAATAATAATAACAACAACAATAATAATAATAATAATAATAATAATAATATAAACTGATTGTAATGTGGCTGAACGTGTATTCATTGGTTGGAAATTCTTAAGCGTGCATGATAAAACTGAAACAAGCAAAAAAAAAAAAAAAAGAAAAAAGAAAAGATAAATAATTCAATAAATAAATAAGAAAATCAATTTCAAGCCAGAATTGTATAAATAGAGTGTAAGCAAGGGCTGATTATTCTTCAATGATGAAAACTGTTACGGTAAATGCGTTTCAGGTGAAAAAGGAATTCATAGCGATGCTACGTGAACACAAAGACATCGACAGACATTCGCATTGGAGCGATTGTAAGAAAAAGTTGGAATCAGATTGGAGGTACAGAGTCGTAGAGTCAGCAAGCACGAGGGAAGATTGGTTTAGGGATTACATTCGTATGCTAAAGGAGGAGAGGAAAAAGGAGAAGGAGAAAGACAAAGACCACCGGCACAGAGATAAAGATCATCACAAGTCCGAGAAGAAAGATAGGGACCGAAAGGATGTTGATAAGTACAAGGATAAATCGTCAAAGGATCGGGTTGATAAGGACAGTTCGAAGGATAAAAAACGCAGGAGCGAAGCAACTTCGGAGGAAAACGGCAAGGAAAAAAAGGAGGCGGCGGCAGAGAAGGAAAGCGGAGAGATCGAGGATAACGATGAAAAATCATCAAAAAAGGAGAATGATGTAAGTGGCCCAACTTTTTCAGCTAATTAGAATTACCTTTTTCGGAAACTTACGTACCTCCTCCTTGTTCAGAAAGAGAACACGGAAGACCAATCTGACTCGGAAGAAGATCGTGAGAAGCAGAAGCGAGAACGTGAAAGAAGAGCAGAAGCCAGCCTTCGTGAGAGAGAAAGAGAAGTTCAGAGGACTCTTGCTACGCATCTTCGTGATAGAGATAAGGAAAGGCAGCACCATCGTCATACAGAGGCGGTACAGCACTTCAGTGCACTTCTTGCAGACTTGGTATGTATCTTTTCTACGTAATTTATGATGAATTTTAATGAATCCAGTGCGCTTAATAAGCCACCTACGTTTGCAGGTAAGGAACGGCGACCTAGCATGGCGGGAAGCGAAACGACAATTGAGGAAAGATCATAGATGGGAATTAGCTGAAAGTTTAGATCGCGAGGAAAAAGAAAGGCTATTTAATGAACACATAGAGCAGCTTAGTCGTAAGAAACGTGATAAGTTTCGCGAGCTCCTTGACGAAGTAGGCGCTTCTACCGAACTTACCGCTTCATGGAGGGATATAAAAAAATCATTGAAAGACGATCCCAGATATCTCAAATTTTCATCTAGCGATCGGGTACGTAATTTATTTAGGACTATATAGGAATCTGAATTATAAATCACTTTCTTCCACTACCGTATATGTATCATAATTATTTCTTTCCTTTGCAGAAATGCGAAAAAGAGTTCAAAGAGTACATTAAAGATAAACTTGTTGCGGCCAAGGCCGATTTTAGGGAACTTCTTCAAGTATGTTAAGTATATATTATCACTTCTGTTTTTTTTCTTTTTTCTTTTTTTTTTTTTTTACTATCGTGCAGCATGTTTTAGAAGTTGATCGCTTAATAAATTTGAGTAAATGTCAATTTTAGGAAACAAAACTTATTACTGATAAAACATATAAAAAAGTACAAGAAAATAGTGCACATTTAGCCGAAATTGAAGAAATTTTAAGAAAAGATCGAAGATTTCTCGTATTGGAAGCGGCCGCTGCTGAACGAACGCGGCTGTTAATGGGATATTTAGAAGAATTGGCACGTAGGGGTCCACCTCCACCACCTACTGCCTCGGAACCTTCAAGAAGACCAACCACAAAGTAAATATCATCTCCCAATGAAGCAAGAGAGATGTCTGTATGTGTTTGAATTTGCGGAATCTATTTTTGTTCTAGCTAACGCAGCCCGCATCAAAGCATGGTATATATATGGTGTCCAAATAACAAATCAGTGATTGAATTTATAGCTGTAGTTGAATTGAAGTACTTTACACACAAGATGATTATCGCCTGTAATTATAGGAATCAATAAAACTAACGCCAATTCCACACAGCTAAAAATGTGTGTCATACTGTAAAGATGCCATAGTGTAAGCATATCATATCATATTATTTGTTGGATTACGTTAAAATAGACGCTAGCTAATGAAAGAATTAATAATATTACATAATAATATCATAAAGTGCGAATTTTATACATATTTTATCTAGGTTTGTTAGATAAGCATCCCATTACGAATATTTTGTATGAAAATTACATGAGAATTATAATAACCAGTGTTTATTGCATTCACGACTAGTTTAAAATCATGCGCAGTGAATTTCTATAAACCGATGTTAAAATATAATAGGTTAAAAAAAATGTTGATTATTATAACTAAAACAAAACGAAAAAGATGTGTAACATACGACAATCATGCATAGTAATTTTTTGACGGAATATAATTCGGAAATAATATTTTCAATGTTCGAATTATTTTTCTTATACAGCTCTATCGGATCTATCGTGTGAAACGTAAGTATCTTACAAAATATTCTCAATATTTAAAAACATTTATTTTAAAGAAATCATAATAAATCTTATAAATACAAAAAATTTTAGATGTTATTTACAATCACAATTATTTACCATTTATTCATGTGGCATTTTTACGGTACGGAATTCCTAATCTCATGAAAAAGATATTAGGAAAATATATTTTCTTCGATAAACCATTCATAAAAATTGCGATAAGAAGCATTTACATCTCCCAACGATCTATTGAATTATTTACGTTTTATTTCTAATCTTTTATAATATTTCATTACAGACTTGTATACACAGACAAAAAAAAAAGAACAATAATAATCGAAGATCAAAAAGCCACCATAGTTAATGTGTACGTTTTATTTTTTATCGAACAATTGTTCAATTGTTTATTTTTATCTCGAAGTTAATAATTTACACGATTATGTAATAATATAATGTTACAATATAAATGATGTACATAGAATAAATACAATAAAATTTGTGCGTATTGTAACATTATAAAAGGAGAGCGATTTTACTGTTTCAACTACATAAATGTTTCAAATATCACGAAATACAATAAAATTTATTTAATTTCTTCTTAATACATTGTTAATTTATCAAATATAATATCTATACCACTTATAACTGATCATGTACATATAGTTTCAATACCACAAGTTATGTCAGATAGATCAGAGGTGATTCGAATGCCAGTATAGGACAATGACTTCAATGCCTGCATCTATCGAGAAAGGTACGCCGCTCTCGTGCCATTCGTCCTTTACGTAAATTATTTCTTATCTTTCAGATATAGGTTAGACTTAGGTTAAAATCTCTGGATATGATCTTTGTGATCTTTAATTTTATAAACGAAGCTTTGTTGATCAAAGAAAATTTTCAAAAGTTTTAGTCATGTGTACGATCGAGATATTCTCATTTTCACAAATGACTAAGAAATTCCAAGACAAGTACGTTATTCCGTAAATTCGTACCATCGTCACGAAATAAAATACCGTACACGATTATATACGGTATATCTTTTGTCGTTACCGTTACAATCGAGACCAAGTTGCACTTCCTGCTAACTCCACAGGAATACAAATTGGCAACTTGACACGATGGCTAGTTCGTAACCGAATCGTCTCTCGTATTCTCACTGTAAATAATAGTTGAAAATCCTAATACAGATATATATATGAAAATGATATAAGATTTTGATATAAGAAAATCATCGTATCCTGCTGATCCTATTACCATTCTTTTGACTTTTAACTACAAAACAGGTGGTTAGCCTTTTGCCAAAATGATATCTGTATATAGAATTCTTAAAAATAAATATTCCAGAAACGTGAACGTTTAAACGATTAATTTGGAAATTCAAAAAGTCATGAAACTTCGTACGCAAGTGGTATAGATCATTCATAATACAAACTTAATTTTCATTGCTACAATTGTAGAGATTGATTCACCTCTTGAAGAAAATACAGAGCTTTCTTGTGAATTATCCAGAGAATAATGAGTGACGTCGAAAGTTATTATATTTAAATTATTATTCATATATACTTCGTACGACTTTTGATTATTCGAGCAAAGCAACACGCACTTACAATTGCATCGAGGATAAAATTCTTTGAATCACGTTAGTACCAATAACCTTGTACTGCTCGATACAAATTCGCACAATTATTCAGATAGCACTATCATATATGTGAATTTTACATATATACATATATGCGGTAACTTTATTCGATATACACACCTAAAACTATAAATATGCTATATGCTCAAAAGAGAGAGAGAGAGAGAGAGAGAGAGAGATCTTTCTCTCGTTAGAATAATCGCACGAAGTCGATCGTAAGAAATTAAAAAATAATAGAAAAACCAACCATAAGTGACGTAAAGCACGCGAAGGCATACCAATCCCCCATGGCGTTGAAGTAGTAATTTAGAAGCTATTATAGAACATCATCTTCGATCTCGTTGCGTCATGATAATACTTTCCCCGGCTGTGCCGACCTTGCTCGTCTTTTTCCTTTCGTGCCCGTTTGGTTTCTGGCCGGATGTGAATCAGTTCGTCGATTCGCAAAGGTCGCCTGTACCCGGTAAGGGTTAACGAACGTATCCCGATAGGATAAAATCGACGTCGAAAAAATGTTTACGAAGGTCCTGCCGAAGGACGCGGCCGTGTTATGGCATTCTTCGACTGCATTCTTACCAGCCTCTAAAAAAAACGATAGATGGAACCGAAATAAGGATACTAAACACACGCTATATATAGCTTGCATGCAAAGTTGGGCTCTATGAGACGCATAATGGGCGGACATCAATGTCTATCGGTCTAATGAAATACGTTAAAATATTTCTGGAATTAGATACCGATAAATGTAGGACTTTTTAATTCTTCAACGATGAATTAAAATGGCGTGATAAGACGTGATACTAACATGTTTTCAGAGTTAACAGCGATTGGTACGATAAACCGACTGTGATGTTCCACATTGTAGAACAGAGTCACAACCATCTATGATGAAAGTTTTAGAAAGAACATCGTATATCGATTGCAGCTTTCCACTTTAATCTAAATAGATAAAATTATCGAAATACGCGCATATAGATATGTAACTTTGAAGTTACGCAACATTGTTAATGAAATTGGAGGATCCTTATGTAACATATCTGTCTAAAATATAAAACGTAGAATTCGGATATTGGAATTCTATTACCTTCTGGCTAATGAATATATAGCAAAATTACGAAATATATATATATATATATATATATATAATAGTAATAATAATAATAATAATAATAATAAAGACAAATATCGAAGCAATTTTGTGACTAATGATTATTCAAAAACTGTATCTTTCCGGTAATTTCGTTATATCCGTGAAAGATTATCTACAGAACAAAATGATTCGTTTTATAAGGATCTCTTTTATTCGCAGGATGGAAAAGAGGCTCGACTTGAGGGGCTCGGCTCGGCGTCGAAAACACGGTTCTAAAATCGGTTGCGAAAGATCGTTGATCCTCGCTAGCGACCTTCACGAAGATACAAGAAAGGTCGTACCCGGACGTTCTCAAATTTTTCCTAAAACCCGTCCCCGCGGTTTTTCTAAGTATCGGCTCCCTCTCGTTGATCGTCACAAAGACGTGTACACGAGAGAAGAGAGGCAGTGGAGAAGTCAGAGAACAGAAAGGAGAGGGAAAGATCGCGATGGCCTCGACGTGCCAGCTCCGCCTCGCGAGGCTCGCAGCCACCAAGTGAAAGTAGGATTTTGCTTTCTACCCGTGGCCAGTGACAAACGCGCCGTGCTCGCGAACTCGTCTCTTTTCTTCTGCGAGGATGTGTCCGCTCGTCGTTGCTCGATAAATCAACGGGCACAGACACAACGTGACGAAAAAGGTTCGCGAATTTCAGCGTCGTTACGATGACAGCGTTGTACTGACAGCCGGGCGAACTCGTGCCTCGAAATTTCGTGCCTATACGAAAAAGTGCGCGGTGTGAACAAGTGGCCAGGAGAGGATGTCGAGACACAAAACGAACGATAACCGTCTCGTCGACATGATTCTGACGTTTCTAATTCTCGGCTACGCCTTCGTGCCAACGAACTGTCAACAAGGTATGTTTTTTTTTCCGAAAATACCCGCGCGACAAGTACCCCTTTGAAGCGACGAATTTGAGTGTACGATCCTAATTCGCGTTCCGACCGAGAGGGCGCGCTGCCGAGATCCGCGCAATCCTTTCATGGATAAAGCACACAGAGTAAATGCGAACGTCCTCGTGGACATATGCGTCGCGGGAGATTTATGGGATTCCAGGTTGTCCGGTTGAATTTTTACCGCACTGCGAAGGGCTTCTTCGGATTCTTCCGACTATATTGTTACCGGCTGATTTATGGGTTGCCATGGACTTCGAAGTTTGTTCAAGAAACCACCGAGAGGTCCCGTTTGATTTTGACAACGTAATACCAGTGGAATGTGTAGGTGGTATTTATGTAATCCACAGAGTCGACGATGTATGACTGTCACGATTCACTGGCCACGGTAGTCTTTCTCGCTTAATTCGTATTCTTTGTCGTTTCTACGAGCGGCAAAATTTTCAGTTAATCGTCCCTGTTAAATATCAACGTATCCAATGGTGAAAATTGGATGAAAGGATCACATAAATTAGGACTTGAATCTTATCGTAACGAATATTGCCGTAGTATGGACGATGTTTCGTAGGTTACTATATTTTGGTAATTGTCGCGACTTTGTTTAATAAGCAAAGCACAACGATTTCGTAACAAAGCATTACTCGTTGCGTAATAGTAAGATGAATCGATGATTGAAGATATAGCGATGTTCGCATGAATGGTATGCGCAAATTTTCTTGTATCGTAACTAGGAATAACGCAATACACTTCATGCACTCCGGCCTTAAACCTGCGGACAGGATAAACGGTGGATGACCGCTGTGCAATACTGGATAGTTTGAATTCGTGACCTGGTACATTGCGATACAATACGCAATACAATAGAACTGCAATTCTATACGAGTGTTACGTGCAATCGCGTACCACGATAACGCAATTGAAACTCCATTGTTGCCTGTAATAACAACTTCGGCTCGAACGATTATCGTCGTGATTCCCTAAAACGGATATGTCTAATTTAAAATTATGGCAAATGATAAAATCGACGTGATTCCACGCGTATAATAATATTTCAATTGTCGTTTATTGTGTAACAGCCGTAAAGTAGAGAGTATCGAAGTAACAATAAACGCGAAATCTATAGACGCGCAGCTTTTATTCGTACTCGATGGTAAAAATGAAGAAAGAAAGAAATCAAATTTCAACGCTTCGTTAAAATAAATTTCATTCGATTCGTTCTATATCCCTACGGGTTAATTGCTTGATATTAGCAGGATCACGAATTAAAATAATCAGATTGAAAAGTAAGAGATTTCGTTAATTTGTAATGCAAAGTATGTTCAACGACAGTAAAATTGTTTGCGTTTCTTTCGTTCGCTTATTCCCGCCTTTTTAATGATACAAAAAATGAAAAGAAACGATTATCAATTTGTTATTCAAATCAGAATTCTAAAAATAATGCTTCGAATCAGCGGTGAGATGCGTTCTGTTTGCAGCGAACGGGTTTCCCCGCGCCTCTTTCTTCATTTCAAATCTTGGAATACACCGTACAGACAAAAGTCAATGAACTTAGAAACGTAAACACCAACCGAATAACCATTTCGCACGAAACAATTTAGTTTTCATGCGTTTGATTGTTCTAGCTTTGAAGGCTAGTTAAAAATATTAATCGATCGGACATGAATTAACAGTAAATTTAGATCTCAGATGTATCGATATTCGCGTTGTAGGCGCGCAACAACGGATGGTTCTCATGTAAATGATTTCCATGAAATACGACACGGTTTCGTCGTGCGTCTCGTGACCTCGCTCTTTTCACCGAGTTTAAATAATACTCGTCTCACAGATCTCGTAATAGATGAGATTTTTTTGAAATCGCGTAACTGGGTTTATCATATTGATCATCAGATCGGAATGGGTAAACCCACGATGATCAGGACACGAACGAAACCTGGTGCTCGAATATCTCAGTTTCCCAGAAAAGATCAATGACACAATACCATTGACGAGCAACGTGTAAAATACATTATTAAAGCGCGATTTCTATACCATACTATAAATAGTGTTACGAGATTAGTAAGGCAACTGATCTACCTTCTTTCCCAGTTGAGTCATTAACCTTGAAAAAGAAACTTCTTCGGAGAAAGTTTCTGCCAATACGCATAGCAATATCGATCGTGCATTTTCTTGCACCTTGCTTCTGAACTGTTCATCATGGTCATCCTAAATCTTACAAGCAGATATTTATGCATATATTCTTCGAAATTTTTACAATTTCACAGATGTAGATAAATACAAGATATAGATAATGCCTAAAAATGAATGTATGAAACACCTAAGAGCGTGGTAGTGGTTATAATATTTAGTAACTAAAACCTAATCCGTGATTAGTGACCGGCAGGCGAATTTTCAGCCGCCATCTCTGCAATTCGATCTATTCGTAATTGTATTGTTTATCCCAGCGTGGTTCTGGTAATTCGGAATTCATCTAAAACTGTAAGTACGTACACACATACATACCTCGTGTAGACAATACCTCGATCGTTCACAAAATTTATTGTTATTCGTTCTGCGTGTAATCTCTATGGTAAACAGCGAGATAATTGCAGTATCTACCAGTGTCTTTGAGTCGACAGCAGAAGTCGCTGGATCTTAGAGTACTAGAGCCTTTGGCAGAAAACATGTGCATTGTTTTAACCAAAAAGTGATCGTTAACAACACCGATGGTCGAATGCGACTTTAAATGAGAACAAAAATCTACTATCTAAAGATTTGTCGACGTTGAATTCAAAGTCTGTTAAATATCGATCGCGAAGAAAATACTTACTGTATGCACTTCCGCAAACAAACAAACAGGTTAATAAGAGAGAATTAATAACAACCAACTGGCTAAGAGGTTCGCCATTAATCATGTCTACGGTCGGTTGGTAGAACTGGAACATCGCGTATCAGGAATCTGCATTAATCGCGTGGCGCTATAATAACGGTGTGTTCGCTTAAGGAAAGTGCGTATCGAGCGCCGAATCTTTGACGAGGCGCGTTTCTCGTTTAGGCTTCGTTTTCACTAGGATTGTAGGCCAGAAAATGGCACGGTCGTGTGACCGTTTCGTTGCGTGCAGACGCGAATCTTTCGCCTTTTACATTCGCGTTGGATAAGGAAAGTCACGGTACAATAAGCATGGAACGTGTTATTTCAAAATATCGTCATGCCGCAAAGATAGACGCAGTTCCGTGACCTGCGCCTGTATGTAGTTGCATTATCTGATGGAAGAGAGGGCGCAAAGGCGGTTTTAATCGGTTTGAAATCGTGCGAGGTCAAACCACTCGTTTATACGTTTATCCGAGACAAACGGATAAAGGCGTGGTAAAATGTCGCTAAGGTATGCATTTATAATATTTGCGACGAAAGAGATATTAATAAAGTTGCATGGTTACTCTCAATCGCAATTGCATATTGTGAGTGTAGTACTACTAGTTATTGGTTAATAAAGAAATGAAAAATACGATCGAAAATATCGATCTATATCTATCTATCTATCTATCTATCTATATATATATATATCTTCCAGTAAAGGTATTTTTTTTTATAAAATCGTTAAGGTTTTGATTCATGTATCGTGCAATTACGACGAAAGTTGATGATTTTATGATGCTGCAGCTGCGGGAGAAATTGCATGTGACATATCGAACTGTGAAGAAAGTCGGAATCACGAAAACGCTCGAACGAGCTTGGAGAATTTAATAAATCTTGTAACGTGGAAATTTCACCTGACACGTAAAAAGCGTCGAAAATAAAATACGAGCTGTAACAAATTTATTTTACCAAGAGAGGCAACGCTGTATTATTGTTATGACATATTGTTTGAATAATAGTAAATTTGGGAAAAGCAACGATAGTAGCAATAAGGTAGGAATAGGTTTTGTAGCACGAAGAAAAGGACGCGATCGATACTTTGGCAAGTAGCTGAAGTCAAGAATTCGTGTGAACGTATGAGCAGAGAGTAGACGCGATCAAGTCGAAGGACGATTGAAAGGAGAACGGCTGCACTCGGCCTATCATTCGTACATATACAACTTCGTTGCCTAAGCTTGGCACGCGCGACTTCTCGCTCCTTTCGTCCACGTACACCCGTTAGAATTCAAGCAAACACTTCCTGCTGTCTCGATCGTGAAAGTATCAAACAACTTCCACTGAAAATACGAACTGGTATTGGCCATATAAGCGATTTCGAATTACGTCAATAGTTCGATGAATTTGCCAACAACCGGTCGAGACAACCGAGAATATCGACTCCGGTTCAGCATCAACGGCGGAAATCGTATGACATATGAGCGAGTTCCGGCAAAAGAACGCAGATACGGAAAAACATTGATCACGTAAGTCGCGATAACTTAGAATTGCGTTAAATGCGGATGACGAATCTACAACGAATTGTATTATGATTACACGCGCGTTTTATAGAAAATTTGAATTAGTGGTATATAATTTCGAACAGCGTTGAATGTCGACAAATGAATAGTTGCGTCGATTCGTATTTTTAAGCAGATTTCGATTTCGACGAGGATAATTTTACGCCCGTTCTGCAATTTGCAACAGCGCGCGGTTCAAAAAATAAAAAGCCGCGTTATCATGAAATTAGATAGGTACACGTTGCGAATTTCCATTGACAGTTTAATCACGTAGCACTTACCGCAAGCTTTCGCGCGTTATGCTTTTAATAGCGCAATAATTTATAACACGAGGCGGGAAACGCGATCGCTAGACTGTGTCGTTCGATCTTGATCGATATTTACATAAAATTCTCATCGATCGAGGTAATAGATAGATCGGGTTATCTTACAATTCTTGCATCGATTATTAAAGATCGATGAGTATACGCAAAATAAGTGTACGCGTGTCTGATTAAAATATTTAAGGTAAATAGTATCGTACAGCATTTAATTACTTATTTTGACAAATTATTATTTAATTCGTAAAAAATAAATCAAACAAAAGTATAGGAATTGGGTCTTTAGAAATTGTTCAATGTCTTTTTAAGTGGCTCAAATTATTTCGACGGACCATTCGTTGCGAACGATGAAATTACATAAACGACAATAAAGGGCAGGATAGAACGCATTCTCAGATAATTTCTGCATTTCTAGAGTTTCTCTCCTAAAACGAAACACGAGACTACGGATAGGGCCTGAGCTCGAAAAGCGCAAGTGAACTTTGTTAACCAGCAATTAAAACGGCACGTGTGTTTGCGAATTTAGCGGCGAGAAATCAAATTACACGGCAACAAACGGATCGCAAGAAAACCAGTGCAATTAAACGCATTCGGGTAGCGTAACCACGCCTTAATTTATATCGCCGCTCGGATTTCGAAGGCGTAGAGCCTCGTCGACTCCGTTACGAACACACCCACGGAACTATTCCACTTACGACATTTACCACTGATACAACAACCCTTTTCAAGAGTATCCCGCGTTGCTGGAGCTCGGAATATTTCAGCCACTCTCTCTCTCTCTCTCTCTAGGAAATATTATTCGCCTCTGCTTGGCAAAACCATCGTAAACCGAGTTTATGCACTCGTAATATATATTTTGCGATACGAATAGAGTGTTAAGTAGAGGTCTAAAGACACAGTGAGCATACTATAACGGGCATATTATTTGACGAAACAGAAGATGTTTGACGTTCAAGCTGGAATTACAGTGTACAAGACGGTAAAAGATATGAAAATATATGAAGAAATGTTAATAGGGGGATGATTTTAATTTTAGGGGATTTTTATTTTATCATTGTTTGCTTTATAGTATGAAAGGATTGGTGAATGAAAAACAACGGTAGGTTCGTCGAATAGCGTGAGTGTTAATTTCCGAGTATCTTGTTCAAAAAAGGGAATGATATTTCGGAGTTCAACGGTACCTATTACGAGAATAAATAGCGGAACTAACGTTGCTAATAAAACGAGGAGAAACTAGACCAGAGCGGAGCTCCTTTTTTTGCACGAAGGCTGTAAAAAATTACAGGATATGCAAATACATTTAACGCGTTGCGTTTCTTTCAACTCAGAAAGTTGAATCGCTTTACAAAGTTGTTCGTGAATTCAAACGGAGGAGATCGTTTCCTTGTTATTTGCTTACAATTGCATGTCATGTTTCATTGCATAAGATGCAACGAGTCTTTGGCCATCGAAGTACCCAATAATAGGTCCCAAAAATCCTGCAATCGTCTAATTTACTTCGTTTCATAGTTTATTTATCTAATGTATTTTCATTCGTAGCTTATCTCGGATAAAAGAAAGTTTCGTCATCGCGGAATACGAAAGTAGAGCGTAGTTTTTCTAATCGAAAGCTAGAAAAAGGGGAACATCGATGTAGCTAAGGTCTCGTGAGAGAGAGAATCGTGCGGATTATTGCTCCGTTTTGAATAAAAATTAACTTCGATCCTCTTTGAGATAGAAGCGAAAAACATTTCTACCAATCGAAAGTCGAGAGAAGTCGAACGTAAATATATATCGTCGTATTAACTACGATACGATGATAATTGATGCTAATAGATTCGTTGATTTTCAAAGAACTTGGATTAAACTTCTCTGAGAGATATGCCGATAAGTAAATTAATAAGATAAGATAAGAAAATTAATATACGTGTATTTACAATTGCGTACGTTAAAAATTAATTAATCGTGTTTCATTGTATCGTGTCTCGATATATTGAATCCTCTTCGATCTTCGATTTTTACTCATTAAAAAAAAAAAAAAAAAAAAAGAAAAAAAATTGAAAGCTCACGATCTTTACATTATGTATAAGCATACATTAAGTAAGAATTGTGTTGATCTGTGGTCTTCGAAGCAGAATAATTACGGTAGAAGTCAAATTACGTAAGATATTGTAACAGCGTATATCTTACATATTCAAGAATTGTAACACGAAGCTTTAAATGGTTATTTAATAGCGTAGTGCGGCAGGAAGTTTGGAGTCGAGTTTTCCGCGACCAGCCGAGAAAATAAAGTGGACTGTTTCTCGATGCAAAGGACATTACAAAACGCGAAGGAACAATGCTGGAAAGCGTCTTCGCTTTCTTTCGGAAACGATCCGGACAGTTTCTCACGGAACGTGCTAGTCAAGTCCGTGAAAGAGCAACTACGATCTATACAACGATTATGCGAATCGAGCACGCCCACTTTTCATTTTCGGTCTTCCGATTTTCATTCGTCCGATTCGTTTAGTTTGTTTCCTAAATCGTAACTTTATTTTTGCTATCGCACGCTGCACTACGTTAGATTTTATATGCAAAAAGGTTGCCGCTTATCTTTAAGTTATTGGGCATATTTATTCTAAAATTACTCTTTTCGTTATTGAAATTTGTCTTCCTTGGTATTTTTTATCTATCGAAAATCTATCTATGTATTTTATTTTTATAACGAAATTCGTAGAAAGTAATTGAATGTTTCTTTCTTTCGCAAGTATTTATTCAGAAAATTCGAATGGAATTCACGAAATCATTCATATCGAATCGACCAATTTGCTTTCAAGGATCGGCCGAATCGTGGGACAAATTATCGCGTCTGATACCAACGAATTCGGTGTACGAACAACAGGACAAGAACGCATCTCCTGTCAATAATCCAGCGGAAACGCTATTACGCTCCTTGGACGAAAACAATGTCATGGAGACATCAAAGACGATTGGAAAGAAAAACAATCACGAAGAGGAACTAGACGAGGAAGTTTACGAAGACGAGTACGAAGTTGAAACCGATCCAAAAACGGAACATGAAACTTTGAAATTTCCTAAAATCACCGATTCCACTAATGCAAAATACGAAAGAGCTCCGTCAGAGTTAACCGCTCAGACAGAAGACATGTCCAGAGACGAAGATTATGTGGAAGACCCTTCGACGAGTCAGTACGACACGTACAATTACTATAACGACGATTACTCAAGTCCTAATCGGTCGCGATACCGGGCCGCAGGTAAGATAATTTGAAAATTACTCAAATTCCGAAGCTCGAATTTAAAATTTATCAACACACGTAATCCTCGAATTTGAACAACCATTAAGAGTTTGGAAGTGATTCAAATTTTGCAACACCGTTGCGTTCTTTCTTTGCGTTCGCTCTTACTTGCAATTAGTCTTACTTACAATAAGCCGAACGTAATAAGCAGCATGCTTTTTTATACACTTTCCTTAATTCTAATCCTTTTAAAGTTCTCCTACTTGCGAGGAAATGCCAGGAAAGAGCGTCGACGGATATTTCTCATTGAACAGAGTTAAATTCTCCACTACTCGAAATCTACTTTACTTTTCGCTTAGACTGTATAATTGTGTAAAATGTGATACGAATGGAATTCCAAAAATTAATAATTTCTTAAAACCTTCACGCGACACAATCCTCGATGTAATGTATAAGCTTTAATAGAAATCGACTTGGTTAAATTATATAACTTTCAAATAGCGATTCGAAAGACCATAGGAAATCGATTATCTGCCATCGTAACGCAAAATCAAGGCGCAGCCACCTTTTAAACTGCCTTCTTTCATGATATAACGCCACAGTATCAAATAATTATGATCTTCGTAGGCGGGTTCTACGTTATGTAAGCTCCTTTCGTCACCTGGCAAAGAAAGTCCAGTGCGTAGACAGAAAGAAACCAGACTACCGACTATGTAAAAGCAAGATTTTTGAAATTTTGCAGAGGACGAACACGCTCGCGACTATCCGGACACGGAGGAAGAAGAAGCGGAGCCGGAGGAGCACGGAGAACAAAAAGGAGGAGGAGGAGGAGGTGGAGAAGAAGAAGAAGATGGGAAGAAACCACAGGACAACGACTATGATACGTCAGAGGAAGAGGAAGAATATTTCGATTCTCACCACGTTGCGAACGTAAACGATTCTTCGTCCGACCTGTTCGAAGAAAAAGATCTAGACACGTCGATTTCAACGACCAACAACGAGGAGGGTTCCTCGATGGAAGGTAGCGACAAAACTTTCGCTTTTCTCGGACCACCAGAGACGAGAATAAATTCCTCCGCTGATAGTTCCATCTTGATCGGAGGAGCCATAGTGTCGGTAGTAACGACGAAAAGCGTCGTCAATGGCACGATTTCCGTTCCAACCACATCCTCACCGACTACTACCGAACAAGTTGCCGCACCACCCTCCTCCACCTCTATGGTAATCACGGAACAGCCTGTGACAGCGATAACAACCGAGGACACGTCTCGAATATTAGCTTCAGTTCAAACGAGTCGTAGCATATCCGGCGCTCGATTCTTGCCGTTTCCTGTAATAGATCGTATCGAACCGATCGGCCATAGCAGCGAGAAGAAAACTTCGCCACCTCCAGAGTCCACGGAAAGCATTATCGATAAATTGGACAGGGTACAGTCGGAATTGTCCAGCGGTTTTCTCGCCGGTGGCTTTCGAACTGCCGGCAATTCCCTTCAGTTGGACGTTTTGAACGAAAGAGACAGGAATAATCGCAGAAGGTACACTACTACCGCTAAGACGCCGGTCATTAGCAAGTTTGTACCGCGAAGATACAACGATAAGAGAAACGATCACGCGACGCCGAAGCCGAAGATCGAAACGACGCTTGATAGTTTGGAAGGATTGTTACCGCGTGATTACGTTACGAGGAGTTCGTCGACGGTGTCGACGCTTCCGAAGACTGGATTTAGGTTGGTGGTAGTTCAATTCTCGTTTAGGAACTTAATGTAGTCTCGTAAATGAAGTGTATGGAGTTCTTATAAATACGCGAGTATTTCTTCGCTTCGTTTTAACTTAATATTTTTATAGCGTTTTTTTAGACGTATAAAGATTTCTATATGTATATATTTGTACGACTATAAATGTCGCAGTTAGCTCTCATTGCCAATTCAACAAGGATAAATATATAACGTAGAGTAACACAGAGTATGATTAATGATCTTTAGATGGCCGACGAAGAGCACAACTAGCACAACAGCGGAACCAACCACGACTCAACTCGCGTCAACTGCCTCCATTGCCATGGCGAAAAAACCTAAAACCAACGTGATTGTTCAAGACATAAGTGCCTTCTTACCAGCCGGATACAAATTGAAGAAAGAGGACTCAACTGTTACAGAAAGCTCCCTGTTAAAGGATATTCTGGCGAAATCTAAGGTCGATATATCGTCGTTGTTACCAGCTGATTATAACAAGAAGAGAAACGAGGATGACGTGACAGCAATGACGACAACAGCGAAAAGTATAGGCGTTCCGTCAGAGAAATCGCCAGCTGAGAAAACGATTCAGGATTTGTTCGCTAAATCAAAAGTCGACATTTCTTCCTTGTTGCCACGCGATTACGAAGAGAAAAGGAAGAATCTTATTTCGGAGCCGGGGGACGTTCGTACTGAGAATTTTACCGAATCCAATGTTTCTGTGACAACAGAATCTACTTCGTCCACAACGAAGAAATCCGCTGGCTTGAAACTCGTGTTTCCTAGCAGGCCTGGCGGACGGAAAGCAATTAATAAAATCACCACGCCACCCAGTCCTCGAGGTGAAGGACCTGGCACGGTTACGCCGAAAATACACAGAGGATGGCCGATCAGGTGAAATTTAAAGTTTCTTTTAAGGAATCAAATTTGAAAGTCAAATATAAATTGAAATTGAGATTAAGTCGTGTTGATATTAAATTTTCTTTTGTAACTTTTGCAGAGTTACCACTGAATTTACCGGCTGGCCTAGTTCGTCGACTACCCCGATCTCGATAGAAAAGATACTGGAAGCTGCCCGAACCGCAACGATTTCGTCTGCTTCGCTAATCCCGATAACCGAAGCAACGTCGAGCACTACGACAACGTCGACTACGACGACAACGCCTCGACCAACCACGCCAGGAATATGTGAGCAAGATTGCGAAGTCGCTGGAACTATAAAGATAATTGGTAATACAAGCTGGGTACCGGAATTGCTTGATCGAAATACTCAAGAATGGCAGAAACTCGCCAATGAAATTGAACGAGAGGTATTCATATACATATACATATATATACACATTCTTTTTTTATAAACATAATGTTCAATAACGTTTCTTTTTATTTTTTTAACAGATGAACTTCATATTCTCAAAATCTGCTGTGCTAGCAAAATGGTATAAGAAGATAAGAATCGATTCATTCAGGTAATAATGCGGATAAAATTTGTTAAAATTGATGAAAAGCTGACTTATTTATTTCATGAGGAAATTTATAAATTTTAGCGAGGGTAGTATTTTGGTAGATTATTTCGTTGAATTGGCCAACTTGGAGCAAAATGTTAATACGCAGGAATTGAAAGTTATTTTCCACGATTCGTTACGGACTTATAACGCAAACAGGTGGAACGAAACTAAAACGAAGAGTTCGATAAAGCTTGGATCGTTCACAATCGATCCGAAATATACGGATTTCGTAGGTATGTTATGTTATTGATAGAGCATTTATTTTATAAAATTTGCGTCTTGACTTTACGTTTAAAAATAATTCCCTCCCAGTGATACCTAAAGTAACAACTCCCCAATACACTGAAGAAGACGATAGACTAGTTCCACAATGGGCAATTGCTGTAATCGTAATCGGTGTTGGCGGATTAGTCTTTATCATTATATTTGGTGTCTCTGTTGTAAGTATTAAATCGGAAGAAGGAACACTAATGTTAATGTAAAATTAATATCCGTTACGATATGCTTAATTTTTAGTTAATAAATCGTCATAATGCTTCGAAATTGAAGCCATCTATATCTACAATTTACGAAGAAGAAGTAGCAAAGAATATTACAGCTCATAGATCTAGTGATTACTCAAAACCGGTACATACGATTTGGACTGACCCAGACGTTTCTTGGAATGACAAGTCTTTCGAATCGACTTCCAACAAGGTAGAATTTTAAAATCCCTTTTGAAATCATTTGTAACAAATAATTCTGTAAATATTTATTAAATATAGTTATATAAATATTTTATTAATTTTGTAGATTCTTGTCGAGAAATCTTTTCAAGACAATAAGAAATATAACATGTACGATAGTTGGAGATCGCAGTGGAACGGTTATTATTACAACGGGTCTCATACTAGCAGTAAATATGGCGGTTACGATAGTACAACAAATTTATCAAGTCGTCATCATCCTGATTACGATACAAATTTCTAAATTTTACGGTAATAAAGTAAAATTTCTATCAACTCTGCTTTCATTTAATTTATTCAGTGCCTTATATTGGATTTTACAATGTTCTGTTCGTATGTTTCAAATTTACTGCAGTTTTATGTATAACAAACTATAATGTTACCTTATATCGATCAATTAACATCTCGCCTCCAGTTCGACTCCAGAAAATTGTTACAAGACGATTCAATAATTTTTTATCATCAGTTTATTGATTTTATTACAAAAAAACATTTATTGTTCATTCTAGTCAAAGAAATAAATAATCAGTGATGTTAAATAAGTATTTGAGAAAATACTTGATATTTTTTATGATTAAAAAAGAGAAAGACGAATTCGTTATCCTTATTTGTTTCCTTTTCTTCTAGCGTAATTAATATTGATTTGTATATATAAAAATAAAGTTTTTAATAATAATAAAATACATCTGCACCATTTGTTCATAAGCTTATATAAACATAGAAATATTATATACAGATTTATAATAATTTATTTGGCAATGCTAACAATTCCGTAATTGGGGAAACAGTTGTTTTCTCATGAGTTATGTGACATTTCAAAACGCTCAAAAGTTTTTGATATAAGAAGGAATGTCTATAAAATAAATAATATATAATTACAATTTCCTGCTTTTAACAGATACGAAATAAAAAATCTGAATTACTACCTGTTAGCTGGTTTACATATAGACAAATGATCTTGAGCAATTTCATAGAATTCACCTACTCCAGGATCTATATATAAGCATTAGAATTTTTGTTAAAAGTTCAATAATATTATACAGAATAATTTTCATCGTGTACGTACCTGCTGAATTAGACGTAACAAACTGAAATGGGACATTTAATGGTGTTACATGGGTAGATTTAGTTTCACTAAAGCTAATAATCTCTATGGGATAATCTTTCAACATATCGAGGAATTCGCTGTGTAATTTTAATAATTGTGGCGACTCTAAACATAAATCATAGCATTTATAAATATATCTAAAATATTTTTAAACTAATATCATAATACAATTTTAATATACCTTCACGAAGTTCCTGTACTTCGATCGATGGCCACAGTACCATTTGCGTTGCTTGCTTTAATGCTGCCACGCGGGAACCACGATGTGGAGTACTATAAAATACTATACCACGTGTATTTTTGCATATATTATTTTGATCACCATTCCTCCATTCTACAAAATGAATAGTTGCATGCATAAATATATAAATTTATATGAAAACGATATTAATATTTTATGCTGAAATATGAGAACGATCCTAACCATCCACAAGCATTTTTTTCACTAATAAACCACCCATTGAGTGACAAACCCAAACTGTCGGTCGTTTCCCAACACCGGCAATTAATAATTTTTTTATATATTCCTCGCTTCTTTTGCCCATAGTGCTTCATATGAACAAACAATAAAAATGAATTACAAATCTTGAATAGTTGGACGAAATAGTAACGTTAATAATGTTATTTACTTTTTGTCCTCTATTGGGCATGAAGATGTCCATAGTGACAAATTAGTGTCATAATTTACCCCAATAACTCGAACAAATGGAATATCCTGTGGTAACCAATCTTTAGGCCAACACTGCGTTCTATGCCGTTTATCGTGATAAATTTTCTTCATACACGTGTCATTTCTAAAATTGGAAATTCCAAAATATGGAATCATTTCTCAGCAAAACACGTAACTTGAAATAATATTATACCCTTGACAGAAAAATGGTCCATCCCCTCTAGAATTCGTACTTTGCGGGCAATCGTCTAGAATTACTTCAAAATCATGCCCCACTTTATCCCATTCACGTTTCCTCAAATCATAAGTTAAATCTTTCAAAAAATCTTGTGACTGATCATCTACCAAATTTGAAAAATTGATTCCATCTTGTATAATGTAGGGATCTACAATTTATGTAATTCACGTGAATAATTATGTTTAGTAGGAATACGAGGTCTGTTTAGGGACAATATAATCTAAGGATACATCTTTCTATCTGATTGCGCTGTTGTAAAATTATTAGTCAGCAACGATAGGTTATTTTGTACGAGTCGAAGATCGTGAGAATCACATTTCGAGATGACTAAAAGGTCTTTCGTAAATATTGAAAGTCTGGCGTTTACAACAGCACACCCAGATAGGAAGGTATACTCGTAAATCGGATTGTTTCCAAACGGATCTCGTATACGACAATATAATCGTAATTAATCTCATGTTCTATGTTTGTTACGCTAAATTATTATTTATAATACAAACAAACCTACAACCCCAACTACAGATGTATCTGGATCCCTTTGCCTCCACGTTATAAATACTCCACCAAGTAGTCCGTGTAAGAAAATGACATCTAACTTCGTGTTTGCTGCAGTTTTGTGCAAAGGATGAAGAAGATAAATACGTCTTGGATATTTATTATTCTCATCTACATCTAAATTTGCCAATGCACGACTGGCTGCTGCTGCCAATCTTATATCGCTACTTTGAGCCCATTCTACCAATGTACCAATCCAACCTTTAAACCAAAACCATGAATAATATACAATATTTTTAAGGAACAAAATAAGGAGGCAAATTTGAAATCTACTTAATATGTACCTGACTGAAAGATATCTTGCAAATACATTGAATGAAGTGAAATATTGGAAATTATTTTCGCAAGTAATATACATATGTTAATATTGTCGTTGAAAATTTTCTTTATTATCATTAATAATGGAAGACCGCCGGCATCGATGATATCTGAAAACAAGGAAAGATTAGATAAAAATGTTTTAAATTGTTAGATTTTTAATTTACCTTTACTATATAGCTCAAGGCAAGAATGATGGCACAGCGCTTGGACACAATTCTGTAATAATTCTTGATCCCATACTATGGCTGGTGCTACAGCCAGCCCTAAGTTCGTTAAATCGTGATCAAGTATCAGACTATCCTGTTTTCATACTTTGTAAATAATTAAAATGCGCACAAAATAATTTATATAATAGAAATTTAAAAATTTCAATGACTATATATACTTACAGAATGTATATCCTTAAAGTTTTTATTGAGAAATTGAAGAAGACAGGGATGTGTATTTTCGCATAATGTATTTAAGTAAAGGAGTAAGTGGTATACTTTTTCTATTATATCCTGAAAAAGATACAATCTCTCGTCAAATATATCTGTTAAATGAACGTAATTACGATAAATATATTATTATACATGCCTGTAAATTATATTGTACATGATGATATGGCGGCTGTAAAAAAAATCTTGAGTCAACATTTGGCATTCTTGCAAGAGACACTGCAGTTTTGGCATCCAACATTTGTGCAATATGCCGATAGTGCCAGTCTATAATTTTTAATGAAAAGCAAAAAAATATAAATAAAAACTCCTTATATGAAGATTAATAATAGCTAAAATGAATACCTTTCAAATGCTTTAAAGAATTAAGAGTACAGAGAGCTTTTAAACGTTCTCTGTCATTGCCACATTGTGCAATATGTAATAGTCTATATGACACATTACGGGCTAAAGACTTCCACCATTTCATTATGATATGAGCAAATGAAAATGATTCTGCTGGTACTGACGATTGTAAATTTTCAACTTTCCTTAATATGAGAACATCTGAAATCATAAGAACAGAGCTGATAAATATTTGGAGCTTAATAAATCATTGCAAGCTAATGATAAATACCTTTGAATCGAGGGTCATCAATATAAATATATCGAGTATATGGTTGATCCTTGCTCAGAACGTTGGTAGGTATAGAGGATTGTAAGATGTGTGATACTTGCCTTAATTGGTACAAAAACCAACAACCCCTAGATAAAAAAATATAAATCACTCAAATATTGATATATAGTATAATATTAATATATCATGAAATTAATGATTTTCAAAAAAATCCAATAAATAGAACTGACCCAACCACAACAATGCAGATTCCAGTTGATTTTACATACTCTATATATTTATGGTAAGTTCGTAATCTCATTGTAAAAAAATATTTTATCCTATCAAGAACGTGAGTATATTTGTATAACGTTGATGTTTCAAAGGGTATTTAAAAATATATGTATATATATATGTTTGGTGTGTATGTGTGTGTGTGTGTGTGTATATATATACCAAAGAGTCAAGATCGGCAATGTTTAATTATTTTACGGCCGTACTTTTATTTTCCAATAATTATTGATATGTATAATCATTAAGTATTATTTTCTTGTAAACATTACAACAGATATTAAGTCCTACAATAAAATTGTTATTATTTAGAAATATTATTTAGAAGGGTAAGTAAGATCCGATAAATTAGTTATTTATTGTTCATGGCCAATAGAACAGCAATTAAAATCATCTATAGCCGAAAATGTTAATAAACAAACATGAATATTTTCAAATCATAATGTTCATATATAATAATGGGCGAAATATACACGTCCATGCATGTTGACGTCAATATCAAAATATAAAATAAACGAAATTTTCAATATTTCATGCACATCGAAGACTTAAATTAATCAAAATGCTTTTCCTAAGCTGAACTTCTATTTACATAATGCATTTACAATTTCATTTTAGAATCTTTTTTATGCACCATTCCCTATGATTCGCATCGAAGTATATAAATTGATAACTGTTAAATTAGTTATTGTACATTTTATCGTGAAAATTGCAAAATAAATAGAAAAGAATGATGGAGACCAGGTGTAAATTTGTCACTGCGGACGAAGCATTAAACGATATAGTATGTATCGGCAGAGAAGCGATGCAAATGCGGCTGCGCCTGAATACGACAAGCGGCCTCGAGGCGCTGCTCGCGCACCAACTCTTCAGTCTTTTTGCTTCCCATTTTGTACCGTACAGTACGTCCACCGAAGTACTGACGTTTCGCTGTGCCATCGCATGGCCGACGTGTGCATTCCGAGGTTCACTTTCGCGTGGTACCCGCTCCGTCACAAGTATCGCTTTTAAAACGTTAACACTTGTGGCAAAACATCAACATACCGATCTCAGAGTGAGTGAAAAGTGTGGTAAACGATGGTTTGCCGTTTTCACCGATAGAACAGTAATTCTTTGTCGAACACGTTCTTTCTGACATAATCCGGTATAAACTGGATCGAAGCAGATTCATCGATAAACGGATTGATCATTCATTTCAGAGAAAAATTACTAGATCCGGCTTTCACGTCGACGTGGACCACCTTTCCAGGCTTCGTCCCGTTGGTGATAAACGATTAATTTAGTTTGAACCCATAAGCCGCGACCACGCGACACAACGCGCAGCAATGTCCAACGAAGAAACTTCCGCCGACCGCAATGTCGAAATCTGGAAAATCAAGAAACTTATAAAAAGTCTCGAAATGGCCAGGGGGTAAGTAGGTCGAAATTAATATTGCCGCGCCTTTTCTTATCAGCTGTTCGATTTTCTATTTGCACATATGCTTTAAAGAGCATGTGGTAAGTAGGAAGTAACGGTCTTTTCGTTCTTGCTGGGAAAATGAGTTTCACGTGATTCTACAGGAAAAATTTTCGAGGTACTCGAAATTTCGAGATATATATATCGTACCCATTCGATGTTTTATCACATTAAATTTTTTATTACATTAAAAAAATATATAGGTTTTATTAATATAACGCTAATACAACCTCACATAGAAACAGATTGTTTTACATACATATAGCATTGTTTATGATATATACTTGTCATGCATGGAATATCTTCTTCTGCAGGAACGGAACTAGTATGATTTCGTTAATTATCCCTCCAAAAGATCAGATATCGAGAGTAAGCAAAATGTTAGCAGACGAGTTTGGGACAGCATCGAATATTAAATCTCGTGTAAATAGACTATCTGTTTTGGGTGCTATCACATCCGTACAACATAGGCTAAAATTATATACGAAAGGTAATTTGAATAGATTATTGAAATCTTTTGTAATTTTCTTACTTACATCATATAAATTTATCCTTATTTGTATTATATGAATATTATATAGAGTATAGTGTGATACCATGTGCATATATCCATGCGCGTTATATACTACAATAATATAAATTACGCATTATCATTTTTTTAGTGCCTCCAAATGGCCTGGTAATATATTGTGGTACCATTGTAACAGAAGAAGGGAAAGAAAAGAAGGTTAACATTGATTTTGAACCCTTTAAACCTATTAATACTTCACTTTATCTTTGTGATAACAAGGTAGTTTACATTTTTGTAATTTAGTAAGAAAATATTTGTTAATTCAGTCAAAGAAAATAAATTTCAACATATCTTGGGGTATTTTAGTTTCACACTGAAGCACTTACAGCATTGCTTGCTGATGATAATAAATTTGGTTTTATCGTCATGGACGGTAATGGAGCATTGTTTGGTACGCTGCAAGGAAACACCCGTGAGGTTTTACATAAATTTACAGTAGATCTTCCAAAAAAGCATGGTATGTAAATAATTAGTACGATATTTAGTAAATAAAAGAAAAAGGAACAGTATACTTTATTTACTGAAAATCTAATTCCAGGCAGAGGAGGACAGTCAGCGCTTCGTTTTGCTCGGTTGCGTATGGAAAAGCGGCATAATTACGTTCGAAAAGTTGCAGAAGTAGCTACCCAATTATATATTACTAATGATAAACCTAATATTGCTGGTTTAATTTTAGCAGGCAGTGCCGACTTTAAAACAGAACTTAGTCAATCGGACATGTTTGATCCAGTAAGTTCATGTAAATTGATATTATAAACATACGTATATATAATTAAATTTGTAAAAGTATCTTTGCATATTTTTATTATTTTAGAGATTGCAAGCAAAGGTTATAAAGTTAGTAGATGTTTCATATGGTGGAGAGAACGGTTTTAATCAAGCTATTGAGTTGGCTGCTGAATCTTTGCAAAATGTAAAGTTTATTCAGGAAAAAAAATTAATTGGTTAGTATACATACTATAAAAATACTTTTTAAATACAAACAGATAGAAGACAGAATTGTTAACTCATTTTAAAACTGAGGACTGTATTATATTACCTGATCTAGGCCGTTATTTCGACGAAATCTCACAAGATACAGGGAAATATTGTTTCGGCGTAGAAGATACATTAAGAGCATTAGAGTTAGGCAGTGTAGAAACTCTTATTTGTTGGGAGAATTTAGATATTCAGCGGTACGTTTTAAAGAACCATACAAATGCAGAAGAGAAGGTTTTACACCTAACACCAGAACAAGAAAAAGACAAAACTCATTTTACTGACAAAGAGGTAAATTAAGCAATTTTAACCATTTGATTAATAAAATTAATTAAATAAACGCAACTAATTAATATAGGATACTTTTTTGTTGTGTTTAGAGCGGAGTAGAATTGGAACTTGTAGAATGTCAGCCTTTACTTGAGTGGTTAGCAAACAACTACAAGAGTTTCGGTGCCACTTTGGAAATTATTACAGATAAATCTCAAGAAGGCTCTCAGTTTGTAAGAGGTTTTGGTGGCATTGGAGGTAAGTTTCCTTCTTTCATTTGTTCTTGTGGCTATTAACTTTGACTTGACTGAAAGTAATATACTTATGAAGTAATAATTTGTATTCGTCCACTCGAAGTATACTAACAGAAAAGCGGCTGATTCCACTTTGATTAGCTAATCAGTAAGAGCAAAGGATATAAGTTTAATGTCTGTGTAAATATAACAAACCTTTCAATACGTTCCTAAAATGTGATTGAGTCTTGAGAATTTCCTCATTGTTGTTCCTCTATTAATAAGACGTTCATTGTGTATCTTTATTACAAACAAACAAAAGTGGTAAACCAAAATTTTAAAACATGGTCTTTGTCAAGATATAAATTCATATGTATGAAAAGTAAATGGTATTAAAGAAAAGTTAAAAATATGAGTTTTAATTATGGAGTATATCTTGATGCATAGGAATCCTCCGCTACAAAGTTGATTTCCAGTCACTGCAGGCTGATGAGCCTCTTGATGATGTTGACCTCGATGATTACTAATTTCATCTGTGAAATACTCAAAGTTGACCAGGTAGCTCTTTCTCTGTCTTGAGTGCATTCGTTTATATTTCGTGTATTATAGAACATATTACTTTCAGAACTGGACAAATTTATCAAACTATTTATGAATCTTGCATTAACTTATGCTTAAAAAAAAAAAAAAAAGAAAGAAATAAATAATATAATTATAGGACATAATTATTATGTTAGCTAATGACAATTAGTATAACATTAAACCTTCGTATATAATAGCATTCATCAATAATCTAATTGTTTAATTAATGTACATCGAATTCTATCGTTATATTTGTTTGCATTTTAAATGTAGTCTGTATAGATCTATAATAAATCACTTTATAATATAAATCCTGTACTCATCATGAAGAGATCAATTTCCGTTATGATTGATAAAATGTGTTATTAATGCGACATTGTTGTTTTGAGCAGTGATAGAGATTTTTCTTTATATGCCATGAATTTATATTGTTATTAATAATTAAGATACATCCATTTAGTAAGTAATTGACGATAAATTTGTCCAAAAAAATTTGAAGTTTCTTCTGTTGAATTTTTCACTGAATAGTATAGTTCAATACTTCTGTGCAAATCTGTAGTATATGTATGTCTCTTCTGATGAGTTTGAATGTGAATATAGATATTTTTAGTTGTGAATTTCGAGGTATAATATTTACTTTTACGAATAAAAAGCCTGAAAACTTTGCTGTCTCCTTTTTTTCTTGGTGGTACAAAAATTAAGAGAAAATCTTGTATATATATGAAATGTGGATAATTGTAATTGAAGAGGGTGAGTTGAAGCATTCCAGTGTGTAACTTTTTTGCCTTGAGCATTATTAGATACTGTCTTTTTTTTTTTTTTTTTTTTTTTTTTTTTTTTTTTTTTTTTTTTTTTTTTTTTTTTTTTTTTTTTAGTGATTGTACATTATAGTAATTAAAGTTAAACTGTAGGTACAATACACATACTCAATTTAATGGATATATAATATTGCTTATTTCCACAAACACAATTATTTTTATTATTTCATGATACATTTTACTTTAAACTTTCGTTGCATACTTATGTGTACAAAATCATTTACAACACAGACGATTCACACATAATACAGTTTCGTTCATTTTTGGATACAATAGATATTTTTGGAACATTGTCATGACAATACTCCATCTATTACACACACGCACACACACAAAGATATTTTTTATTGTTTCTAAACTGTTGTGGATATACTGTGTGTTAGCAATATGTTAATGAATAACACAAATATTTATAAGAAAAATAATTTTATAAAAATATCTAACTACTGAGATAGCACTATTATATGTATTTTTGAATGTTATGACTATAATTTATCAAAGAAATGTGTATATATATGCGCGCGCGCGTGTTTGTGTGTATACATATATGTATGTATACATGTATGTATATATACACACACACACACATATATATATATATATGTGATTTTCGAAATAATATCGAAACCACTATTTCTTATTTTATTCTGCAATAGATGTATATAGGAAATTTTCTTTATGTGCATGTAAAGCTTCTTAGCCCTTTTATATTTTTATAGGCCTAATATTTTGCATATTGTGTTTGGAATCATTGTTTCTTTTTTCTTATTAAAGTTTATATACTTTCTCTATGCATATTTGTTATAATTTTATTCGGTGTTTTTAAAAGGTTATTTAACACATATTCAAAGATTTATTGTATATTTAATATAAATAGATATTAACCACTTAAATATCAATTATATTAAAAGTATTATAACATACAATTAGTTTAACAGTTTTGTTACAATTATATTTAAATTAAAAAGTTTTTAAGTTAGAATCTTAGTTGAAATGGAATTGAACGCATATTTTAATGGCAATATTATTATAAAATAATTCTTTAAGGTTATCTAATGTTTATATTAATATACAAACATACCTTGCATTACTGCCTGTATAAGGAAACAATAACAAATACTGCTTGCTGCATGTTATGCAATAGGCAAATGTTCATTTCACTATCAAAGATAAATTATGGTTTTGTATTTTTGAAAAAATACTTAAATGCTGTTATTAATCTTTAAAATAATATCAAGTGTATATATAGTCTTTGGTGGTGAACATCAAACGTAATAAATAATTATTTACGTAATAAATGGCTAGGCTTTGTTAAATAGTCAAAGTATTTGATCAAGCATAAGTACTAATTGATGGTTTGTTTCCATTAGCTTGCATATTGGGAAAGGTATAGTAATTGCTTTATACCATTTTAGTGAAAGAGAAAGCTGTGAAATTGACTGTACTTTATTAACCCTTATCATTGCACTTCTTAACATCAAGTGTATTTTGCTATAGAATGTTATACATTGTATAAGAAATCATTCTATTTATTACAATGGTATTTTTCTCCTTTATTATTATTAGCAATACTATCAAGATTTAGTTATTAATATTACATTGTTAAATCTATTCTATATTATCTTTTGTTATTAGTGATGTTGCTAACTTATAGAAATATTATTTAATATAAAAGGATGTAATATATTTAATGTATAATAACACGAATAACTGTTTATTTACATAATATTTTACTAGAATGTATTTTTTGTTACCTGATAATCTTGTCATTATAGCAATTATTTTTATATCCGTTTTAGAATTAATTGCTTGCTATACATTTTTGATAAAATTATGAATTAGAACTTATGTTTTAGATTATAATTTTGAAAATGTGATACCTATTATATGTATAACATTCACTTACTTTACAGTCATATTATTAATATATATTTCTATATATCATGTTTATATAGTGATAGCAATCTTTCATTTTTTCAAATTGTATTGCATAGTTATACAAATAACAGTGTTTTTGTAAAGTATTACTTTCTAACACTTTATTAAAGAATTGGAAGGCACTGCGAACAATACATTATGCATGATTAATAATTAATTATTATGTTAAACTAATTCATCATAATATTTCTACAGATTATTGATTGCAAATTCTATTTTATTAATTTGATCGTGTAACTTCTTCATTTTTTTTTTTTTTTTTTTTTTTTTATAGAACATCATTTGTATTGTATTATTAAAATACTTTTCATTTATTTCTATAAATATTCCATAGCAAAACATTTTGGATAAATCTTTGGTGTACTAAAATAGTATTTTGTTAACATGTGTTTTACAGGTATATTGCGGTACAAAGTGGACTTTCAGAGTATGCAACTTGAAGATGTTGAGGTTGATACCTTTGATCTGGATGACTATTAAATCCGTGACTCGACAGACAGTTCTTTTAGCTTCACAGGAAAACATGAGTATATGTTCTCCCTTGCATCATATTTTATGAGAGGCACATAAGAGGACATGTTTATAAAATTTATTATATGATGCAACACACATCATAAAATTATTCATTAGAATTCATTCGAGCAATTCACAATCAATACACAAAGATGAAAAGCACAACACGTGGCGCGCCGATAATCCATGTCCATGAAGAAACAAAGGCAACTCGAAGACTGTGACACTTAATTAAGCCAGCTTGATACCTGCCTATCTCACAGAACATTACCTTATATTACAGTTACATTCTTTAATTATTCACATGGATTTATTTAAATAATTACACGCGTTACAGTGCTGAATATGTTTGTACAGTACACAGTTGGAGATATGATAATTTTGTACCAAATTAATGTTTTGCCATCTTGTCATGAATTTTACGATTGAAAAATGGAAAGGGGAAAAGATACTCAGATAACATGAGGATGAATGTAGAGTTATTTTTGTTCAGATACAACCATGGATAAGCTGTAATAAACTGATTATCATAAACATAAAGTTGCGTATCGTGTATTCTATACCGATTACTAAATTCATATGAATAATGAAGAGTTCTGTACATAGACTTAAATTTTTAATGGCACTGTTGCCTTAGACATAAGTTAAGATCGCGTAATATCCCAGGAAAATAAAATCTTTCCGTCTCATCGAGTGATACACATATAAACATATAAGAGATAATTTTTCGTATCTACATTAACTTTGCTGGCTCTCGACTCTTATATTTTGTACACTCACAATTGTATATAACAAATGCTCCGCAAGTGTATCGAGATATATCTTTTCGATTGTTACAACGGTGCACTCCGTTAGTAAAGAAATATCTTCTGCAATATTTAAGTAGCAATTATTGAAAATATTACAAAATTTATTTTAACATTGTTAATTTAAATTGCTTATCCATATGATGCCTTTGTAATAAACAATAATATGTATGTATAAATGTGAGAAGAATGAAACGTGCAATTTTGGTGAAGTATCTTTTATGAAATGTCGCTGTATAGTAAAGGAAGATTTGCAAATACCGTGAATCTTATGGTGAAAATAATGTATTGTTAATTAATAGTATAACTAGATTATTTATACTATTATGCCATATGTGATGCAAGGATAAAGCTTTATGAAAACTTCATCAAAATAGAACGTTCAAAAAAAAAGATGACCTGGCTTATGGTATGTGCACAACGAATTCCAGAACATGATGGTTTAAAAGTATTGTATCTGTGTATTGTCTTCAAGGCAGCGAAATGTTATATGTCAGCTTAATGTTTCTTTAAATTTTTATATGTAAACATTCTTTCGATAGGAATCTAGATAATTATTTATTACTACATCGGTGCGATTATTTCTTCTGCTTAACAGAAGATTATTTTAAGTATACAAGTTCTAGTTCTAAGAACTCGGTAAACGTCTGAAAGAGATTAGGAAAAAGCCGTGTAATCTTGAATAATTTTCGGTTTTTTTGTTTTTAATTTTTTTATAAGGTAAGGGAATGTGAATTTGCAGAAGAACGCATGAAAGAAAGGAATTAATGATTCGATGTCGTTCGTACATCTCATTTAAACAAATCAATGACGTACTTAGATTATGGCTTGCCTATGATCTCTTCCATAAGCATAGTTGTATAATCTGCTAACAGATTTATAATTTTTGGCAATCTTATTCTCCTGTATTGCTCTAACAAAATATTTTTGTTCTTTCAAATGTTACTTTTTATCTAACAAGGCAATACAAAGATGTAATCGTTATAAGTTTTTGCTTAATGAAATTTTTCAAAATGTGGATTTAATGCCCTAAAAATTTTAATTCGTTTTTATTGAAATGAATACGAGGATACGGTAAAGATATGAATTTCGAGTTTACGTGATAAAATGTTGGCCGTACCATGATACATGTTCTATAAAAAATGTTTTGTGAAGTGATAAAGAGGGATATTGAAATAATGGCTCATAATAATGAAATGATAGTTTATGATACTTAAATGTAGTCTATGTAACAAAACATTCTGATTATGATGATAGAAGTTACCTCGATAAAAATTCATAGTGTTAATTTATAATTATCTTTAACTATATCAAGTAGTTAGCTCATATATCTATGTTTTGTATGTTTTGGTATATGTGGTAGTTATTAACAATTAAAATTGTACTATTATTTTACTGTTAATAATACGGAATCGAGAAGAATATAAATTTTGTAAAACTAACAATGAAATATTTTAATCGCTTTCGCTTCTCTTCGAAAATATTTTCAATTTATCTGATAATTAAACATTATTTCCAATCTCCCTTTTTTCACATACGCATTACACAAAATTTATACGCAAAGAAAATTAACGTATCGTTAATATCAAAATTTAATAAAAAATCTGAATAGAATAGAATATAAAAAAGTGAATAAGAAGTGAAAAATACAGTCTATGTTTCTCATGCAAACAAGTTGCTATTAGAACCCGAAAATGTCACAATAATATTTGCTTTTAACTTCATTTAAAAATATTTTAGAACTGCGAAAAGTAAGATAAATAATGGCGGAGATAGAATGGAAAAATAGATTTTAACGTTTTTGCCCTGTGATGGATCCGATCACAATGAGAGATATTTCCGGGTTCCAATTATAACGTCTTCTTACATTTTTGTTAATGCTCTCCCTTTTATATACGTGAATTTCACTTACACGAAGTAACAGAAAAAATTCTTTATATTATTGGTAAGACATACATATTCGCCTATGGAACGAGGTGCTATTGAATAGAAATTTGGATAGAAAGATGAAGAGAAATTGAAAGAATATAATAAAAGAGAAAATGCTCTATGAAATACATCTTATATTTTACACCTGGATGTACCCAGATATCTTTGCTTAGTATGTATATCCGAACGGATATAGTTTAATGTATTTGTTTCTTTAATTTCTTTTGAAGTAACATTAGTCTTGTAAAAATATTAAATTATATTTATATATACATATAGCTACATCAGATCAGAGTTTTTTTTATACCTGTGCGCATTTCACATAGTGAAAGAGTATTGATGTTAAGGACAATAATACAAACAATTATCTATGCTTATAAAAGTTAAATAGATGTAAACTTATAGCAAAGATGTCACTCTTGTACATAATATTCTATAAATCTTTATTTATAATGATACTACTTGTCATCCTTATCTGGTACCAAGAGATTAAGATTGGCATCTTTAGTCGTTGATCCTATAAAAGTTTCCTCATCTCCGCGAATGGATAATGCGGTAACGGAAACATTTGTTCTTCTTTCATCCATCATTGCAGCCCTTGTCCAATTTGAACTGCTGCATTTTATACAACTATGCGAAGGTATTCTGTCTAAACTCGCTGTTCTATTTCCACAATCTCCACATTTGAAGAATCTTTTCACCGCGTCAGCAACACGCAATGGATGGTTCTGCTCTTTGCACATTTCAGAAGCAGAAAAAGACGTATATTTACAAGTTAAACATCTAACAGCCTTACAGGGAACCTTATAAGTAGTCAACATTTTCTCTTCCATTCTCTCTTTCATTTCTAGCTTATTGAAATATTTGTCTTGCTCCTGTTCATAAGATTTTTCAATGAGATCAGTATGAGCAGATTTAGTTTGCATTATTTCTTTAAATTTATCTGATAGTACATTTGACTTCTTTGCTTCTTGCGTTTCATCATTTTCCGATTCTCTTGGACGTTTCTTTCCCTTTTCTAGTTTCTCTTCTTTACTCAAACGCACTTTGTTAGGATCTTTAGGTTTAATTTTACCATTTTCTTTGATCCATTTCACAGCATTATTTTTAGCAATGTTAATTTGTCTTTTAGTTATAGGCTCTGACAAATCTATCGTTCCTCCAAGACAACCAATACCTAAGCGAGGATTTGAAGATAGAGAAGACAAATTTTTGTTTTCTATATTATTATTTTTGCAGGAATTTAACTCTATTAACGTAGATGAAGAGGATGCCTTGTAGGCTGAAGATGTTTGTGATAATACAGCAGCTTTCCAACCTCTCGACTTATTCATCTGTTCAAAGTCTCTTTTTAATCGTTGTCCTGGTATATCTGTTTGCACATTTCGACTTTTTATATTATCTAAACTATTAATAGTTGAATCATTAATCTTCTGGCTTCCTGAAAGTAATGCCAATCGTTTGGCATCTTTTTCTTCTAATTTTTTATTTTTTACAGCAACAACAGCGTTAAATTCGGGCATATTGTTGAAAAATGATTTTTGTTTTTGCTGTGGTTTTTTTTTTAACATATCTATTGAAAATTTCTGAGTATTACTAAATGCCTGTAATTCTGCTCTGCGAGAGCATTTCTTGTATTCCCGTTTGACGTGATACAAACAAAATTCACAACGACTAAGATTTATAATAGAACTACACGGTTCTCCATTCTTTCTTCTGGACTTGCATTTTCCCATATCTTTAGATTTACCAAGTATCATGACTCTCTGAGGATTATCAACTGATAATGTTGCTAAATCAGAATTGTCTTTAGATTCCAAGACATTTGGATTAAGAATACCTATCACAGTCCCAATAGTAGTTTTCCATAGTGTTTTATATGCGTTACTAAACATAAAAAGGCACACAGTATTCATATTATCAGATAGATCGCTTATTTTCCATATAGCGTATGTACTTCCTTTTTGAGAAGTTTTTGGCGTAGATTTATTTATTAATACTCCTGCAATTACCCAGTCTTTCTCCATTTTTTCTGGATTAAGATGATATTTTATTTTCGACACTGTAACAGGCACTTTATCGCTCATACGTGCTTTCAGCTCTGCCGAAGAGATTATTGGATTAACGATTCTTAATCCAAAAAATGGATCGCTATAAACATCTTTTGCTGTAACAATAACATTATCTGTTACTGTACTTAAATTTTTATTGGTCTTTGTCGCACTAAAATCAAATGTTCTACTGCCTTCACGCGGAAGCGGTCTATCCTCATCTTTTTTAATAGTTTCCTTTTTTAATAAAGTTTTTATATCACGTCCATAATTGGAATATTTTTGTTCCTCGAAGTAACGCCTGTCTTCGTCATCCGAGGAGTCAAGGGTATCATCATAAACTTCACTTTTTTCCTGGGTATTAATAGATTTACTTCCATCAATTGTTTTAGGTGTACTGTCTAAGAAATTAAAGTCTAGTTCTTTAAGAGTTTCTTTTCGAGTTTCTTTTTGACATAATTCCTGATTTTCTTCTGTATCACCATTAGCCAGGAGATCATTTAAAATATCATTTACGTCAGAATCGCTATCATTATCCATTTTAAATATCTAAAATAAAATTATTTGCTGTAATAATTATACGAATATAACTAATATTTTAATAGTTTCAACAGTATTTAATCAACCTTTATTACTTACAAATTACGCACAGAAATTGTTTACTTTTAATACGGAAGACGTTGAAACTTAATCGCTAAAGAAAAATTATACTTTTAAGACCACTTATTAGTCACCTTAACGCGTTCATCGTACAGATGAGCAACAAGCCACGAGTGATTATCAAAACAGTCTGCCATCTTTCCCGCCATTTCTTAACGACAAGCTATGTTTTCATCGGTACGACCAAAAATTTATTCCTCGGATCTGTTTCGTATTTGTAAAATTATCACGAGTAGATATAACATGTCGTTTAATCCAATTACCTAATATCGGAAACAATTAAGTATTTTATGCCTTTCTAAATAAATCGTGTTAATGGCTCGAAAATTGGACAAAATAGAACTAACCAATAAAATTAAGTATTCGGTATTAGAAATAGATAAATTAATATTATGTGCGATTTGAGGTACTGTTACGTTATACGAGTATACTACAAGATATCATACTCTAAGAAATATAGTACTTCTAAAAACCGTAAAAATATTACTAATAAAAATACAATTATACGTATATATAAATCTTTATCATTTCTGACATTGTTTGAAACAAATTATGTCTTTCAAGTTCAACATAATTGATGAAAAACAGGCAGAATTAATACACCAAAATTGTTAAAATATTTGATTTGAAATGCAATACAATTACTTAATAAAAGATAGAAATATTTACAATCAATATAGGTTAATAGAGGGCATTAAAGTTTATTTATATGTATCTATTAACGATTTTTTTTTTAACGCGAAGGTTGTCTTTTCATCAATCCGTAGTATGAAAATCGATCGGTCGTATGAAAGATTTATTTTGGATATTGCAGTCTGTCTAAAGGATACAGAAATGAGTTTTGTGGAAGGAAAAGTAGCACCGAAATATAGTTGTGGATTTGAAACGCGTTTCGTTATTCCTCCTCTGATTTTACAAGATTACAATGCGTGACATTCTTTATTTTTGAAATCAGTCTACCTACGAATTTGTTGAATTTGAACGTTATAATCTTTTATCATAATACTGTTATCGCAGAGAAGCTATTAAAACCTAGAAGAATTCATCGGAATTTATAAATTTGTAGATGTACGCCCAATACGTTCGCGAAACCTTTCTTTACCTCGTTCAGTAACGTAATCCCGATAACGACGAAGTGGAATACATTTTTAGAATTTTTCTAAAAACAGCACGAAATTTTATTTTAAACGTCGTGCTTCTGTATGCACGAACGATTATCGAGCGAAATAAATAGCACGGCATGGACATTCGTTTCAAGTTTGCGCTGCAGTAATCATAGCGTGCTAGTCATTTCATATCCTTTACGTAAGCTACCATGTGTAAGAGTAGTTGTATCTAATTGTCATTACGCTTGATGTTTATTTCATAAATAACAGGAATGACAAGAATCGCGTCATCGATAATGCAACGAAATTGAAACAAATATATTTGATGATAGATTTGAGTGGAAAAACAATTTTAGAAAAAAAAGTTCTGAATATATATCTACAAACAGTAGCGAATGATAATGTTATAATTTTCAGTGACCAAGAAGCATATGTATACTGTTAGTCAATTTGCTACGGTGGAACCGTCGATCGATTCGAGCAATAAGTCATCAATAAAACATATTCTCCGCTACACTTTACCGTCTATCGATCCTGCAGCTATATTACTTTCTTATTTGTGACGATAACTTTTCTCAAAGCAAGAATTTCTTTCTCTGGTGCCGTTGGAAAATCGTTTCTCTTTAATATATAATTTGCAAGAAGTGTCCACTGCTATATCTTCGCGTTGTAACGAACAGCGTCGGTTGGCTTATCTATAATTAAACCTCGATGCGATTTGTCTGAAAGAGAATCGTAGAAACAACGTTGCACTTACATTCTCCGTCATGAAAATTCATCTCAGAAAGAAATAAAAGCTTCTGTTGAAAAGTTTCGTTTGACATTATTTTAATTTGATCGTTATTTTTTTTTTTTGTTTTTTTTTTTACTGAAGCGCGGTTTAACGTCGCGCTAAGTCGTCCATATGCTTTCTACAAGGGAAGGTGGTTTCTCCAGATCTGGTTCGAAATAATCCGCGGCACGAGGCACCGATAGTATCCTCCACCTGCTAATCTCGAGGAAAGCTGCACGTTTCAAACGCCTTCCACCTGTTAGTCATGGGGAAAGCGTATGGTTACGAAGTTTTTCGAGTAGAACGGTGCAACACGCAGCGGTTCTCTCTTTCGTCCTTTCGGTCCTTTCGACGACCGTCCCTGCCATCTACCATCTGCGTTCTATGGAGAATACAGAGATGTCTGTTATTAAAGGATAAATACAAATAATAAAAGGAAGAAATATATCTCGGTTTCAGGAAGTAGTCGCGTGACAATGTTTCACGCGGTTGAATACCTTTGGGAATCTTTTTATCGAACAACAAAACGAGATATAGCGTATATAATATATACATTAGTTTTCTAATATTTAAAATTAAAACAATGGCGTCATAATAGCTGCTAGAATGAATATCCCTCCGAGAATAAATATTTTACGCTCCGTTATGGAGCGTTCGTATCACCGAATAGATTATTCAGCAAGGTAATATACATATGTAGAATAAAAGTCGCGCGTGCACGATGAAATTTATGTATAAAAAAAGGAAATTTACGAGCAGTGGCAAGTATCAATTTACAAACGATCGATTAGCCTTAGCGTATATCGTTGAACGCGTTGGTTCGCGTCACGGTAAAACGCGCGCTCCGCCGTACAACTGCAATATACACAACTGTCCATAGCAACGTTGTTGTCAACATAATTTCTACAATGTAGCATGTTTCCCGGTATCGAAAGAGGCGCGTAGCGAAGCTGGAGAATCGCTCGTTTTTTAATCGCCCCATTATTAACGAACTCGGTCGTGCCTCCGTTTGATAGAGGCAGAGCTCGCAATTTCCTCGGTCGGAGTCACCTAGAGCATCGTCGGAGGAAAAGGTAAAACATGGGAGGGCGAGTCCCCACCAGGCGCGTGCCTTGCCCCTTGACCCCCTCGTCGTACCTCGTGCGTGACCCCCACCCCTGTTTGCCACCCACTCACCTACCCCGACCCAGTGGCCCGCGGGCCACCCCACCGCGCCCCACCCCTGCGCCGACAGCGATTCGACCCCGCGCGCGCACCCGTCTCGAGCGTCGTGCTCGTTCGCAGTCCGTCAGTCTATCGGCAACCTGCGTACCAGTCGTGTCGCAGTGCTTACGTAACAATATATTATTATTATTCTTACTTGCCTGACCGGTGTGTTGTTCATTTGTAAATCGCGGTCTACGTTTTTTCGTTCGTCCCTCGCCGAGTTACTCGTCCTTGCCGCTCGGTCTCAACTCTAATTGGTTTAATCGACACGCAATTGTATACATACAAAAGGGTCAATCGTCAACGTTAATACATATACATATCTTTCCTCGATCAACTACATAAAAACACGCGAAGAAATACATATAAAATACAGCAAGCACACGTAAAACACGACGAACGCACGCGCCGCGCTCGCGATAAACGCGCTCTACGTCTCCCGCGAATCGCCGTTACCTGCCTGTCTCGCCTGCACACGTCGTCGTGCGAGTACATCCGGATCCGGATCGTCGCTGTTCAATCAACATCGCCGTGCTGGTTAATCTCCGTGGTCGCGCGATCGATCGATACGCGATTATTAATCAATATCGTCTACGATTATATACGTGTTGTAAAATACGCGAGGAAGAGACAAAAGGAATCAGGATAGCACGTCGCTGCTGCACGAGTTACTACCTGCGGCCGGTAAATGAACAAGTGTCGTCGACGAACCACCGCTATAGAGCACGTTCTCTGGGTTCGGCCCTCCTCCACGGGCACGGTGTATCGATTGCTCTAAAATAGACGCGTGGGAACACCTGCAGGCTACATACACATTCTACCTACAGCTCAGACTGTCTGGTTCTCGCTGTAGCCCTCTCTCTCTCTTACTTTCCCACTGCATCGGTCTTTCCTGACGCCCTTGCACAGCTCGTGACAGGTACAACGAGAGTAACGGTAGCAGCAGCAGCAGCAGCAGCAGCAGCAGCAGCAGCAGCAGCAACAGCAACAGCAGCAGCAGCAACAGCAGCAGCAGCAGAAGCAGCAGCAGCAGCAATAGCAGCAGTAGCAGCAGCAGCAGCAGCAGCAGCAGCAGCACCGCGCTGTCGTAGGGCTGGAGGTGGTGGAGGTGGTGGCGGTGGTGGCGGAGGTGCAAGCGATCAAGAAGAAACGTAACAGGAAGCGGAAGAAGCGAAACGAAGGCGAAAAGAAAGAGAGAGAGAGAGGGTAGAAGGACAGAACGGAAGAAAGTACAAGAGAGACATAGATCGTACGTACGTGGATATACGTGCGCGCGCGCGCTCGCCAACGGAAAGGAAAGGAGGGAAAGGTGGAGAAGGAGGAAGGAGGCGATACGCCTGGGTTTCTCGCGAGAAAAGGGTTATTTCCAGTGATACGTCCTGGAGGCGCCTGTCGTCTTCGCCGGTACAACCATAACGCCGCCCGCTTTAAAACGCCCGAGACGGGATACGGTGGACTCATCGCCGCCACCCGCTCGAACCGCAGCCCCCGGAAACCCCGGACCATCCAGCAAACTCGCTTGCATCATGGACGCACCGCTCTCACAGAGTATGGACTCCGTCAACACGGTAGCCACCGGTGAAGACGAGGTACGTGCACTAACTACTACACCGTACATTGTATCGTTAACGACGCGCCTGTGCATTACGCACGATCATCTCTCTCTCTCTCTCTCTCTCTCTCTGTACATATATATAAATATGTACATATATAAATATATGTACGCGCTATGTATGTATTATACGGGTATGTACACCAGAGCCGCCGATCGCTTCCTCGTTTTCACCCTTCTCCCTTTCTCTCGCCGTTCGTTGCGCCGTGCCGCGCCGCGCGAGGCCGCGCGCGTACACACATTTGCACAGGGCATCCGACATACCTACTTCCTTCCTTCCTTCCTTCCCATCAACTTACCTCAGTTACCCTCCGTCCCACTCCTACGCTCGCCATATTGCTCGTTTCTCTTCCTTCCTCGTTTTCTTCCCTCTTCTTCTATATATTACTCTACCTTGCTCGCTCTTCCCATCGCTTTCCTTTTCTCGCGTACACCGTATTCTTCCCTCCTCGTTCCTCTTTCCAGGGCTTACACGTCACGAGAACGCGCAGGCGCGTTGCACGCGCAAACTTTGCGTGCTGTGCTGTGTCGTGGCTGCCGGTGCACATAGTACTTACACGTATATACATACACGCGGTTCAGTGTAAGCATGTATATAGAGAGAGCGTTAACGCTACGAGCGTGTATACGGGCAGAGAGAAGGCGGGAATTCGATCGTGCACCACAATACACAGTGTGTGCCGCAGGTGACTCGTTTCCATCGTCCGCTCGATCGGTCGGTTGGCTGGATAGGCTGGTTTAGCAGGCCGGCTTCCTTCCTCGCAGCCGAGCACCTGAGAGAGTGACGCGCCACGCCAGACCACGCTTGTTATTGATTTTTCCGCAACGCGAGACCCGCGGAGGGCTCGCTATACGCTCTCTGTCACATCATATGCCGCTGGATTACGCTTCGTCACACGACACACGCATTATCAGACGTTACATAGGTAGCAGGCGACCGCGCCAACTGTTTTATTATCGGGGTCCTACGAAAAACAAGTACATACAAGCTTTGTTCGTCGTAGAAAACCTCAACTCTCTTATATATGATCCTGGATCATGCTTGCTCGCGATATGTATGTGTATATATATATATGTATATATATATACATATATATATATATATTGGACGATCGTTCAAGTCGGCGGTTATTAGCTGCAGGCACCTGTCTCGTGAATTCTCGATTAACTTTCACGAAACTGTCGGTCTTGTATAGCAACTTGTGTGGCGTTTACCAGTTATGTACCTGCTTTTTGATCAAACGTGTAGCTTCCAGTGCAACGCACCGATCGCTATCGATATTTGATCAACACGATGACGCGTGAAACTCGAATAACACATCGGGATACGATTAATATGTACATCGGTCAATTTTTCATCGTACGCCAACGTACGCCCTTTCAAGCAGTATCCTCTACGTTCTATCGTATTCTAACTCGTATTATTACATCGTTATAACGTCCCTTTTACGCGACTTCTTCACCTTCTAGGGACAAAATGGAGTCGCTGCCCGTAATAGAAGCGAATCAAAGACGATTTATTATTCACGCTATAGAACTTCCCTTACTAACGTCACCGAGTAACAGAGGCAACTTCTCGCGACGCGTTCGAACGCTTTACACACGATCGATCAAAATCGAAGGAAAACTAAAGCGTTTTGAAACTCGTGCCGGCGAATCGGATCGTAAATCGTTAATACAGCAGGGGCGTTGCACAACCCTGTGAAATATCGCGATACTTATTTTCGAAGCGCAACATTCGCGGAATTATTTCTGGCAGTTTGTTTCCTCATGGTTAGTGGTGGGATCGAGTTTAACATGTACCTACGTACTTATAAATCCGAATCAATACTCAAGGTTCGTACCGTTCGAATATTACTCATAACATATAAATAGTTGATTCATCGTACTTCGCGAACTATTCGACCTTCGCAAGCTGTTTGCGAACCTCGAAACGAGTACTTGCCAGTTTCAAAAATCTACTTACGAGTACTTTGATATCCGAACTAATCGATACTCCTCCGAGTACCGATCGAGTCACGAAATTCAGAAACACGTACGTCCTGTTTATGCCTTTATGCAGGCTGCGTGTAATCGATCGTTATCAGCGTAGAATTACGTCGTGCATGAAAATCACGATAGCAGATTTCAACGACAATCGGAAAAAATACTTTTGACAGAACGGAGAATTTTTGCTCGATTACTCGACGATTATTCTACTTGACAGAATTTACTTCGTTTCTCAAAGCACTCGCAGGGGATTCGAATCTGTCGCGTTTAACCTTGCCGTCCTACTTGTTCCTATATCATCCGAAATGAACATCGTATTTCAATAGATATTATTAACCTTCCAAAGGTCGCGGTGATCCGATCAGATACGTGTAGAATTTGATTCTAAATATCTTTAAATTCTGTAACTGTTCACTCTTCATACTTATATATATATATTTTCCGTATACCGTAGATGTTTCGTATTCATTTTAGCACGATGAAAGACTTTTCATACATATTTGTACAGTTCTTTTTTTTTTTCTTTCTTTTCTCTCGCAAAAATAGATTTTGCACCGAAGCATAGATTTTGAATTATCGTATCTCTCAGAATTTTACGACCTCGGCAGGGATAAAATATACACAGTTTTCAAATATTTGGTTTTACTATTCGATGCAATTTCCGTATCTTGTAGGCGTTTCACGGTTTTTATGAATAAGATAGCAGAAAAAAAGGAGGAAACGTCGAAAGAATATACAACCGTGAAGAAGATGCGAGGAGGACAGCAGGAGGACTAGGTCTGATTCTACCGGAAAGCATCGCTTCGCTTTTACGTACTTGCGACGTATCTGAGCCTGTGTATCGTTACTCGTGATTCCAACGCGTTGTCCTTGATGAACCGAACGATAGTTCGGCCGACGTGTATGTTGCGATTAGTCGTTCGTTTCGGTCACGTTTGGTGCGATCGTTCGATCGTACGGATCGAGATTTTAGCGCGGAGAAAATCACGATTTTCTCGCACGACCGGCTTTGTCGGACGGTCTGTCACGTGGATCAGGAAGAGTGGATGTATCGAAGGGGAACGACGACACGAGAGCAGGAAACTTGGCCATCGTTTTGCTCGGTTTCCTTTTACGATTCCTTTCCGTGCGTGCTCTTCCGCATTGCTCGCAAGCAGGAACATCGACGCTCGATTAGGAGGTTATCGACGGAGTTCGACATTGCTATTGACGGATGGTTTACAATTTACTTTCCGAAGCGTGAACGTTGTTAACTAGCGAAATACCGAGCGGTGAACGTACAGAGTTGCGCGGATCGCGCGGAAAGAGCTGTACGAAATGAAATTTTGGGAATTCGAAGTTAACGTAAATAGTAAGCTCCCGCAGAATTGAACTGACGGAAGGATCGATACTACATTTACCTTTACCTCTACTCGTGCGGAAACATCGACAATTTTTCTATTAAATGACGAAGGGCGTCAGAGTCGAATTTATTACTCTAAATCGCACGTACGATGTTATGATTAGGAGTTCGATGCAAACGATGATACAAACGAATCGCGAATCGTCGAAACGTCGATGATGATCTACGAATCGCGAACAACCCAGCAGAAAAATCTCTTTGTTTCGCATATCAGATGCGTAACACGGTGAAATCCGAGTTCTTCGACTCTGGTTTCCGCCCTTCACCGCAACCAGCGAAACAAGCCGCGTAATAAAAGTTATACACTCTGTAGCTCGGGTCGTAATTAAAATTTAGCCGGTGATCTTGAGATAAAAAGCATGCAGAGGTTTTTTTTTCAGAACGGGGAAAGGGTAGAGTCGCGCGATTTTTCCCACTGTTCGCCACTGCACCGTTGCTGGCTCCTCTTCGCTGTTTGTCCCTTCTACATTCCCCCCGCTAGCCTATTCAAGGAAAGTACGACGGGGGGGGGGAATTTAATTCTCGCCACGTCACGGATAAAAACGTATTTGTTGCGCGATGGGTCCATGCGTGAACGTAACGAGGAAACGCTTTTACATTTCCCACGACTATTTCGCCGACGAAATTCGCGAAACGGCCTCCCGTTTCGTCCTCTGTTTCGCCCATCAGTTTGCTACGAGACCGGAATGATATTCCACGCTTGTTTTCCGATTAATTTGGTCGAGCGCGGACGAACGAAATTCTAAGAAGATAGATTACGCTTTATCGGAAGAAGAACGATCGAGGTTGTCACCTCGTGAGGTTGTACGCCCGTTAGCGACAAAACTGTCGCTTTAGCATTTATGTATATTGTAAATTACAAGAACCTTTTATTAACGCAAGGCGTCGTTACAAGAAGAAGGAATTGAATTTTTGATTGCTGCTGCGAGCTAAGTAGCTAAGAAACGTCGTTCTGCGTCGTCAGATGCCTTTTTCTTAAGCGACAAAACTATCGTTAGCGCGCGCCAGCTTCTTAGCTTGTTGACGAACGGACTGCGGCCTTTTACGCGTTTGTGCGAAGTTCAAAGGAACGTATAGAAAACGTAGAATAGATAAAGTATAATTTTTAATAGACGAACCTTACCTTACCTCACCTCACCTCACCTGCCCGATAGTTTTGCCTCTCCTCGTCGAGTTTCTCTTCGTCATAGATATAGAAGGATCAAATTTTATGTACTTTGGAACTTGCTATTAGCTTTTTTTCTGATGGTCTTGTGTATGTCGTTACAGGGAACTTACGGTCTTAATTCAATTAGGTGAGGCTTGTTTGATTGTAATGGGATAAAAGTGTTGGACTTGTTTGCTTACGACGTTACGACTCCTATTCTTGTTCATACTATTCTTGAAACGTCCATACCGTAGATCATCGAATTTCAGTGATTATCGAGGAGAAACAGCGTAGCGCGAATCCTTCGTTTATAATTAATTGTTTCTCTTGCTCTTCATCTTCGTTAGGATGCCAATAGCGTATCGACTCGATAGGAACGTCGACGAAATCGTTTAATCGTTGAAAAGATATATCGCGATCGAAGCCCCGACTGTATCAAAGAAGAAAGGGAACGCGCAGCTTAATTCCTTAACGTTTCGTGCATCAGCCACGTTCTTCGATTTTCTGTTCATACGCAAATTTTCGGATACTATACCCAGCCTATTCGTCTATCACGGACGATACAACGTATTAGTTTTATTAACTATTCGCCGGGCGTTTACACGATCGAACCAAAACTATAATCCACAGTCTCTAAATTAATTGCAAGAACGTATATGACGCTTGGAATTATGCAATGGAATAATAGCCCAAACACGTTTATCCGGCGTTGTATACTAAATCGGGCTGCTGGATTTCGAGAAGCGAGATAAACGACGATCGATAGCGCAGCATCGATGAGCATCGAATTTGCATATGATAACTGGAAGGCGTGAAACGAGACGATCTCCAGATATCAATTCGACCTTACTGCTTACTTCTTACGTTAAAAAATATCTCGAGCTTACAGAAAATATCGGAAAAATCGCCATTGTTACGTACGATTTCTCGTTTCAATTTCGCGTTAGAAATTAGTGTCTTTTGAAATCACCGAGAGTCCCTGTTGATCGATAAAATCAGAGCGAGACCGAGATATAGAAATTCGCAGTATCGTTTAACGAACTCGCGGTTGGACGCGCAGTCAATTTAGAAAATAAGATCCACGCGATGGAACTTTGCTTCGCGGTCAATTAGCTTCGAACGGGCTCGTTGGAGTTTTTAACGTTGCCCGGAAATCGGTGCCGCGTCTGGGAAACACGTGGAGCCGATTTCCGCCACGGGGGAAAAGAGAAACCTGTCGCAAGAAGTTGGAGAGTCGTTCGAGAATTATTTTAATGCCAGACGTTTCTCTCTCTCTCTCTCTCTCTCTCTCTCCCTCCTCCTCCTCCTCCTCCTCCTCCCTTTCTCTCTTTGGAAAATGTCTGCACGCAAGAAACGATTCCCCATCGAATATCGTGCATTTAAAATTGCTACAGTAATTTTCAAGTATCAACGTTGCATACATGGAAACGGAGTTAAGGGAAGAATAGTTTAAACATCGTCATACGAATATTTCAACGCCTTTTTAAATACCAGTTTTTAGTATCAAAAGTAGCGTTCCGAAAAGAATAAGTATTATACATATTTAGCAAGCTTTTTATTTGCGTAGTTGCCTTCTTTATTTTTCTATTTTTTTATCAGTACACACGTACAAGAATTTGCATATTATCGAGGTGACGTCAGTGGAGTACGAAGAAGATCGAAAGTGGAAGTTAAACAGAGGAGAAGTTTGTTTAACAGCGATTCACAAGTTTTCGGAGTTGAAATAAGATTAGAAATAAAAATTTATCTTCGAAGAAGAGACAATGCGTACGTAGATCTTCTTTTTATATATATTCTACGATCTTTGTTGGAAATCCTACGCAAGGAACAGATTTACTTCTTTCCCAAGCGTTCGACGCATTCTTCTTAGATTATATCTTATTTTTATCCTTTAATTGCTAAAATAGAAGTAGAACGTTTGTTTCTCTTAGCTATATTATTCGGATGAAAACAGCAGGTAGGTTGGTAGGAAAAGCAAGCTACGTTGTTTTCTAACGAGAATTTCGTTGTTTCGAAATACAGAAAATTTCCATGTCACGATTGCGCAACGTAAAATCGCTAGAATCGCGGACCGTGGCCGATTGTATAACGATCAAAAACGCTTTCCAGGTTTTTCACGCTCTGATTCGCGTTTTTATGATGTCTGGACGCGTTAGGGATCTACCCTTTGGAAAACGTGGCGAGTGCAACCAAAGAATTAATTTTCTACTCTGTCGAGGACGAAATAAAATGGGGATCAATTTTGCAACACTTCTTGCCTCCTCGGTTAACATGGACACGCTCGATAATCAATTCGACCGAGGTGGTTGTTGCGCGTTTCAGCTTTAGTCGAGTGCGTGGAAATATCGGGCGATGATCTTTCTTATTCGAACGAAAGAAACAAAACGAGTATCGAGAAATTAACGGATAAAGGTATTCGTACGAGAATCTACATTATGATTATTGACTTTTGTGTCGTGCAATTACTCTTGAAAATGCTAGAAAATGTAGGGAACGTAATCTCGTTTCATATCACCTTTCAAAATATTCCTCTAACGGTTTTATATAAATAAAAACCTTCTCGATTAGAAAGCGTTTAGGCGTACAATTTTTTGACCGTGTACGTTGAAATTGTCTTGTTATATCGATCGATGTTTGATTAGTTCATAACGTCTATATACGCTAATTTATTTTCACGTTCGTTAAGCTGGATCCTCGCTCAGCTACCGACGGCATATATTTTACGTAATTAAATTTCGAACAGCACTCGCATTAATATCAAGTAAATCTGGTACACAAAACCAACCGACCGTAAATAACAAAATTAGCGATACGTTCAATTTAATTTTCAGTTCTATGCTCCGTGCAAAATTTAGCACCGTTCCACTGCGTATACGTAGACGCGTGTAGTATAAACTTTCGTACGTCTATGTTATAATCGATCAAATAGGCATCACGCTCGAAAACAACGGGCACCGATCATTTTCCCGTTCGTTCTATCCGTTTTGTAGGGTTAGTACGTATTTCTCTCTTGCATGTTCGTTCCTTCAATTATACGAAACTTTCGAAAGCACCGACTGTTTCGCTATAGAGGCGAGCTTGATCGTTTCCCAACGTAAACTTCGTTTCAACTTTATCCACGAAACCAAGGAATTTCGTTAAATCGCACGGGATCGGCGGCGCAATTTTTTCCACCTTCGTGTTCCATTCGCGAAAGGTACGTCCATCGGCGATTGGATCGATTCATTGGGATTAGATTCCGGCTGGTGGAACTCCGAAAATGTAGATTATCGTTGGTCCGTGTTCGAAATTAGTTCAACAATTTTTGCAGAAAGTGAAAAATTACTTTTTGCCAGATAAAGTGGTTTCGCTCGATATTTCTTATCAATTCTTGGTCGTCTATTCCGTTGCGATAGACGCATCGATGCAAATGTTGCTCTAGCTATTAACATGGAAGAATTTATCGTAGGTATACTTTTGACGAGAAATTAACGTTCGCGATACTTGCGATCGTGCGTCTCCTTGACAAATCCGAGTAGTTTGAAAAATCTCACGTTTCACGTTTCATACGAAATTACGCGGCAGAAGCATCGGTCCGCAGCGCTCCGACAGCCTATGAATTTGGGAAATTTCAAAAAGCGAAGCTAACCACCTTGGCCTGTGAACGGCTCGTTTACCAAAATCCACCGCTCTGCCACAATTTTATCATGCAGAGCGCAATCGAAGGTACACGACCAACGACGAATTTATTCGTGCATGCGAATGCGCTCGAGTTTCGGTTAATTTGCACGCATTAACGTTTACCTTCGAAACATTGAAACGTCGGTCGCAAGTTGTTGCGCCCGAGGTAGATACACGTGTAAATTAGCGCAACGCGACTAGTTCTGGACAGCGACGAAAGGGAAGAGAGAGAGAGAGAGAGAGAGAGAGAAAAGGAGGGAGGGGGGAGGGAGAGAGAGAAGGAGGCATACGCGTACGAAATGCGGCAGAACAGGATGTGGAACGGGTTAAAGAAGAGGGAGAAGGAGGGAGGATACGTGGAATCAGTGAGCGGTTCTCTTTATGCACGCACCTGCACACATCAATGAAAGTTAACGCATAACGCGATGCCGCGTTCAACCTACAGCTAAGAGGATAATGCCGTTATACCTCGTGTCCGATAGCTATTTGCCCAGTGAATTTGAAATATCTTTGTCGATTTTTTCACGGGCCGATGCAACTTTCACAGAGTCTCGCACTCACCGTAGAAACGGCACTTGCGCATAAATCCCAATGATTATGTTGCTTTCTTCGTGCGTTTTTCAGTGCGATTTTTGTTAGACGTTCAAATCTGATTCTGAGAAGGACTAAGTTTTGAATAAGGATCGGTGGATTCCATCGGTGTAATTGATTTGTAACTTGCATTACACTTCAGAGATAATCAGTTTGATTGACGAAAATCACGACGTTTCCTTCGTATTCGATAAACAGCTTGATTTTTGCCAGACCAGTTTTCTTTACCTCCTTCTCTTTCCGCTTGTATATGTTATAAGTTGGGTCGTTCCATCTGAATTCCATATCCAGTCCCTCATGAATCTATAATCCGTTCGACTGCGTCAAAATCAGAATATTCCGTTTGATCGTGGATGAAAAGGTTGATTTTCGGAGGAGATGTTTCCTGCTACTTCTTCCCCCTTTGTTCGTCTATACGACGATAATTTGGATTATTTAATTCAAATTTGCTATACCTAGATTAACGATTCATGCCAACGCGACATTTTACTCGGTTTAAGAAGTTAACTCGAAGAATTCTCTTGCAGGATAAACTTCTTCTATCCCTTTCTTTCGCTGTCCGCGTGTATATGTGCGTTCTTCTACCTCGTACAACGAGACTGCAGGACGCAGTCTCCAAGTACAGGATAAAGTTGCACTCTCGGGGAAAATTCGGTTTCGAGGAAACGGCGAGTGTAGAAGAAGATCGAGTACTTGTTTCACGTTTGAGCGTATGCGTTTGATCGTCTCGTGGATTGTTCGGGTAGGTCAAACGGATGGGAAATTGCAGACTGCGGAGGAACGTTGCCTGGTTTGATTCGATTTGGCAGGATTTATGGGAGGAATTTTATTTTCCTAGGATTAGCTCGATTTCTCTACCGCCAACACGTTGACTGGAAAAGGGGAACGTTGTTAATACGCGAGCAGTTTAAATAGCACTATTATCGCACGATATTGGGAATATCATCGTGCCATCTACGGCGCTCGAGTATTTTACAGAGGGGAAGTCAAGCGCTCTTCGAGAAATTCTTTAAAAATTGGACTTTCTATTCGCGATATAGCTTCGAGGGGAAAATGTCGATTACGCGAGGATCGAAACGAAGATTTACCGTGGGATTAAAGTTTCTGTTGTTAAATTAACCGACGATTAAACAGGCACGGGATTAAGTTCACAACTGGATTTAGTAATTCCAAGCTTTGTTCCGCTTTGAGGCGAGTCGCAAACATCTTTGGACGTCTATAAATCTTAGCAATATCGATTTCTGTTCTTTCTCTTGATAATCGCGTCGGATACTACATATCGTTTCTTGACTCTTTGACGTACATCTATATGTTACGCTTTAAGGCCATTACTCTGCGTCAAAGACGTAACGTTCCATAAAATGCTTGCCTTTATTTCATTAATTTTTGAGCGAACAAGATACTGCTAATAATAAATCAGGTATCAAGAACATACGGGCCAACGTGCAATTTTGTAAATCGCTTAAAATTACTTCCGAAAGAGATTTACGAAGTTGACAAGTAACATCGGCGGGATACGCCTTTCCAATTTTCCTTCAGTAGGATAGGTCATTGTTCTATTCCTCTGTAATTCCATTCCCAACAGATCGACGCTCATGAAATTGACAAATTTCTGTCTTTCCAATCTTACCTTTGTAATATTCTAGCTTTCCAATTCTCCTTAAGTAGAATAGGTCGTTGATACCAGAACCATTCCGCTCTCCTCCGTAATCCTACGTCCAAAATATCCCAGTAATCTAAAATCTCCATTAAATCACCCACCAAAGAACCAAAACGTGATCCAGCTCGAAGCTGCAAGATCATCGTTCACTCGCAAGCTCGCTCCTCTTCGCGGAAAAACCAGAGGTGCTATACCATACGATGAATTACATTTGTAATGGTACGAGGCGAGCGTACTTTCGAATGTCCGCTATAAAATAGCTACGTAACGTGTTCCTGGAAACGAAACCTGTAGGAGAATTTCGTTCACGGGAAGACGGTTTGTACGCGGAATATCGCGAGTCGCGAGACGTGGAAAAGAAGAGGAACGGATAAAGGAGCGAGAGATAGGAGGGCAGAGTTGTTTTTCGGCGTGATCCAAGCGATAAGGCAAGGGGATTGCGAGCAAAGTTTATGTGGACGATAAAATTCGCCCGGGTGTCTTAGTTGGATCGTACCGGAGAATTTTTCCGACCGACAACACGCAAGTAGTTTACGCAAGAAGGTCCCACTGGCTCTCGTGTAATCGTCGTTATTACGTAAGGCTCTTTTATTGTAACTTCGCGTTGCAAAGCAGATGCGCCGCTTTCGCACGCGTGCAACGCGTCTTCGGAATGGGCATACCCGCTGCCTTTACGTTCATCGAGATTACAGCATGGACTTTTCTTCCTTTTTTCTTTTCTTCTTTCTTCTTTCTTTTCTTAAGACTGAATTGCACAGTAACTGCGTATTTCTATTTTATTCGCCGGGATATTGCTCGGCAGATTTCACGAGATGATCCGAGACGTTTTATTTGTGCCTGAGACGCAATGGTGGATAGCCAATTCGTTCGCTATCTCGAACACAATGGTATGACAATCCGAGGATGCGTTCCCCGAACGTAGAGGAAATTAAACGGATCGCGGTAACTCGCGTTTCCTCGAGAATCGCTTGTTTAAAGGAATGAGGTGGGTAGAATGTTTGGAAAGGTTGTAATAGGATAGTAGACACTCTTTGTGGAACTTGAAAATCGTTTAAAATACGATTATCGTGTTATGTAAAGGTATTGGAATTTTTATCTTTCGTAGAAACACCTTTTAAGGTTTCAAATTAATCGTACAATAATATTTTTCGTTTCACTCGCGAGTTACCGCGGTCGTTTCTGTTGAAAAGTTTAAACACATTTGCCACTCACTCCAACGTGGAGTATCACATGGGGTACATCGCGTGTGTACCAGGATCGTTTCTAAACGCCACGAGGCGTAAGAGAAAATTCTTCGTTATCGATAATCCGCTTTCCACGCGATTCCAATTCGTTAAAATGTGTTGCTACGATGGCGGGGCTCAGTTGGACTCGCGAACGCAAACACACGTGGTCTATTTCGGTAATTGTTAATATTTAAAAGGTCAGATCTCTGCGGTTCGTTGCGCAATATCGAAAATAATAAGCCACGCCTGGAACTCGTGTTCCTGCTCCCCATGGACGGACGAAGAGGATCCTGTGGTCCAGCGTCGAGCTTCTTGAACGACGAAACTCGATTAAACTTGCCGGCCACGAAATAACATTCCCCGAAATGGAATTTATGGCAAAGACGAAAAACAGATAGGTGGAACCAGAGAGACCGAGGCTGTCTCCGACTCTGAAGTATTACGATCGAAAACGACGCGGATCGTCGGCCGAGGCAATCGAAGTCTGCCAATCACGGTTTCAATTTGGACTGCAGATCTTTTTGCAGCCATTCTACTTCTTGTATCGGTTTCTCCGCTGGCAAGGGCCGGTCGGCAGATCGGGTTCTACTTTCTAAATCTAACGCGGCTAGACGACTCGTCCTGCTACTTTCTGACAAAACGTTGAAACGTTACCGAGACGTTGATCGTCCTGTTTATTATCCTTTCAGGTATAAACAGACGGATAACAATTATCTCCTAAATGTGAGTTGTGCGGATTAACTTGCTGGAAACGGACAGGTTGTTTTAATACGTTTTATACGTTTTATCGTAGACTTTAACTTGTGTGAAGAATGTAATAATACACGAGAGATTGCACGTTCTAGGATATTAACGAAGAAGAGTAAAATAGGCTTAGTTTATTATTATTGAGAATTCTATTCTAAAAGAAACGACATGTAATCTTGTTTGAAAAATGTTATTAGTTTGTCAATGTGATTTTACACGTGTATCATATAGAGTAATTTGTTGAACTATGCCAGATTCTTTAACATTTTAATATATGTACATTTTAACTCGTATAAAAAGTATCGTAGAAATTGCATAAAACACGATAAACAAGTTTGGTACGACAGGTTAACGAATTTATGTATTTAGAGGTATCTTGCGAAGAAGTAACGTACGACATTACGTTACAAAAATATCATTAGTTTACAAATGTTTGCAATTTTCTTTTACGTCTATTGCATTAATCTTTTCGAGCATTTGTTATTAATATGTTCCCATGTTCAGCATTAATGTAATGGAACATATTAGGATGACCTGTTTCCATTAGGTTGTTCTATATAGTACGCGTTAGCAACGCTGCGAGCAATGTGATTTTCCATGAAATCATAACGTGTTTACTTCGCTTTCAAGTTCATCTAATGCAGACCTCATTACGCTTTGTATTGAATCAAACCATAATACGTGTCCGACTATAATCAGGAGCATTTCACTTTACTCGTAGGTAACGATTTCAATGCGTTCGTGTGATTCATCGAATCGATACGCTTTAAACGATTCTTTAACTATAACATTTCTAGATTTAAATGTTACAAAAATCTAATCTCCGAGTTTTATCAGAATTTATAAAGCCAATTTAAGAATCTTAAACGTTTCACGAACCTTTTATTAGTACATTACGGCCGTTCGTGCAATTGTAGGCAATTTAGAAATGCAAAAATGTATAGAATGTCTATATATATATATATATACATAGTTAAATGCTTACTGTAATATTTATTGGATGAAATAAATTCCTGTTTAGCTTCTGCCTCTTTAGTTCCGTTCACAAAAGACATTGAATTGTATAAAGATCCGTAAAAGATCTGCAAAAGTATAATACACATGTTATTTGCTTTATTTATTATACCATTTTTGTTTATTTATTCGTTTAAAAACGTATCTGTCTATCTATACGCTTATTTGTTTACTTTATCTTCGATCTTCGATCGAAATCATAAGCAATAGATAGGTGTTCGTAATCAACTAAACATAACAAAAAAAAAAAAAGAAAAAAGGAGCGCCCTCGTATCTCGATAGCTCGCTTTGCCAATCGATTCTGACTACGAGAAAGAATTAAGATCGAAGTAGGTGGACAAGATTCAAGTAACACCAGCGAGCAATCGAGATTTACAATTGCGTTTGAACTTACGGAGAGGAGTCGTTGCACGTAGAAGAATAATCCTCTTTCCTTGACCGTTCTTCTTTCCGGTAATTGGATTTGCTCGCTCGTACGTTTCAGCGCATAAGGAATCGCGTTAAGTCGACTTTGTTGGGAAGCTAGTATCAAAGGTATCCCCGCTAGCAGTGTGGTCGATGCTCGGCGTACCTCGAGTGCGATCGATTCTCGGCATAGCTCGAGTGCGATCAATTCGCAAAGTCACCGTATACGATCGCTTGGGAAACGATAAAAGCGCAAAGTCGCTTACTATACCAATATTTTCGTGGAAAATGGATCGATACTGGCGCGTGAAATTTTTATATACGCGTCAGTCGATGAAAATACAGGTATTTATCGTATTTATAATACGTTTTATAAAATTGAAAAAGACTTAGATTGTAAATCGTATGATCGATTGTGATCGAGAAATAATCGAATAATATTTCCGACGGTGGAAAGCTTCTATAAGCTGTTAAATATTTAAATAGTTCTAAATAATGGTTGTAATTGGTTTTCTTAATTGATTATTATTAGCGAGGTTAAATTCTCGAATAGCTTCTCATCGATCATGAATCTATTTTACTGGTGGTTGTTTTACTCTTGCCAATGTCGAGTTGACGATCGTAACGACGGAATACGAATTAAAGACGAGATGGAACTGGAAGACTCGTAACAAAAGCCAGGAATACATTCTTCAATTTGTTTTAGATGACAGAGGTCAATATTATTACGAATCCTTCAATCGTCTGCGCTGAAATTTGATTCCGCGAAATTAAGGCATTAACGTACTTTACGAGTAAGTATAGCCGTATAGGTCTTCTCCTCTACCCGGCGAAACAATACCTTCTATTAAATCCTCTGATAGTTAGGAAAAATGTCTACAACACAAAAGGTTTTTTTACCGCGCAACAAAATACCTCGTTACTTAGTCATCGGATATCGAGTATATCGTTTCCCCCCGGGAAGCGTGAAAAATTCTCCCAGCGAGAAAGTATTTTCTCTCGTTGAACAAAGAGGTCACGACGATTTGTTGCGGAACAATGAGGATCTCCCGGTGTCGTCAGGGCGGCACTGCAGGCTTCGTTTAACCGACAGAAGAAAGAAGGTTAAACGCTTTGCACGGCAATTATCGATACTGGCGTTTATATCCGTGGATAAATTCCGGCACTGACTCTCTCTCTCTCTCTCTCTCTAAAACGAATCCAACAAATTTCCTAATTATCATTCAAATAAAATATACAATCGAAGACAAAAAAAAAAAAAAAGATAACGGAGACGGATATCAATAAAGTATCAGTAAAGTTAATTACGGTTTCTTTGCACAAAGATGTAAATGTTACTTACAATTATGTACTTAGAGCATAATCTATCTAATATAATGACGCATAATAAATAAAAGTTAACGTTTTTACGACGGGTGTCATGTATGCACGGCTTTGGCTGTCAGCGATTAAAATAGTATACAAGTCGCATAAAATTATTGCACGTTAAAACAGATGTTTGCAGTACATCGAGGAAAGACACGGGAGTGCCAAAATATTAAGAAAGTATAAATTCGAAGGAAAACGCGTCACAATTTTGTCGGTGTTCCCAAATGATGGAACGTACAGCCCAAAACGCCTCGTCGTGAAAGTACTTGTAACACTTGTACTAATTCCGTTGATACCATTTCTATTACCTGTCCATTTATTCTTGTTCCCGACTGTACCCATCGTTCGCAAATTGTGCCGTAAAACGATTTTTCCTGTTACTTCTGATTCGTAAGTTTCTGATCATTCGTGTATTGTTTTCCGTGGACGATTGGACCGACATGCGCGCCTCCTCGCACTGAAACTACAAATTAGGATTTATAACCCTATAATATTCGATTGGTAACCTGGCAAAGCTGGTCGTAAATTTCGCCGGCATACAAAATTGGACAACATTGGCCAGTGATTTATTAGTCAGTTGGTAACTACTTCATTACGTGCCGGAGAGGTCAACGCCGAAAATTCCGGAACTTGATTACTTGCTCGTCGCTTTAATGCTGCGGATTTAATCAGTGACCTTTTTTGTCGTGTGTGTAGTGTGTGGTTTGTGGGACGTCCTTATTCACCAACGGAGCAAGGTAAATGCGAAGTATTTTAAATTCATTGGTTTAATAAAATGAATAATAAAATGAATAATAAAGAAAGGAACAGGATGGGATCGATATTATAAATCCATAGTCGTTAATTGAATATCGAATGGGAATTCAAAACTGTATTTCTAAAATGGCGCGAGTTTGGACCATCCCGTACCATTGAACGGAAGTCTATCTCGTCTAGCTTCGGCACATTTTTGTCATAAATCTTTCCTTCGCTTGAAATTCAAACAGTTAGGATCATACGAAAACGATCAATATCTATTTGAAAATTTAGTTCATCAGCGGAGAGATAAACGAATGTACGCGCGTATCGTATAGCATAGCAGTTACGATGTTTGGTTATCCCTATTTTAAATTTACTATTTGTCACAGAAGAGAAAATTTTAAAACATTTTAAAATGCATGAGAATTTTATAACTTCCAGCGTGTTTGATCCATAGCGCAGATCATATTTCAGTATGATGGATAGAAAGGATGCGTATAAAAATAGATCGCGGATTTTCGCTGGTTCGGAATACTATTGCTCAGGGACATACTCATGGGTATCGTTAGTCGATCAATTTCCGCGATTGTGTTACCTGGGAATTCAGCAAGCTAGGCATTATAATCGTGAAACTAGATGATTCTTATTCACATAATTCCTTGATATCGTCACGAACGATCGTGACTTGCAGCAGCCGAATAGACGACGAGCATGTATAGTACAAGGTTCGCAGCGACGATCGATATATTCAGGCAGTTACGGTAGGTTAGTTGTTTCCTTGCTGTAATAATGTACGAGAGCATGCACGATTAGATGCGTGTTTGATGCCCTAAATTTCCTAACAACTGCGTTAAAATTTTCAAACGAGCATCGTCGCTGGGTTTTTACGGCGCGCAAAATCGTATCTAACCTCGAATGCCGTCAATATTTCACAATCTTGAATTCCCTTCTAGAGAAAGAATTTTAAAGATGTACGACGGTCGTGAATACATAACAGACGAGATACGTAGAATACTTTTTTCTTTTGAAATTTCATTTAAAAGAAAAATTTTCTCGCGCAAGTACTACGCATGCGTTGTTTCATTTAGATACAAAGTTTCTAACGTAATACGTATACTAATACAAAGTTATGCCATATCACAAGAATCTGCGATCTTCTTATTCTTACGATCGTACTCAACTACGATAGAGCAGTACAATTTACAGTATGCTTAACATACGTAGTTATCTGTAGCTTAAATACATCTCGATCGCCTGACCTAAATACGAGATATTACAAATATCCAACGTAACACGCTTATCTTAGTTGAAAATATATATAATCAAATTTCCAAAATCGTTAATAGCCGATTTGACGAGAAAACGTGAAACTGTAACGTAAGTAGAGATAGCATTACGTTTGGCCGTAGAACGTTATCGACATCTATGTAAAGTATCGCGCTATTTACGTTCCATTGCATGACTGATATATATATATATGATATATATATATATATTGATCGCGCGGATAATTGATACGAAAAACAGTAGCCGCAATCGCAGGAAGTAATTTAACAGTTACGCCGTGGAGGAAAAGTGGAAACAAAACGTGTTACAGAATGTCGGCGAGCACGCGTCGCGTCGGGCGCACAGGTAGAAATACGCGTACAGTTTCCTCTGGGCGATCGATAAATTCAGTCATACGCGTTGTGCGGTGCGTCAGTTCTGTTACTCGGCACGGTAATATCGTGTGTGTGTATAACCTAACGCATTGAATTTCGTACAGCTCGGGGAATGATTGTATAACGATGAACAATAGGACTTGGGACTCTAGCGGGAGGGCATTATGGCAGAGCGGATGTTGTATAACGGTTAGCCAGCGAAGAGGAACGAGACGGGAGCAGCAAACCGTAAACGCCACGAGCGTTCATCCTCTCTGTCTTTTTTCTTCTATCGCGTTTCTTTCTACCTATCCCTCTTCCTCTCCTTCTGTCTCTTTCCTTCTACCCCTTCCTTAATTTCCTCTTTGTTTCTCGTGACACTCTCTTTCTCATTCTGTATTTCTATCCGATACCATCTTTTTGCTTTTGTCCGATGCTCTCCTTTTACACCATAACCTTTCTCTTTATTCCCTCTTATCGCTTCTTCGATCTTTCTTTCCGGTTTCCTCTGCTCCTTTCCGTTTCTGTATCTCCTTTGTTCCTCTTTGTCCTCCTTTGATTTATCTGTTTCTGTCGTCTCGCTCGCCGCCGCCGCCGCCGCCGCCTCCCTCCCCCTCCCTGCCCGCCGCCTTCTTCCTTTCCCTACCTCGGCCAGACATTCTCTAGCTCCTGGTCTTCCCCGTGCACAGGTGTACGTGCGCGCGCGCAAACGTGCGACCGAGAGGCAACATCGTGGTATAACACGAAAGGGAGAAAGATAGGGAACAAGAGTGAGAGAGAAGGTTGCGCGCCACGAGACTCGAAATAATATCAATGTTACGAGTCGAGGACAGAACTTGTTCTCGCACCTGCCAGCCGTGTTTCCGCGTGTTCGACAGAATCTTCTACGTATGTACATTGTATAGCGTACACTGTACACCCTGCAGCTATTAACTCGTATTCGGTAGCGTATCGGAGGCACCCCGTATACGTTACGGGGATTTCGTTGGTCGCGTTATTTGACCGGTGTTTAGCATCGCGTTAGTTAATTAGTCCCCGTTTCTGTTTCCCCAGCTCGTTTTCAATGTTCTTTTTTTTCTTTCTTCTTTTTTTTTTTTTTTTATAACAGCATGTGCAAGGCAACGAGCATATATTGGTGCACGAAACGGGAACGAGTTTTATTAGTTGCTAGAAGGGAAGAAAAAAATATTACACCACCGGTGCACACTGACATCCATTGTGCTCCATAATAACGACACCCACCAGGCTGGAGGAGGTGGCGCTTGCAACGATTGATCGCCGCCTCAGACTTTTTCTATTAATAAACGCCGATATAAAAAGAAGAAGTAATTCGTCGTTAATTCCCCATGGCATGGTAAACGGTGTGTACGACCGTAATGCTAGCGATTGACGATGAAAATCACCCTTAGCCTTTCTCTCTTTATCTTGACAAACCGCTTGTCTCGCTCTTTTATTTTCGTTCTTATTTACAGCAGAAAGGAGAGAGGAAGCAGCGTGTTTATTCCACGTAGCCGGCATCGTTGTAAAACGATCGCGCGATCGCGATCGGTGCACGACGTCTACGGGTTTTTGTTGAATATACAGATCTTTTTTATCGTAGAGACAGAATCGTTATAGGGGAATGTTGGCAATCATAGTATCTCTAAACTTTACTTTCGTTTGCTCTCCACCAATTCTTCAAACAGACCAGGTAACGAGGTACGCTCGGATCGATAAAATTGAATCGGACCAAGGTGTTATTAGAGAAGAATTAGTTTCACCAGAGAAATGTTTTCTACGCCAATCGAATTTTTTGTTTCTTTCCTTTTCACTAGAAATTACCGGAACAGGGTCAAACGCACATACATATTTATAGAAAAATATTTTTCTCACGAAATCTAGAACTCGGTTCGTTGGCCATTAGAATTTCAAAATACGCGTAGCACGACGCGTTCCATATAATTCTACAAGCTCCCACGCGAGAACAGCGTGAAACGACTTCTCACCTGTTCACTAATCTACAGTTCTTAGGCTATCGTTCTACGAATTCACGGGGGCAGAAATAGATATTTTTCGCGTGACGAACAGCCGTTCGCGCGCCGCCCTTTGTCCCGATGTTTTCGTGCAATTAAACGCGCGTGTTACGCGGATCCACTTTAATTAACTTCGAAAATAATTGTACGCGCGCGCCCTCGTTGTTCAATATTTAGTATCGCGAAATAGGACGCTAATTAGCGAACGTATGGTAAATGTATTATTCATCGCTTTAATTAAACATCGGCTGCGCTCATCCTGACCGAACGCTACGGTTAACTGTGTGTGTGAGGAAAGAAAAAGCGAAGGAAACGTAATCGCGCTGTTTAATAAACTCCTCGGTTTCTTTAACGCGTACGCTTCATCTCGTCCTCGTGTTAAACAAGGCAGCTTCGGTAACTGTTCTTCGCTTTCGTTGTTTCAAAGGAATTACGTTGGAAATACCGCCAAGGTGGCAAGTTTGTTAACGCGTTTAATAACAATTTTCGAAGCTACGAAGCTTAAAAAAATGAAAAAGTTTAAGAGCATTTTCGGTTTAAAACCATCGGTTATAATTTAGCAATTCTTTTTACCTTTTCTAATTTTTTTTCTTTTCTCTTCTTTTTTCTTTCTTTTCTTTTCTTTTTTTTTTCTTTTTTTCGTGTCAGTATCCACGCCTCGATATCTTTCTGGTGAAATAAACGTTGGTACAAACAATAATTCGCGTACACGCGCGTTTACTCATTTGTTGGTGAAAATGTAAATTGCTTTTATCATTTTTCCAAATTATCTTCCTACAAATGGCGTTCGGTCTTATCGCTTAGCTAATAACAGCTGGTATCAATTTTATACGGTGTAAATCTTAATTAATCGAGGGACGGAGAACAAAATCACTCGGGCCGTTGTTTTAAAGTGTTACATCTAAGAACTAATTGGTTCTGGTAATCGTTTATCCAGTGCTCGGCGTGCTTCATCTTCCTTCGGTTCGTTGGTGAACTTTTCAGGCAGCGCGGGTATGTTAAATAATTAATTAACAAACAGAAAATTCGCTTCTTATTAACGAGGTTTTGTACGGTGCTGGTAGTTTCAAGATGACACGATGAATTCATTTAACGTGCCTGTACGCGTTAATCGAATCGTGTAATTCGATATATTTTTTTATCGATTCGTCAATGTCAAATTGCTTAAAAGTATATTGCCACTATGAAACAGCGTTACTTTTTGAAGAAGCATCTTTTATCTTTTAATCATTTCGAAAATACTAACAAAATGAATAAAAATAGCTGTGGCGTTAAGGAACTTCAAACAGCAAGTAACACTCTGTCGGAGGAAGAGCATGCGTCGCGTTATTTTACGTTATTAACGGTTATCGTTACAAAATTTTAAAAGGACACCGACGTCTTACAGGACTTGCGGTTTCTTTTTAGTACATGGTGTAACGATTCGTCGTCGCAACATGCCTCGATGTCGTTCGTATATCGTTACGAATGTTCCCAAACGTCCCCGGAAGAATAAATTTGGAGAAATTAAATTTTACAGGCAAGTTAACCGAGTTGGCACGGAATTGGTTCTCCATGCTCGACTAGAGAAAACTTTCGTGCAATAGTTGACGTTATTTCATTCGATGACATCACGTCTTTCTAGATTCCGGACGTTGTTTGTTCGAGATAAAAATTTGTCACGTTCCACTCGTGTTAAACCTCGTGATACACGTATCTCTCGAGAATTTCCATATCGTCGAAATTTTGTAAATGCGTAACGTTATCGTTGTAAACGCAACGTGATTTTAATTTTTTCTTCATATTTATTTGTACATTTCTCGCAAGATCATTTCAGTGGCAGAATTCCACCCTCGAGATATATTCTACGTGGCGAAGTAATTTGTCTGTGAATTCATATGGAATTCGTATAGATAAATTCTTTTGCTGATAAAGAGGAACGTAACGAAGAGACGTGCATAGGTACGTCATACAAAGTGACAAATATTAGGTCGAATAATTGAAACAACTGCCTCTTGATAGAAATTTTATTAGCAATTAACACGGGAATAATCTATCAAGCAACGCCGACAGAGAGCTTGAACCATGGCGAGAGAAGTGACGACACGTCTGTGGCACGTCTGGCAAAAGTTATGAAGAGCGCGGGATTCTTGGCACTCCTGGCTTTCGTTCCGAGCTCGTATAACTCTGAAATATATATGCACGTTTGATCACTCGACTTTTGGTCTTCGTATATTCTATTTTAAATTGGACAGTTTAGTCACTAATCGGCCGCAATTATTTCACGTCCGAATAAACATCGCGCAATAATTCAACTACATGGCAACCACCGTTTACGATCTATATCGCAAGTGTTTCCTTTGTCTTCGGAAATCGTTATCCACGTTGTAAAATTTCGAACGCGAATTTATTCACAGCGCAACGATTTTCACAGATATTCGTTTGAAAATTTGTCGAATCATTCGTAAGCTACTACTCGATGAACTATATCGAAACACGAATTTCGTACCACCGTAGTTCGTTTGAATTGCGAATTACTTCTTGCAACTCTCATTTCTTCTTTGCCGTACAAATATCTTTATATTCTTGAGGAAATCACTTCACATTATAATCTTGTCATTTAGTTCAACAATTTAGTACAATCTACAACGTATTGCGCGTTGACCGTTATACCATATGATTACGAAAACGGACAATCGGTGCAAAAATGTGTAAAATGAGTTTGTTTCTGCCTTTGAATAGCTCGACACATTTCGTGTCCTCGTTCGATGCAAAGGCACGGTAGAGTATTTACGTGTAGATTTGTTAAAAAAAAAAAAAGAAAAAAAACGAGCATATATTTACTATTTTTTTTCTTTTTTTCTTTTAAGAAAACGCAACAAACGTAACAAAACGTACAAGAAATTCGATCGAGCTACGTACCGAAGGATAACCGATTAATTGCTCGAAGACGACGATACGTTTGCAAGTTAACAACGAAAAATGAAAGATCTATAGGCTGAAAAAAAATTACGTTGAGAACCGCTTGCTGCCTATCTTCTCGCAACACGTGCCTGCATACGGGTAGACCGGTAGCTTATCATCGGTATCGTAGATGCGCTTTGCAACCATAACCATAATAGATGGTCTCGTAATCGTTATATTTTCGTGTTCTTCGAGCCGTGTCAATAAGAGGATCCGTTGCTTCGACGCGGGTATTTCCGCCTTCCGTTGAATAAGGCTTGCGAGAACGATTTCACCGGCGATCGTGTACAATCGCGTGGTAGTTTCTTTTCAACGAGCGAAACTTTCGATCTCGAGCGGATTTCCACGGTGAACTTTATAGGTTGTTTAGCACGTGGCTTCTAATTTCAGGTTTATAGATTCTTGGGACGTATTTATAGTTTTGGGGAAATAGCAACGCGTGACTTCACGCGTCTTGGTTATTTGCGACCTGTGTTTGTATCGTTTCGAATCGTTTTCTATCCGAACGCAACAAGACGTTACGTTGGGCTCTACTAAGAAAGCAAACAGCGGCCAAACTGTGTTTTATCGACGTTGAAGAGAAAAAAGAGGACGGGATTATTCAAGTATCGGCAAAAAATTGCAGTCGATTTGCCGGGGAAGAAAAAAGCCGATGGAAAGATATAACGGACGTGTAAAATTTTCGTTTTTTTGTTTTTTTTTTTTTCGAGTTCCGACTCGTTTCGACGAGAATAAACGAGTAAATAAACCAGGATGAGAGCCGTATCGATATCGCAAAGAGATGGAAGTTACACATAGACAGAACGTACGAAAAAGGCGAAACAGGACGAACAAATGTATGTAAACGACGTCAAATAGAGATTGCAAAGAGACAAAGGTTACGTATCTCTTCGAATAACAAGCGACACGTTTGATTCCATTGTGAAAAAAAGGAAGGAAAAAGATGAGAAGGCAGAAGAAAGAAAGGAATAAAAAGAAGGGGGGAAAAAAGTGTGATGTCGCGTCGATGTAGCAAGGAAGCGAAGGGTATCGATTGGGAACCGCCGGGGGGGGGGGGGGGGGGAGACGGTGCATCCGCACCTGCAACATATGCGCACGCAGCGATATCTTAAAATGCAGGCCGTCCACTTAACTCGAAGAGTCCTGTCGGGTCCTTTTCTCTTTCATACGGGTATCGTGTTACGCAGCCCGGGTCAATGTTTTCCGTTGCTCGATACTCTATGCAAATATTGTTTGCATTTTCATGCAGATCTTTTTCACCCTTACCACCTAACGAAGATGTTACACGTAAGCGGAAACGCGTTGGCCCAGCCGCGATATTTATTCACCCCGGTTAATCGACTGCCTCTGTTACCCGGATTTTAGCGAACAACGCGTTCGTTAAAGCCGAGAGGATCGTTTGTCTTCGTTTCGTTTCGTTTCGCGGACACACGCTATGCGAGAAGGAACGCGTCGGAATTGAAGAAATTTGAATTTTTGTTTCTTTTTTTCTTTTTTCTTTTTCTTTTTCTTTTTCTTTTTCTTTTTTTTTACGACGATTCGTCGTCGGATGCTGCGAGGAAAGAGGGAACCGAAAGTCCTATCTATATCTGTTAACGCTGTGCGAGTACGTCGATTGGAGACCGATCGAGGATAATCGGATTGTTCGTTCATTTGTCGTAAACGGTTTAGATAGAAAACTCTATGAACTTTCAAAGTCTAAATTATCGGGAGGGAAAGGTCTTGCGTCAGATTTCGAGTTGGTTGGTTAGAAAATCTGAAGGTTTCTAAAATTTCAAGAGAGCTTTTGTATACAACGAACCTTAAGTTACGACGGAATTATATTCTTAAAATTCCCAGGGTAATTTAATGCCACAGTTTGTAGAACCGCGCACAATAGTACCTTTCTTCTAAAACATCAGTGTCGACTTTCTTGCAGTTGGAAACTCCGAAACTTTACCGATTTAAACATCAAGTACATATATACCAACGTTTGCTACGATATACCGTCGTGCTATCTCTTTGTCCGAGAAATTAAATGTATTTCCAGAATTCTTTCCTACGAAGACTTTCAGACTATGCTTCAATCGAAGATGACCGGTGCTCGTACACCTGTGGAAATGCCTACAAATGGTGCGGGCACCGTGATTACCTGAAATTAGACATCCGAGAATCCGCGGTTACACGATAATTGTAACTTTTCTTTCGTTGCTACTCGATGTTGGAACGTGCACCTTCGATGGCCTTCGATGACCGTTAAAGGCTTCCGCGATAGGTCGGTTTTTAACTACAGGCCATTGGACTCGACGGGAAATTTGCATTTTTATTTCATTCCAACAATTCGACGGAGAGTTCCAGTAGCTACAGTATTTCGGTATCTTTGTAGTCAACGATAGGAAGCAAAGATAACCTTTCTTTTCTTTTTTTTCCTTTTTTTTTTTTTTCGAAAGTTACTCGAGAGTCGAGTCGATCGACTATGTTTTTTCTAAATTTCATAATTTACTATCCAAGCATAACGTACGTGCAATTAACGTGGTTGATTAACATTTCAAGAAACAACGCTGTTGTAAATATGTTTGCGAAGAGAAGGATATCAACAATCGCGAATTTGAACGCTAGAACCATCAAAGTCGATAAGAAGGTGGTTGGCTTTCGAATCTCCTTTCTTTCGGCGATTATGCTGAGAACGCGTAGACGCCATCGACCTGGATAATATTGATCGGGTGCGTGAAAGTAAATTTAAAACGATGCTATTTGTAATATCGTCGTTTTCCTCTATCTCCCGGCGGACTTGTTCGACGTAGCTTTCGATCTGCTTATGATTTTTAACAAGCAAGATTATCAAATAACATCTGAGATTATACGTTCGTAACGGCGTAAACGTGTATAGTCAAGTTGGTTAGATAAACGTAAACAGGTAAGAACAGAAAAGATTTTCACAGCGATCGATCGATGCGTATCGACATGGTTCGGACGACTTGTTCAGCTTCGTTCGCGTTTCTACTTTTACTGAAACAAGTCACGTCCCCGCAGAAATGCATTTCCTAATTACAGCATAGGGAATGTAACCAAGGATATGATTAAACGTACGTGCCACGTCGAGACTTCGATTTACGCCGATTTTTTCCCACCAGTCATTCTTCGTTTACTCTTTCTTCAACGCGTTCTGCCGATTTATAGCGCCTAATAACACCGCTGTCGATTCGGTTCTGGTACTCTAATCTTGATTTAGGACGAACATTTCGCGTCGATATTTTTTCCCCTTTGAGATATGACGGATGTTACGCGCTTAGTTTCGGTTTATGACATTTTAATTTTGATTTAGTACGAACGACGATTCGCGTCGATTTCTCTTTTCCCAGAATTTATAGATTATCGCGGCTATGTCTTTCGATGTCGCGTTTTACCGAGGTTCACGCGGTTCTAGTCCTCGTTGCTATAAAATACGAACGAATTCCTCTCTGGGAATGAATAAACGCGATGTCTTTTTGGGAACGATATTATCTAGTCGCGTTTTATAAAGTTGTTACTTTGACTTTCGAAGGAGGAACGATCCATGTCGATACTCGCTTTCTGAGAATTTACAGATGTGGCTGTTTCCTCGCGAACGCCACGTTCCAACAATCGATTCTACTTTAGAACGTTTCGACTCTTTGTTTAAGGCAAAGACCAGATCGACCGGTCGAGCGTCTCTTCTTTGAGAATTTGTCGATTCATCTTGCAAACCGTTTAAAAAATTACGAAAGAAGCTAGGAAATCCATTTGTAATGCTCTCCGTAATACTCTCGTAATAATTCTAATCGTTCGGGAGCTTCGAATCTCGTAGCTGATAAAATCCGGCTGATGGAAGATAGGAATAAAGAAAAGAATTACGAAAGGAAATCTTATTTCAGCCTGGGAACCAATAAGCCACCCAACAATGTGAATTCCACCGAGGAAACTTTCGTAATTTCATCTCCATTAGCGTAATCTTCGATCGGCAACGATCTGACAAACGCGACGCTATTCTCCGCGATTGCTTAACGAAATTAGCGGGGTGATAAGGTTTTCGCGACGTGCCGTCAACACGTACGATGTTTCGCGAATATGCTTCTGTTCTCAGAAATCACGTTTCCTCGCCGCATAGGTAATCACAGTTTCCATCGAAACGATGAAATATCTTCCCATCGAAGAAATCCACGAATCCGCTATCACGGGTTAAAAATTCATCGTAGCGCATTCGTTTTATTTGAGAAAATCGATAACGACGATGTTAACGAACAGGTAAAATCGGAGCTTTAATCATTACTGCGGATATTTACGCGGGCTTAAATTTTCGCCTAACTAAAGAACCAAAAAATTGTAATCTCATTCCCTTTGCCTGTTAAATATTACAACGAACGATATATATATACAAAGAGTAAGATAGGTTATTGTTTGCAGCGATTACGAATAATAACATCGCGATATTAACTAACTATTATTACAGGACGATAGCATAGAAACGAAATTCTCGTACGATGAAATTTCATCCGCGTTAACCTCTAAAGGGTTGGAAGAATAAAGAGAACAGCTGTTTAAACGAGACATCATACGCGAAGAGGAAGTTGTTCTTTCGCGCGAGGCTTCTAACCACATTCCGTAGAACGTAGAACGTCGATATCCAGAATAAACAGACGAAATAGATTTAGATTTAGATTCTCGTGGAGGCAGAGCGAATCACGGTCGATCGATCCGCACGCTGATTCGCAACCCCTAATCAGAGCGCATTAATCGGGTCGATAGCTATTTGTACCGATAGGTTGCGAACGTATTCTTGGCTGGAGACGACCCGATTTTCACTGTCATCAATGAGATCAATTTTCGAATTTCAGTGAAATGTCCAACTCTCTTGAAGATATTTATCGACTAGAATAGACGAATGTCGCGAAGAGGAGGAAACATTTTCGTCAAGTTGTTCCGTACGCTTTCGAATTATATTGTTTTCGCTTTTCGATCAACGTACCCCGATGTCGTATATCGATGTGCCGATTTGCATTAACTCTGATCATCGTAGACCTGCAGATCGAATTCGTACGCGCGACCAAATTGATAACTAACCGGCGATCGTTCTTACATTGGTCGATAATATACGCACGTCCATTTTTATACCAATAAAAAGCATTCGTTAAGCTTTTAACAAGCGCGATAATTGACCATGACAACTCTTTTTTGATATTCAAATAATTTTTTAAAAGGGAAATACGCCGAGTATTGGAAGACAAATTGTCGAGAATGATCGCGGACGTTACGATAGACGCTGCTACGTTTCGCGATACGAATCGCGTTACAGATAATATTAAGACAGCGTATTACGTTTTGGAACAATGTTCGCGAATTCCCCAAAGTATCTGCGCATACTCTGTACACCACGTTCGTAAGATACCTTTGTACGATACAGTTTTGAAGGAACGTTAAAACTTTATTACGTGTTTGTTTTCGAAGTAGTTTAACGGCGAGATGCCGGACTAAATATAATTTCCGTGGAAACGCTTTGATACGATATTCGTACTTGCGAGAGAGACGAAAATTCGAAACGCTGGGAAGTTTCGAAGTTATGCAACCGCGAATCGGTGCTTGTTGCCTTTTGCTTTGTCAAACGCAATTATTTGATTACGAGTTCGAACGAGGAAAATCCCTTACCTTGGGACACAGCTAGAGGTGTGTCGTTGATCATCCGCAAATATCTTTCTTATACAAAGCGGGAAAAACGAGAAACAGAGATCGCGACGAGCCAATTACACGAGTATTCGCCATCGTTCGACTCGTGCATTTTTCTCGCTTTATTATTATTAAACGAGCAAACGACGCTTTCGAAGGATCGACGACGATGTTGGAAAGGTTGCGTTGTTACCTTTAATGCATTATTATTTTAAAATAATCAAGCCTTCGCGTGACCAATCTGTGATTTTTCGAAGATTTATGCGGCTTAGTCACGTTATGTGCAATGTTACCTTACGAAGAAGATAAGAATGATAAAAGAATTATTAGAATATTACGACGTTGACTTATGTCTACCTGCCCTTTACTTTAAAATAATATCTTACGTGCAATTCTATATCGAGTTTCGGATAAATCGTAGACGAACGCTATATGCACGATGCTGCGTCTATTTTTACTTTACTACGTTTTTCTCGATCGGCGATTATTCTCTGCTTCCCGTTCTTTTTACTCCTTTTACCCTGGAATTTTTAACCTGTAACAAACAATCCGCCTAATTTACAAAGAAAACGATAGATATTCTCTATTCGACGTCGTTAATATTTCTTCCTTCGATCCATTGGTAAGAAGCAAGTTGACCTCGCTGTCAATCTCGGCCAATTTCCCTCTTCGAGTTCATCGATCTCGTCGTTACTCTAATTTCATCAGCGACCTTGTTCGCGAAAATCCTAATTCCTCGATATTCTGCTCTTTACCTTCTATCCTTGTTCTACATTTTCCACGAAAACCACCCGAAACGCTGCGATTCTTTTCGGCGGAAAAAGAAAGCGGGACAGACAAAGGGTAAGCGAAGCAGAGGAAAGAAACGAGGAGTTATTTGGAAGAAACCAAAGGCCGCACGGATGCACGGTGCCCTATCCGGATGATTGATCGATCGGTGAAGCGTCCTCGATTTTGCGTATCGCTCGACGAAGAATCGCGAGGGGCCCGAGGGGTCGCGGTATGACGTCGAGGGCGCGCAACAAGGGATATCTAAGTAAGCAAATCGCGCCAGGAGTCCGTGCAGCGGGATAATTAATCGGACCGGGTCTGGATAAGCTTTTCGTCTCCGGCTCTCATTGTCTCGTTTCGCTTGTCCTCGAGCGGTCGCCGTGTAAATGGGGGCTTTAATTGCTCAAAGGGAATCGTTAGGCCAAATCTGCTTTCCTGAACGCGCTATCCTTCTCTGTGATCGAGAGGTTTTTCAAAGAAGAAAGGAACGAGCGAAAAAAAAAAAAGAAAAAAAAAAGAGAAGAAGCGAAGTTAGGGGGGAAAATAGAAAATAGTAAAAAGAAAGACGATCGAATCGAGTTTTCTTTTTCTTTCTTTCTTTTTCTCCTTTCGCTGTACAGTTGAAGATCGAAGCCAGTGATTTTTCTGTACAACGATTCCTTTTCTTCCATCGTTTCTAGCGATCGTAGAATTTACATATGGCACCAATCTCGTTGATAATATTACTGCAATCGTCGTAATATTCGTGCAAGAAGCTAGTGCTTGAATGAAGTTTCTCGGCTTTTGAAATTTGAAAGGAAGAAAATCTGCCTCTCCTTCGTGTTGCGGTTTCTAATTAATGAAAACTATTTCATCACGTACACCGACGAAAAGTGGAGGCCCGTGTTTTTAAACGAGGTCACGATGCGAAGAAACTCCGTTCTTTCTATACGTATAATACCTTTTTCCTTTCTGTTCGAGCGTATACGCTGGACGCGAGTGAGAAACGACTAACATAGAAACGCGGAAGATACAAACGGCGTGAGCCGCGTGGATAAAAGTTTCGTGGGAAACGCTGGTACAAGAGAGAGTCGGGTAAACAATATAAAGTACGACCAACTTTGATATTAAATGTAATTAACCGATTTAGTTTCGTAGCGTCATAGTTTCCAGAATACGGAATTTTCTAAGTAGCAAGTTCGACTTTCAAAATTTCGAGTTGCACGAGAGATGTACGTACCGGGTCATTCGAACAGCTCGTCGATTTAAATACGATTGAAATAGAGGAAGTATCTACTACCAAGTATTTATTACCAAGGCGAAGAAACGAAAACTTTGGGACAAAGGTTATACCTTTAACAAGCGAAACGTGATCTAACAAGATGTTGGTTAACGCTTGGATTCGACGACTGCATACCATAAGCGTGGTAATCTTTTCCTTCAACGTCCTCTTATTTCGAGAACATCCACCTGCCGATCTCACAAAAGTTGGATCGGGCTCGGGTCAGGAGCAGATCGACTTGGCCATTTAATCGTATCAACGTCGTGTTTTGCAAGAAATGTCTCGATTTGGAAAAACGATTTGGGCCATTTGCATTGCATTCTTTCGCTTGTAAATGATTTGAATCTGTCCACAGTTTCTTCTGTCTGTATTAGCGGATCAGCAGGCGTCGTACGAAGAACGTTTCATCGCGTTATCATCAGCAAAGTTTCACCGTTCGTTTCAGATATTCAAAAATTCAGACATCAAAAATTAACGAATCTTTGCGTACGCGGTATTGTCTCTTAATGGTACTTTTAATTTCAGATTATCACCAGATATATAGCAGTTGCAACGTCCCATTAAATGTACCAACGGGTATATAGGTATTCAAAGGACTGCTAAAATAACGCATTCAAGACTACAGTAGAATTTAACCTCCGCTGCATTCGTTGGAACGAAATTTTAGTTAGCGTCTGATCGAATCGGCTTCTGCCGACTGAATATACTTATTTGAACGTGAACTTATCGTTTGAATGAAAGATCATAAGTAGCGGAGTGAATTCCTATTAAACGAACAGTAGTTATACGAGCTGTTTATTCTCCGACGGATTCAAAAGCAAATGGAATTCTACGATAAATGGAAAAGCCTGTCTTCCATTTATCCGAACCTGACACTTCCACACGCCGTTGTTTCCTCGCATCGCACATTCGCTTACCAAAATTAAACCTTGCCTTAAAACGTTCTAATTTCAGAAGAAAATCGGTTGCCGCGTTTATTGGCACGAACATTCGAAGATCAACGATGTAACGATCTTTCATCAACGTCAATCTGTAGTAGGTGAAAATTATATTTCATATTTATATTTTCAAATTCGCTCGTAAGATAACAGGATTGTACGCGTCGAGTCGCCTCTTCCAAAACGATATATATGCGATCGTCAGAGTCTACGAACGTCTCACCTGGTCGGTTTGTCCTTGCTTACGACGAAAGAGGGAAGAATTGCACTGTACACGATCGACTGATCACCGAGATCGTTCGTTATACCGAGCAATAACGCGTGTTTCCGTCGCCTAGTCTAGTCTCTATAGACGGAAGTAGACTCTTTTTTAGAATAATTCCTTTGAAACGATTCCTCGCGATACAGCATTATACAAAGTTGATCCTTTTCTAAGTATTATACGTTGTTTCAAAAGTAGAAGAACTCGTTTGTCTTCGTCCGATATTGCGGTCGACCGATTTCTCGAATACCGACGATCGGAATACGATTATTAGTTATGGCTTTTCGTTGTGATCAACGGAGAGAATGTTCCACTCGTTGCTGGGTTTCATTCTGCATAACAATCTATATAACAACGTTATGTTTTTGATCCTATGTAACAATGTTCAGTTCTTTAGGAGTATGTTTTTCTTCTTTTCTTTTTTTTTTCTCTTTTTTTTCATATGACTCATACACAGCGGATAATAATACAGCGTTTTATATTCAGCAAATACAAAAGGTGTTTGTACGTAGATACTTATATTTTATTGGGAGGTATAAGAGCAAGTCTAATCTAGTTAATCTACTTTGATGTATTAAAATGAGACGCTGTCGATGAGAATTGATTACGTATGCTCGGAAGTTGAAGCCGAGAGATTGAACACATTACTCTAATGCAATCTAATTTAATAATACATCGTTGACAAACGAGTATTATTCTTCGTCCGTAGGGATAATGATCGATATCGAAGTATACAGAATTGGATTATCGTTTACGGAGAATTAGTGTACCATTGTTCGATGGTGATATTCATGCACGTACTATTATACTGGCATACGGTTCATATTTAATCTGTCTTTCTCGAAAAGAGAGAACGAAAAGACCTTTATCGCGTAAAGAAGGACGACATTAAAGGATGTTGCTGTTAAAAATTTGATAAAAGATTTTTTCCGAAACGTTACTTCTACGCGTAGCAGGCAGAATAAATAATATATCTGGCAAATTCTGATTTCAAATGCGAGGTACATTAATGCTTGAAGACCACTCGGGAAACGCGAATCCATTTTTACTGATTTTTTTTTTTTTTTTTTTTTTTAGTAGAATGCCACTTGATAGCTAAAAGCAAGTATTTTAGTATGACAAAAAAATGGAAGTAACCTATTACGTCCAAGGATACAGCTACCTAAGCTTTTTTAAATCCCCGAAGTTTTATGAAAATATCAATGGCGTAACCGATGTTTTTAAAACGTTCAGGAGAATGGTAAAAATGTACGTTTAATTTAGAAACTAAATGAGAAAAGGAAAGAGATTTACTCTGCAAATATAAAATAGTGATGGTAATTTTCCATCCAGTACCTACTATTTTTTTATTTATTTGCCATCCATAAACGGATCCTTCCGTTCGAGTTCCGACTTTGGCTCGCTTCCGGCTACATCTATGGTGCCATATTTCATTTTATTCCATCTCGCATACTATTTTCGTAACCTCGTTGGATTAGAATTAAAAGCAAGGAAAAAACAAAAAAAAAAAAAAAGAAAGAAAGAAACTTGACACAGAACCGAATTTGAACCTAAACGCATCGGACACAAACATAAAGGTAAACGTATCTCTTGCACCTATCGTTTTTGGTACGTCGTATTCCGATATATGTACGATGCAAAATTCTCGACGCTATTTACGAATGCCGCGGACTACAAAAGTATCGGTGCGCGTTAGTCGCCCGCGAAGCGGATCTACCGATTACGCGGGCGTTTTACGATGTCTCACGGCGGCGCGGCATACCCGGTGCAATAAGAGCGTCAAACGCGTTCAGCTGATCGATGCGGGCAACGAGAACGCGTGGAAGGAAGAAAAGAGCCGCGGCATTTCTATGACGACCAGTGCCGGATGTGTGCTTATGCGCATGCCGAATTCGATCGATGCTCGACGTTCATCGACTTTGCCAAGATATTCGACGGCTTTCGCGCGTTCGAGTTACGACAAACGAGCCGAAACGAAAGGACGAACTCCGAACTTTCGCCGATATTCGTTCGTACTCGCTACTTCTCCTATTTGCTCTATTTTATATTACGTTACTTGCTTGTTTACACGCGCGCGCGCACGCACGCACACGTGGATCGCGCTGTACAAATAATTGGCTCATCAGCTACAAAGTTCGACACACGTTTCGATTACGTTCGAATATTCTGCTCCCGCGTGACGTTTCATTCGAGCCACGTGTATCGTCGATGACTTTTACTCGTTTTCTACGCACAGGAAATATCAATGTCCTGTACACTTAGTTTAACGCGTTAATACCTATACGTATTTAAATTTGAAAATATCCAAGCTCTCTGTCTCTGAGAAATTTAATCCTACCATTTACATATTTGGTCCTCTGTAACGTCGGAGTATAACATCTGCGATTATATCGCCTCTGTGGTCCAAATCCTCATATATATATATATATATATATATATATATATATATATGGCACGTGGTTCATTGTGCATATTTAGTTGTGACAGGAGTAACGGTAAGGTGGTTCTTCCTTTAATTAGATATTTAGGTGTATTTATAATTTTTGAACAATTAGTTTTTGCAATTAGCTTAATATCACCCGTCTTCTTCTTTCTATTGCAGCACATGTTACATGGGTATTTTCGATTAGAAACCGATGGGATAAAAGTGAGATAGAAGGTAGAAATAACCTTCCTTCTCTGAAAAAATTGATCTATTCTTCTGTACCGGTGTTTCTTCGTAGCGATATCTCGTTATGGAATTAGCGCTACTGCGTTTCGCGCGATATATATTTTTGTTTAAAGAAATACGTGCTTCTAAACGGAAGTTGATACGAGATCGGTTCGTGTCCTTCGCATGTCAGATAAAGGAAACGCTGAATTGTCCTGGAAATAAGCAATTTTCAGTGGTATGATAAATGTTTTGCGCATTAGAAAAATTATGGTTCTTTGTCGGACGCGTTTCCCTGTTTGTAAACTCGTTACTCGTTACTCGTTACTCGGTTTGTTCACAGTGGCTCTTCTTGAGAGATGACTCGACGTACATCTACGAAAGATGAAACGTTTTATGTACTTCGATTTGTTGGCTCGAAAACGGGGAAAATAAATTTCTTTAGAAAATTTATTTCATTTTGTTTTATCATAATCGTCGACCATACATACGCTTACGACGTAGTATCGCTTCGAAGTACAGATAAAGGATGGAAGTTTAAAGGATAAAGCAGACGCTGAAAGCGAAGGAAAAAAACTGTAACGTAGAGTACTCGATAACGCTATCAAGAAGAGGTCGCCGATTTTGATAAAATTTTGTCCGACGAATCTAGAGCGAAAATTCTCGATATTTGAGAAGATATTTAATGTTTAATCCTTTCATTTCCAGAAATACTAAATCGCTTAATCGTATCGCGACGTCGCGTTGCAGCGGAGGCGTATGTTCTTGAACTACTTTCTCACGAGTTCGAATCTTTTCGTATCTTCTTTCTTCTCTCGTTTGTTCTTCTACGGGTATATTTCGTACGCTTTTACGCTTTCTATTTTTTAATACATTTCTCCGTTATTTCTTCTTTCGTTTTTTTCTTTTTTTTAAACGTATCGTTTTCGACGAAACGCGCGTTCGAAGAAAGCCGATGTAACTGCGAGTTATCTTGAAAATATACTTGGCTAACATCAACAAAAGTTTTCTCACGTTCCAAGAATATTCAATCGCGTCTTTAAAGATTGACGCGGGTAGCTGACGACGAATCAAAGAACGTGTCTCTGTTGCATCTTCTCTGCTCGATAATTCGCGACCGACCTGCAAGACGTTAACGAGTCCAATCGAATTTTGGTAGTCTCTTTATTCGATGAACGAAGCAAGTGTCAGAAGATCGGCAATAAAGAGTACCACGAGGCGAAACAATTTCTAACGTTCATGTACGATTTCATCCGTAAAAATGTTACGATATATTAAATATATTAAATAAAGTAAGGGTACGTTCTGATCGTCCCGCGAATCCAGGATTAATAGGAATTTATCGTTTCCACGATATGAAATGATTATATGCAATATCTCTCCAAGTGACGAAATATAGGTCGACTTATCTTTGCCGCAAATTCGTCAAAAAAAAAAAAAAAAAAAAAAAAAAGAAAAAAAATTGTACGATAATCGATGACCCGACTACTGCGTCCTCTTCTTGTTAGCTTCTTGTTGTTAAAGCTAAAATATTGATTTTCTCCTTATGTGTGCGATTTTCTAATTAGACTAATTTGCGCATGTCCACGTGCAATTTGAAAGCGGAGCGCAAACTGTATTCACATTGCGACCGATATTTTGGTCAATCCGAGAGTCGAAGATGAAATGCGGAAATGATGCTCGGCAATCGTTATCCGATAACTGAATTAATTTGGTTTGGTTAGCCTATTCGCAGAGATTGCGTTTCAGTTCGTAGCTTCTTTAATCATGGAATTGATAATTAGTCGCGAACAGATTTCATAATCGATTGCACGAATGAAGATTGTAGGAAACGCTACGCTAAAGACAACAGATCCTCGAGTAATTGAATCACTAAGATCGGAGTATTAGAAATTTGTGTGACAATTTGAAACTTGTGTTTCGCGATCGACCTCGCATGGTTGCAAAACTCGTTTTGCGTTTAAGCTAATTCTTCCCATGAAATAAGAAAATGCGAGCATGAGAAAAGTGTACGCGAAATTAGACGAACCGCGTAACAGATTGAAAATCCTCGAGGAACTCAAGCAAGTATTCAGTACGGAACAAAGCAGAGAAAGCTTCCTGAGACGTATCAAATCGGCAGACGTATGGGACGGCGAGGTCTAGACGTAAGCGGAACCTTCGCTAAACGCTGAAACAAAAGATCGCATTGTCGATCGCATTGTTAAGTGGAAGAAAACAAAAAGGAGAAGAAGTATCGGAAGAGAATGGAAACATTTAAAAGTGTACAGTGACTACAAAGAGAATTTCTACACGTTCTTCACTTCCGACGAACCATTTTCTCCGTCAAGTTCTACCTGCTCTTCTCATACTATCAAATTCTCGCAGCGATACGAACATACCTGTGATGTTGTGATATTGGATATTAAACGATATTGCACTTGACGACTACTAACGACTATTGGATTTTAATTACCTACTATGCTCTAAATACTAATAATAACAATAATAATAAATAAAACGGCGTGCAAATACTTCCTGCAGCGACTGCATGTCGGTAAAAATACGAAACCGAATGAAGATCTACTCATGAATAATCACGCTGCCGCAACTAGTTGATTACTGTCAACCCATTAATATCATTAGCGGCTAAATCCACCATGCGCGAACATCCAGGAAGAAACTATAGAGCAAAGACCTCGATCGGTTCGACTCTACGTTGCGGGAAAATCGATTCGCGAATCGCATACTGATCGAGGTGTACGAACACGTCGTATATCAAGCAACGTGCATACGACGGGATTCGAAGGTGCGTTATTATTCGATGCGAGCAACCGACCCGTAATTACGAACGGAGCAATAATTAATCACTCGCCGGTCCGTCGAGCACGATGTCTCTCGGAGGGATGGCCGACGCGTCAGTTCGCGACGCCTTATCCCAGTTTCTGATTTCGACGACACCGGAAATAGTTTCGATGGGTTTCGCGCTCGTGCCGATACGCCTTCGACCCGCTCGTACGTTTCACGGCCGGTCTGCCAATCGCGTTCGCCGTTTCTAATAGCTGATCGTAATTTCGAAATGGTTTTTGCGAAACGTCGCTCTTTATGTACTCTCTTTATTATTATTGTTGTTGTTGTTGTTGTTGTTGTTGTTGTTATTATTATTATCATCATCATTATTATTATTATTATTTGGAAGCGGACAAGATTTTGCTCGTGCTATAATTAAAATATAAAATATAGGGGGACATTTGCTTGTGTAAAAAACGCGAAGATCTATTTTAGATTACGTACGTACCGAATGTTTGGAATATTTAGAGCATAGGGAATAATTTAACGTTTTCGTAAGTGGCGAATATTTAGACTCGATGATTTAAATGTTTTCTAAATTTTTCGTAGAGTTCAGAACTGGAACGTCGGAATCGAAATAGCAATCTTTGAAAGACTAACGACAGAATAATTTGTCGGAGCGTTGCTTATTTTCAAAAGTTTTCTCGAGTCTCGAATTCGACGGTCTATTTTAACGCGCGTTACATATTGTCTTACGATAGTTCAAACGTATCGAACGCAAATTTTTCCTAGGACGTGTAAACACTGAAATTTGTATTTACGATTCGGTTTATGTTTGCATATTTATGCATTTACTTGTCATCCGGCGAAAGTAAAGTACAGAGTTAACAGCGTGCAATCTCTCCGCAGAGACACGGAGATTAAGGTTCGTTCATAACATTCACGTGTGCTAATACGATTTGCCAAAAGATGTCCTCGTCACGTTCGTTTTTCGTCACAAAATCGATCACGAAGATTTTATTAAGAATTCGACTACGACTTTGTTCCTCGACGCAAAAATATCGCCAGACTGTTGTTACGATAATCGCAACCACGTTATGACGACAACGCTCGATCCTTAAACCAGTCCAACCGTATAGTAACAACAGTACTTTCGACCAATTAAAGTCCGCGTTAGAAACCGAATAGAAAACTCGAGTAATATCCACGGTTGCGGGAAATTAATAGCCTTGATCCATTGGCCGTTGATCCATTGGACAGCAGCAAGGTCGGAGGAACTTTGATCGGTTCGTCCGTTTAATTCAGAACCGCAACAACCACGGTATTTGGCAGTATCGCTAGCCAGAACGTAGACAGCGCATATTTTACAAAAGATCCTTCCGAACATGCAACAGCGCGCACGTTATTCATACTTTGCGTATGCTAGTAGATGCGTACTGCATCTTGCTAATCGTATGCGAACGAGTCGCGATTCTTCTTCCTAACGACTTTCGCGTCAGTTCGAATAATTGAAAAACCATGCGCGGAACGTTCAACTTGCACGAGTATAAATCATTCGCATCGATGGAGTTGTATCGATACATCAGTTGTTTCGGAAACGATGTCGCTTCGTAATTAGGAAAATTCGCAATATTTACGATTTGGCGATGCTCGTGCGCACATTCGGACACTGCATTTGGGGCATGCGATTATGGTTTTTGAAATGGTCGTTTTGAAATTATTGCTTTACCACGTAGATATTTGTACCGTCACGCAGCGAAGTGATCGAAGTTTTTGAAGAATTACGATTTAAGTTGCCCGATCGAGAGGTTTGCATTTAATTTTAAGAAATGGCGTGCGCTGTATTCTTCCGACAAACGAAATAAATACAGAAAAGAATACACGATACGTCCGTATTCGCTAGATAATTTTCTTATGGATTCTCGAATCTTTACGAGTACATGCGGTAATGCGTCTTAAACGTCTGTCTGTCTCGCAACTCACGGTTTAACGTTCCTTTCGCAACTTCTCGATCGTAATTTTTCTATTTTTTTTTTTTTTTACGAAACCTTTTACAACTATCGTTTCATCGAGATTTGTCGGATTTATATCTAATGGCGCGTTTTCGGAATTCTCTCGCGATTTCCTTCGAAAGATGCAAACGAATATGCATGCAGTTCCCGCGAGAAAAGGCTATCTTGTTCTTTCTCGGATTACGTTCCTCGTCGACGATTTATTATTTTTATGGTTCTTATATAATGGAAATAGATAGAAATGTAAATTTTAATTGGCAGCTGTTCCGCCGTAAATGATGTAATCGTTTTTGGATGAATTATTCCCGGGCTTTGACAATTTATATACGTGGAACATATAGTATCACGTTTTAACGTTTAAACTAAACTCGAAAGAACAAATTTTAATTAACTCCCAGTCAGAGGTATCTCTTTGTAGTTTGTGCAAGATATTCCGATTATGTTTAACGCTCTTTCGTTACGATACTTTGCTCTCATAAAACAATATAATTGACAGTATTTTACGACTCGTTAGAACAGTTACGCTGGCGTAATTCCGATAATTAAAAAATATTCTCAGACACAGTTACATGGTGGAATTAATTGGAACGCGCTAGCGATTCCTTGGTAATCTTTTCGGATTCTTCTTAAAATTTTATTCTACGAATTTTTTACTCTCTCGACGCGTATTTCAATTAACGCTCGAACCGTGTAATTGCTATAGTTAGGTCGCGATTAACAGCAATGGTATAAACATCAAAATTTTTACGCACGGCTATTAAATCGAAGCGACGGCTGTTATTAAAAGAAAAAAAAAAAAAAAGAAAAAAAAATACGATTATCATTTCCGTGAAGCTCGTCGATAGATAATGGGACGCGTTAAATCAAAGAATCGTTCTATCGTGCCACGACGTAAAACGATAATTACTTCATGGTCACGGTTGCAAGATTTGCGAAGATGCGATCTACCGCAAAGTTTGCATCTTTCGACGTAAAGCGTAAATCGTTTCGCTGTTCATTTCTGTACGCTATGCGGTAACTTTTAATTTCGCGATAGTTCTCGCAAAAACAGAAATACCCAAGGTCGATCCAATTATTTTAGACAAATATTTTTTTTTTTTTTTATAAACTACTATCACGAACGGTATAAAAACGATAAGGAATTTTGCCGATTTTTGTTTCAAGTTACAGCCGCTCTTAATTTTCCGGCAATCCTTGTACTCTCTTTGTATTTCCTTGTTCAATCGCAAATATTCGCACCGTATTTCCCGGACAAATCGCTCGACAAAAGCGGCGTTCGTTAAATATTTCCGACGGAGCGTCATTCGCGAAGGAACTCGAGCAATAACCTTAGAAGAAGGTAGAACAGCCGCGCGTATTAGGCCAAGTGGTTCTACGAAGTATTATTATTTCTGTTTGTCGAAGTCACCGCTAAACTTGAGTCTACCCTACTTACAACCTCCGCTAGCTCCGATAATTCTAATCGCGAGCAACGATCGCTGTCAACCTAAGCGACGCCCGTTACCAATAAAATCGACCGATAAAATCAAACTCTCGCGACATTCGTCGTGACTTTGTACACCATCGTTCGCCGTCGTCATAATCGTCGATCGTAATCGGTCACACCTTTCGGTCGAACCTCGCGAAACCGCTGGCAAGTCGAACCGAAAGTTCAAAGTGAAGAACAGAAAAGAGATTTGTAAATATTTTTCTCGCTTTTTTTCCTCGTTTCGATGTCAAAATCATAGGGTCACGTTGTACAGAGGAGTATATCAAAGGGCATATCTTACTGTATAGCATATGCGATACATCGAAAGTAATTTCAACGACAAAGTACAACGCGTAAAACAACTCCAAAATAACTACTCAGATTTCCCACGTAATACGTCCTAATATTTTGTCATCTCTTTCGCTCGCTCGGGCAATTATTTTTTTTTTTTTTTTTTCAGAATATACACGATCGCTTCTATAGCCGTGAAAATTTCCCTCGCACCTCGATCTTCCGTTACTTCGCAAGAATCGCGACAAATTTCCGTCTACGCGTCTCGACAGAGAAACGATCACCGCCCAGTTGACGATTAACTCAACTATCTCTGTCCATTTCTCGAAAAACAGCAGCATAGATAATCCCAACTGATGACACGTAATTAGTATGGTTTTAAATTCTAAAGCGAGAAAAAGAGAAAAAAGAAATAAATAAAAAATGAAAAATTGCTGTAAGAAGACGCGTTCGCGTTTCGGATTGGACAAGCAACGAAACGAAAAGCCGGGCTCTTTAAAAAGTAACGACCACTCCTTTGTAGGACCATTTTCGAGGCGAAACGAAGCCTCGAGATCGCGCTCCATTGGCAGACGGTCGGACATTTTAATTCAACGGCGAGCTACGACGCACACGGACGCGCGGCCTGCGCGGCTAACAGCACACAGAAGCCTGGCAATCATTTCGGAGCGCATGAATAAGTGATCGGGCCGTGCTCTGCTCGATTCCCTCGTTTCTAGCGTCGGGACAGACACGGCGTCGCCGACGCGACCTCGCTTTCCTTCCTTCCTCCCTCCCTCCCTCCCGCCCCCTTTCTCCTCCGGCTGTTCCCCGCTTTCCGCGTCTCCCTCTTCTACGACCAACCCCTTTTCCACCTTCTTTCCAATCCTCCCCCTTCTACGCTGGAATTCTCCAGCTTTCTCACCCCCTCCAACGTCTCCTTTCCTCCAACCCTACCTTTCGCCCGGTCGTACACGCTTCTTTCCTCGTTGCACCGTCTTTAGACCGTCTCTTTTCATCGTCACGCTCGGTCGCTCCTCCGTGACACGTCATTTATACATATATAAACCTCTGCCCGTGTTCACCTTCCTTTCCTTACCAGTTCTTTCCACGTTCTTCGCCTTTCTTTCTCGCTCTTTCACCCTTCTGTCTCCTTTCATTCTGCAGTTTTCCCATCTCTTCTACTCTCGCACGGTTCATCCTTCTTCTCGCTCCTTTCGTTATCTCGCTGTGTCTCGTTCCATTTTACAGCCGTTCCATATTTCGCTGTTGCGCGTCTTCTGGCACGTTTCTTCTCCGTCACGCTTACAACCCGTTCGCTTTCACGGACTTTTCGCATCTTTCACCGCTGCCCGTTCACCGGTCTCTGCCTTCGTCCTCGCTCCTTCGCCCTTTCCCTTTTATACTTCCTCCTTTTCTCCTTCCTCTTTCGCGTCGATATTTTCCGCTCTTCCTGGCAGGTTGTTCGCCGCGCGGTCACCTCGCCTCTTCCGTGTCGCCGGCTGTCCCTCCAGCGAACCACGTCTCCGTCTCTTTCCATTCTACTTGCTTGCCCCTTGTTGGCTCCCTCGGCCGCGTGTTCGGTACACAGTAGCTTGAGGCCAGGGCCGGTCTTTACGGCTCGCTCACCCGCAACATCCTTTAGAATCTGGCTTGCCTTGGAAAACGGTTCTCTTCTTCGTAACAGGTGCCCCGCTCTTCTTTTTTTCCTCTCCTCTTCACGCATACGATCTTTCCCTCGTCACACGGTTTTTCAACGCCCGCTTTTCAACGTTCGACCGTCGCTATATTTTAAATTGACGCTCGTTCGCCGAGATTCGCGAGATAGTTGATTCGACGTCGATAACCGCCGGCGTTATTAAAACCAGGTCAAGATAATGGTGGCACCGGCAACGACGTTTTCTTTGTTCCACTACGTTGGGCTTGCGCGCGAATACAAACATGGATTTTTAAGAATATTTGACGAAACACTCGGCTTATTCAAAGGGCCTACTATTCTGTTTAGGCTATTCCGTTTAAGAAGAATCGCTTCTGTACGGCTACATTTTGCAATTAGTACGTTATAACGGCCGCAATTGTACAATTGCCGCGTTAACGCTAATTACTAGTTAATTTTATAATCGTATAATCCGGCCGCCACGAATAATGGGCAAATGAAAAAAAAAAAAATTCTTTCGAGTATAGTAAATCGTGTAATAAGGTGCTGATAAAATAGTAGTAAAGAAATTCCTTGTGCAATGGTAAAAAATTTCATTTTCACGCGAAGGAAATTCAATTTCAAAGTTACGGTTAGGTATGTTTTTAACGCAATCCTCCATCCTCATTCCACTTTCTTACAAAAGACAAATAAGAAATATTAACGTCCGTAATAACCCTCTATTCTGCGAATTGCGCGGGAACGCGAACGAAGCGTTTGACTCGACTCATACAAGACGAAAGGGAAAACGTATAATCTTGAATTTCGATTTCTCCAACGATACTCTCCGAATAATATGAATAATTAACTCGCAACTGTACGCGAATCAGATTCCATCTCTCCAGATTTGTATTTTCGTCGAAAATTGTTTGTACAGTCGAGTCGACAAATAATCGCGCGACACAGATGAATATCCCGCGGCTCTCTCGCATCTTTCAAAAAGCTATTTAACAACGAGACAATTGGACATTGACGCGTCCCAATTTTCCCACAGAGGGTTCGTATTTTCCAAACTCTTTCGAATCGATCTCGGGAAAGTTAAGATTCTAAAAGTTAATACGACATTAAGTTTCATCGCGCGCCGTACATTCTCAGAAATAATCTTCCTTTTTCTTTTTCTTCTTTTTTTCTTTTTTCTTCTTTTTTTGTTTTTATTTCGATGTCGCGTTCTCCGTACGAGCCGAGCTGTTCTACCATATACATGGAATTTACGAGTGTATCAGGTTCGTCGCGGAATTGTACAACTTTCCACCCGACGGAATAGAACGGTGGACGTACAGTGCATTCTTTATGAGAACGGTTGACCAGAACGACACGATGCACTTCGAAATACCGCGTAAGCACCTTATACTTTTCCCCGGAGTTCCAAATGGGCGACATTTCCTCCCGAAATTGGACACACGGCGGACGACGGGTTTTTTCGACCGTTTAATAATAAAATGGTATCGATGCCGCGGTAAATATTAATTCGCGTTCGTAAACGAGTCGAGTCGCGATGAAAATTCGAAACTTTTGTTTCGCCTCGCGCCGCGATTATTCGATCGATCGAACCGCTAAGGATATTATTATACCCACGAAAGAACGTTTTATACCGAGCGTTTTATAGAACGTCGATATGAATTACAGGTTGACGATTTTTACCGATATTCGTGACGGAAGTTCGGACGTTAAGCTTATTTCGGTAGGACGTGTTACGTTACGACATTTAACTGTCGCATAAGACAAAAATAAATTAAATCGATAGGTTCGTTGACGATACAATTCCTTTTCGCGGAACTTTTTCCCAATTCAAGCGGCGTATACCATTATCGGTTACCGCGTTTAATCGAGAAAAATATCCGTCGCTAGTTGCGAATTATTACTAATCGAGTTACGTTATTTTTACTTTCGTTCCAATTCTCCCTCCTATAATATCGCATTAATTTTTACGTTCGGATAAAATTCACGCACCTCTGCCACTATCACACTGTCTATCAAATTATACGTAAATCTTTGCGCGCATAAAATTCCATCGTTGCTCTACGTCACGTAATTTAGACATCAGAAGCAGCACTGTCAGAGAGACACGAGATACGTCAACGATCAATGTTCTTCAACGTTTAACGATAATTATCGTTAACGATATTATTCAACGATTACGAACTCTGCGACGTATAACGACGGGAATATACGTTGCCGCTATTAAGCTACCGAACGGTGTAACAGCTTGTTAGAAAACGGCAATTCGCGTTATAACGTGAATGGAAATTTAAGCAAATCGGCGAACGAATCGAATTTCTCTCCTCCGCGTCAAAAACAATCTTCTCGGACGATCCTTTTCCACTCGGTGGTCGCGGTGAAGACGGCACGCTTAGCTTCAAAATTCGTCAAACCTCGCCACTGATTAATACCTAATCTCCCTTGGTGAAACCCTTTCGACGGAACAGCGAATATCTTGGAAATCGGCTTAATATCGGATGTTGAAGGAACAAAATCCACCGCACACCAAATTCGCAAACTGAGCAAGTTCAAAGTTTACGAGGCTTGTCAGGAATTGCGCGGAATTGAAACTCAAATGAACCGAATATTCGATGTCCTCTGAGTAGAATTTTCATCTTATTATCATAAATTTGTACTCTTCGCACCGACCAGGCGTACGTGGGTTAATTGATTACGTTCTTCTGAAAAATGCGGCTGAAACAGTTAAGAACTAGGGCGACGATATATACGCGGTGTCCTGTTTTAATTTTTCCACGCAATTATCTCGCAAAGTACTCGTTAGTTATCGTAAAAAAAAAAAAAAAGAAAAAGAAGAAAAAAGAAACAGTTTCCCGCGAAAGCCGGTCTGCTTAAAAATTCTCGTTCTTACGACGATCATCGCAGGTTTGTCTAGACGGTGGCGTTGTTCAAGAGAGATTTCGAGGTGACCTTTGTTTATACGTTCTTTTTTATACACCGTTCGATACAATCTCTAATTGCCAATGAACAAGTTTGAAGGTTTGAAGGATATTTCAACGTTGATCTCGTCGAATCGATGGTACGAAAGAGGAGGAAGCACAGCCATAAAATCGCCGCGTCGCGTCTTCTCGTCTCCCGTACGACAAATTTTGCAAGATTAAAGTCGAAATATCTTCCGAAGTAATCGTTCAATCGATCAAAGTACCGCGATACGTGTGGCGTATAAAAAAAAAAAAAAAAAAAACAAGAAACGCTGTACGCTCGGAATCTCGAAGGCGCGTCCATCTGGATAAGGCTTTTGCGACCATCGCAGGACGTCGCTCTCGCGGAAACTTTTCACGTTGTGTAAGCTTTACTCGAAACATTTTTTACGATAACGAATACTTTGGGGGACGATTACGCGACACCCTGTATGAACTTTACGCTCTTCGGACAACTCGGATTCAAGGCGTTACGTGTTTAGAGCCGGACAAAATCATCGCGAGTGCGCGTAATCCGGCACGATTGCGTCGAGCAAAAGCGCGCGAACGACGGAGAAGAAGAAAGACGGGAAGGAAGGGAAGAGGAAACGAGACTAGAGTGTATAGAGCAAGGTATAGAAAGAAGCGTGACTAGGGTCGGCCCTGTTTCTTTATAACGACGCACGGACATCGGCGATGCATACGGCGGTGCCCCGTCCTCCTGTTTTACCCGGGAATCTAGGGTCGCTTTTTCACCAGGAGCTGCGAAATTAATATTAATGAACGTAAAAGTACGACGTTTTACGTTCGACGGTACGAAGGGGGCAGGGGCGAGACTCCGAACGTTCCAGCTAAGAACCAAACTCTTCTTCGCTTTATCGCGCCTAAAGTCTCCGTTTCCTGAAACGCTCGCCGATCGTTCTGGATACGTTTAACGAACAATACCGCGATTTGCGCACGCACCTAACCCGTGAATAATTTTCTCTTCGTACGTATTTGCACGCTACTCGCCGTTGGAAATTGCTCGACCAGACTTTTGCCTGGATTCCGGATCCAAACAATTTGAACGTGAAACCAAGTAAATAAGAGTAACTTGCGTCGGCAACTCTGTTTACACACCGACCTCTCTCTAAGATAATTTTCTTCGTTTTCGACGGATGGACAAGGTCCATCGTTCTCCACGCGTATATATACCGCGGAAATGTTTCCGAGATTCGCTTGGGATCGAACGAATGTCGGCAGGAAAACGAGAGGGAATGATTATATTGGACGTTTAGGTATACAAATTTTATACGCGCTTGCTAGGACGAAGCGGATTTTACGTAAGTAAATAAACGTTGATGCAAGGCGAAGGAGAAAATGGGAGAAAAGTTGGATGAAATTTGTAACGTTCGATAACTCGATAGAAACGATATCGGGACTAGAATGTCCGTATTTTGAAATATAATGCAAATCTGATTATCATAGTTCACTCGCGTTCTCTCTCACCCTCCATTCTCTCTCTCTCTCTCTCTCTCTCCTTCTTATAGAACATATTATGAATTTAAATTACGTATTGGAACACTCGACGACGGCATGCGTGAAAGTTGAACAGTCGATTCGATACAACTGTCGGTTTTAGATATCGCTGTTTAAATTAAAACGTGATAATCATTCAAGAGGATACAACGTATGGCGTACCTTACGCACGTACAGCAATACGCTAAAAGGCACGAAATATAATTTACTTACTCGTGTTTATAAAAATATAATATTTACGTAAACAGCGACAAATTCGGACGTTTAAAGGCTTCGCCTTCAAAGCAATCCGCTGCTTCTTCCGTCGAAACGGATACTTTAATCTTCCTTCCTGAAACGAACAAACTAGAAGCTGGAACAGCTGGAAACGGAAACGCCGAACGGGAAGAGGTTACCGTTTGGTTCCCCTTCTTCCAACGTGATTTTCGCCAACGTTTCACGCAGACGGGCCGCGTTACTAGGAAAATGGCCTGACGTGTCGCTGAACGGTCTACGTTTCGTTCGTGGGGTTGCAAGAACGCTTATTTGTCGCGCGACGAAAGAAAAGAAAGGGAAAGGGAAAGGGAAAGGGAAGGAAGAGGAAGAAGGGTGATACGCAGCGATCGAGGACAAACGCAGGCGATAGGTCCACGTTTTACGATCGAAGAAATAAACGAGAGCGAGCGCGGTGGCCACGATGAATAATAAAAGTGTGCGAGGTCAAACTAATTGTAATATAAAGTTACGCGGTCGGTGCCATGTGCTCGATCCTCACATTCATTTCACCGGCTGTGATCCATATGCATCGATCGAGAGCCGTGCTTTTACTTTCTGCACCGGGCCGCATAATAATCCGGTCTCTCGATTCCTTTCCGGTATACGTGCGCACGAACGAAACCGCAGGCGAAGCCATAATCGGTCGATCAAGTTGCCGACCGAATAAAAAATCCGGTTCTTCGTTTGCCATCTTATTTTCGATGGAAACAGATTCGTTTGTTAGCGCGTAGAGCGTTGCGATTCGAGGATCGAGACGGATCGCGTGCACAAACTTTTAAACGATGTATACCGTTATACTATTTTGGAAAAATGACGACCAATTACGATTTTATTGTACGAGAACGACATTCGCAACGATCCGATAGCATTTAATAGTACATAGAGGATTTCCTCTAGAGGGAAACCGTGCGTACATCAAAATTATTTCAATGTTCCTAATTGGCGATGACGAACGTTCGAATCTTTCGAAATCTTTAAATATTTGCCGCGAAGATATTAATTTACAGTTATCGTAAAACAAGTAGAACGATTAACGTATCTTGCGACGACAGCGCTCGATCGTTTAAAGATTAAATCGCAATTTAATTCGAATTCTAATTCCATAGAAAAAGAAATTTCTGGGAAATTTCTCTGAAAAGAAAAACGAAATAGGAAATTTTAAGTGGCTGGAACGGTCCATCGATCTCGACGATGCTGTCATTCAACGAAAACGCGATATAATTCTCTGTTCGCATGGAATGGCGGAGAATGAAAGGTATTTAACAGGTTATCGTACTTGTAACGCGTACTTGCGTAATTGTATGCTTTCGAACCATTTGATAGCAATCAACAATCGCACTTGTACGTACGCGTAAAATTACGATCGCCGATGGCAAATTGCATTCTCGCTGAATAATTGATCGCTTAATTGAATAGACATACAAACTGTTCCATAATTAATAGCAACGCAATTAAGAAAGCTACGCGAAAAGCGAACGTGGAAGGAAAGCGTTTACTACGAAAGATCGTATCGTTCTTTTACGATTACGAGCCGATTAAACGATGTAAATTTAATACAATTTATCGATAATAACTCTGTATAATCGTTTCTCGTTACGATACTACAGCGTTATCGGTAACAAATCCTACGCGTGTTTCCTCTGCTTTGTCAAATCGCTATCTCTTCCCTTATATACGGTATACCGTTCGACCGATCTTCCGTTAATTACAAACCGATATTCGCTCCATCACTTCCACCGATATCGGTGTTTATCCCCCGACTATCGTTTACCACTTTGCTCCCTTTCGATATTAAAATTTACATCACGCTGATCGACGTACGTTCGAACGATGTTTCGACTCGAAGTCGTTCCGTTCAATCAGAAGCCCAGAAGCGCAGATCGTAAGGGACGCAAAGAGGATTTTCGTAATTTTAAAGAAAGGAAATTTACTACAGCGCTGTAAACGTTTCAATTTCTTCGAACTTTTCAAATTTGTGGCATCTGGGTCGAAGAAAATGTAGCGCAGCTGCTTGCCGGCGTAAAATAAAAGTCACGTAGACTCCTATTCGTAATTGCGACATTGAAAGTGGAGTTCGGTCCGCGACAATGAAGTTGGAGTCTCGATACATTAAAGATACAAATCGACTGAAAAAAATGTTGCCAACGACGGTCGACGCTTGCTAAATTGATCGCGTCACCGATCGGTTTGGATTGCCTCCTTAACGCGCGTCGATCGGGCCAAACAGAAACAACACGTGCAGATATGTATGTTTTGAAAGGCGTTGGAAAAGCCCTAGAAATGTCTTGAAAAAGAATATTGAGCGTTGTGGAGGACGGACATGGGAAAAAAGCGACTTGACGGATATTTTAAACAGCGATGGGCATAGAATACGAATATAAATCGAGCGCGAAAATATCGCGAACATCGATCGGCGTTGGCTCTTGCTATCAAAAATACGAATCGACTGCAAGAATATTAAATCCATGTTAAACATTAATTGCCGTTGATCCTTAGGTTAATCTCCGTTCCGTGTTATCGTGCAATCAAACGTATTCAGCCAAGTTATATTTATCACCGACCGTGAACTTCTTGCGTCGTTCAGCCGTACCAAGAATCTCGTGCTGGCCACCCTCTGCTAATCGCTAAACGCTCTCGTAGCAACAGATTAGCCTAATCGATCAACCGGACCAACTAGTCGAAACACACTCGAAAACACGTACGTACGAAACTAGCCGGTCCGTTAGCGATCCCGTTATAAATCGCAGCTGGACGTCGGCGAAGGTGTTTCCTTGGAAAACGTCTGGTACGAGGGAAATAACTATTTGGCATCGGAAATTGCAGAGGCGCGTACACGCGCGTCGCCGTTGACCCGCATTTCTCGCCGCGACGCGTCGCGATCCACCTAATTAGTTATCGGAACTGAAACGCTTTGAATACGTCTCGAACTCGAATCACTTTGAAATACACTCGAAAGTGTTGGTAAGTGTCAACGAGCCGTGCATTTGCGATAACTCGAATTTTCCAGGCTTCTTCTTTTCCTTTTTCTTTTTTTTTTTTTTTTTTATAATTTACGTTAATTATGCCGTTTGGCGGAAAGTCGTCGCGATGCGTGTAATCGAGATATTTGTGCAAATTTACGTTTTTATCAACGGAACTGAGGAAAAGAAAAAAAAAAAAAAAAGAATGGAAGCTGCACCGAGACGATTTGCTTCGTTTATGAAATATTAGATTCAGTAATAAGTTCATTCGTAAGCTTTCTTTTAAAGAGCGCGTCGTGTTTTTATCGCTTCCGTGTAAAATCTACGTAATCAAGGAGTAGCTCGTTCATCCTGTCTCTCCGGAAATGTATATCTTTCATCTGGAAATTATCCTACTTTCTTCGGATAATTTTTAGCGAAGTGTACCTTAAACGTTTTGTATAATTATTATTGCATTATGTGTACTCTATGCAGTTTTGAACTTACACGTCTCCTGCGAATGCGTAAAATTCGTCAGGCTAGTCACCAAGCTTTCGAAAGCTATCGGAACTTTCAAGACTTTCGAAACTATTACATCAAGGTTTTCGAGACATTCAAGAACTTCGAGCTCTTCGCCACGTAAAGAACGAGTCGGTAAAATCAACCGTTCGGAACAATTCGTTATCTATCGGCTTTATGAAAAAATCTTCGGAGCGAAATTTACCGTAATTAACGAGCCTTGTCGGACGAGTACGTCTTGATTTTCCAATAGCTTACATCTTGTATCTCACATTAAGACGATCCTCGACACTTTTTCATGGCGCTGTACAGTTTTCGTAACGTTAGTCGATCCAGTTAGATACTCTCGGCGAAAACGGTGTTCAGCCGATCTATACCGAAAAGCTATCGGTTTAGCAGATAACTTAGCTTTTTGAAGCGTTTTACGTACGAACGAATGTTATAAAAAATGTTATAAAAAGTGTCGTAAAAAAAATACACGAGCTGTTAGAAAGTCAAAGCGTACTCGCCCGACCGGGCTGCCTAAATACGATAAATTTCAAACATTTTTTCGATAAAGCGCGTGATATCGGTAAATAACGAATTACTTCAGCCGGTGGTTTCTGCTGTTTCACCCAGTATGTAGATGGAAACGATTCCGAGTGTTTCGGATCTCATCATCGGTGACAAGCTCGCGCTCTCGCACGGCTGGAGTTGATTTTTCGTACGCGACCCAAGGCGTATCGAGCCGACCAAAAATGCCACCGAGAAACGCAGACGCACGTGCACCCGAACGACGCGACGCGACGCGACGCGACGCGAAGGAAACCGGGTCCGATGTGCCGAGCGACGCCGCATTTGGAGCGGATCCGAGCAATTTCACGAGTCGCTCGTCAGCTTCGCTACGTTCACGCCCCTCTCCTTTCCCCTCTTCTACATTTTTTCCCTTTTTATTATTCCTTTTTATCGCCTCTCCTCCCGTTCCGCCGATTTTTCTCACGTTTCACCGATCTCTCGCACGTCCCGCCAATATTTCCCGCGTTTCGCTTATCATTCCAAGAGTTTCGCAATCTTCTCTTCCGCGCGTGCCATTGCTTTCCCTGAAATTCCAACGATTCTCCCTACGTTTTCCCAATGTTTGCCACGATTCGTTCGTACGTAGCCTATCTCGCGTCACCTTTTCCTTGCTATTTTTGACGTTCGATCCTCGAACAGAACTCGCTTTTTCTAGAATTCCGCCGAATTTTCGTACGATTCGTCCATCTTCTATACGTTTCTCGATTATCTTCGAAAGGCTCGCGCGTTTTTCCCGCCTAGCGGATTCTTCCTACCTTTTCCGATGTCGCGTTAATAGCGATGTCTTTTGATCGCAATACGACAACGAGTATGCTTAACTCGAACCAAGCGACTCGCGACTAACCAAATTCTGCCGTGAATAATTTTCAAGCGATCTACGTTTGGACTACACGTATAAACACGCGATAGCCATAGTTTTCTGCCACGATATAATTTCTACGCGGCGAAATAGAAGTTTGTTCGACCAATGTTGCGGCAATTGTCACAATTTCCAATCGATCGTAATTATCATAATTCGCTGGCGTGTATATACGCTTCTGCAAGTTGTTTATCTCGTTGATTCTTATACAAGTATCTCCTGCTGGCTGAATCAAATAACCCTGTGATACGATTATTCGAATCTTTTCCCCTTGGTTCTTGATACCTTTACTTGCAACTTGATCCGCGATCCAAAGTACAGGATATTTTCTCGGTTTTTCGTTATAATTTTTCGAAAACTAACTGCTACGCAAGATTCAAGATCGATTTTTGATTCTAGACTCGAACAATCGCGTCTCGATCGCGTTTCACGTTATCTCGTTTCCTCTCCTGCCGCGTTAATCATCGTATCTCGTCGTTGCAACAGACCCTCTCCCTCTCTCCCGTTTCGTCAATTTTTTCGCCCGTTGCATCGACCCGTCGAAAAGTTTCGCTGAATTTTCCCCAGCCAGACGAAACGGAAAGGAGAGCCGCGAAATCCTCTCTTTGTCAAGTCGTTACTCAGCGTGATTACTCGCACGAGTGCATTCGGTTGTTACGGCCTGGCCTGTTACACCGTTGCTTTGCTCCTCGATCGGCCAACCACTTTCGGTAATGCTCCACCGAGAATTCGCCAGAAGCACGAACGAAAGACGCGGCGAGATACGGAGAACGCGTTGTAGTTGCTCGTGTAAACGAAGACGCGGCGATTCTCTTCGGCCAAAAATAAGTCGATACAGTGGGGTGAGTTTCTTTCGTGCGACGAGTTTGTTTCCACGACGAGTTTAAGAGGTTGTCGGCCGTGCGTGAAGTTCTCTCTCGCGTCGCAGCAACTTTTACATCCGAGAATCTTCGCGAATCTTCGCGAATCTTCCAGAAGTTGCACCACCGACATTTTGACGTATCGCGCTTTTCGCAGTTTTATATCTCTTTGCTCTTTTTGACGGCACGTTGAAAGTAATTTAACGCATTGGTCGGATTCCTTTCCTTTTCGGATAGATTTTCCTCTTCCTCGCGATTCCCACGAACAACCAACGCTATCGTTATTTAACATATATATATATATTTATAGAATGCGCGTACCCGTGATCGATAATACCTTACCGGGGGATGTGACGATAGGCGATAAATAAGAAGGAAAGAGCGTACGCTATTATAAATCATAGCGTGGATTATAAAGTTCGAGAGTGAGAGAGAGAGAGAGAGAGAGAGAGAGAGATTAAGGACGACTTTTAAAATCCGATCTAACGTCCCGATAGGTACTTAACGACGGTATTAAAGTTATAAGTATCCAACTGGCTCTCTATATTTTTCATTTTATCTTACTATATTTGTCGAGATTGAAATTTTGTAAAAAACATTTTTCATCTAGATCCTGGAAGATCCTCTTTGCTTTAACGACAGATACGATATCGTAGTAATATGTGCACGCAAATGGGAAAGATGCAGCGTAAATTTCAAAATGCTATACAGTTTCATTCGCGACAAAGTTCCCTCCGTCTACGTCGATAGATCTCTTCGATCGATAGAAGCTACCTCAAGACGCGAAAAAGTTTACGAATTGGTCCGTGAGAAAATTCTTCGTCCCTTGTTCCAGTCTTATCCAACTATTTTCGCTAGCCACGAGAGATCAAATATTACGCAGTCGATTTCTCTGTCGCTCGTACCGTGCTCGTCGCTAGATTCCAAACGCTTGTGCGAAATAGCGTTCTTACCGATACGAATACGAGAAACGAAAGGCAAACATCTCTACCGCGCGTTATAATTAAATATAATTAAAATTTGCGAACATTCTGCAAATTTTTGCATCTCTAGATCTCCCGTAAATCTATCTACCTCGCCATCGCTGTTTCAGTCGGATCCACTAATTTCTACATTTAGGTTCATCTTTCTAATCAACTTTCTATCCGAGAAAGGATCGTCCAACCTAGGAAATAGTTTCGAGAAATCGTCGGATATTTATATTTTGCCTCGATTCCCCGATTAACGTTTAACAACAGGCATTCGCGTTGGCCATTCTTCGTTTGCGAAGAAACACGCGAGCCACGTGGAACTTCCTCGTTTATCGATCGGCGATTCCCGGCTGTTTCATTTTTCATTGCAAAAACGCTCGCTTTATTTATATATTCTGACGTAATATCGCGATTACGTCAGTGAATCTCTAAATTAATCGCACGGTGGCACGAAGGAAACGTGAAAAAGGGCTGGTCGAAGCCAAAGAGCAAGAAGCGTACTTCCGCTGTTGAGACAAAATAAAATACCGGAGCTCGGCTTCGATGAGCACCGACTCGTTTTCAACGCGTTGCATCTTATTATACCCGGCCGATGGAATAGCGAAACAAAGACGGTTAGACGCTTGTTTACACGCGTGCAAAGATAAATTTTACACTTAATACACCGTGTTCGCGGATTATACGATTTAAAGGTGAGCGTGTCTCGTTCGGAAAACGTCGAACAGGTTCTCAGCGGCTTCTTTTTCAGGTTTGACCGCTTAATCGCTTGGCGATCGAGAGATCAAAATTTCGAGCCGTGGAAATTCGCGAGAAATTTATCGTTAAATTAGTTTGGAGAGAGAAAATTTCACGGTAACACGGTTTAGAAAAATATTCGATCGAGAGTATCGATGATACTCTTAGGTCTCAGTCGTTAATAGATCTCTTGACTTTTATGCGTTCGTGAAACAATTTTCTATCCAGGTTTTACGTTTCTAATTACATTCTGAGAACCGTGAATTTGCATAAAAATCCACAGTCGTTCTGTGTCATAAAGTTGATCATCGACTCGATCTCGCCTAAATTACGTAGATTGTTTTACAACGTACTCGAGGAAAGCTCGATCGTTGATGAAATAGTTTCGTACGAACGCGTGCTTGATTAGAGTTCATCCTGAAATAATAATGGACATTAGGGCTGGAGCAGTTAAATTATACAGGTTGTTTTATAACGCGATTAAGAGAAAAGATCGGATCAAGCAGATTTATACCATCGTGTGCTCGATTTATATAAACTTATTCTCAACTTGTAGCCATTTTTATAGTCCGATTACGTGCAGCTGCTTACCCGCATAGAAAGCGGTTAAAACGACCCCCTCCCCCCCGCTCTACATTCAAACTTGCTGTTGTCGTGTTACAGCGTCGTTATTTTCTATCGCGTAATTATTCTTCTAGAATATCGGACGATTTATTTTCCTGATATAGCGTATAATTTCGGTTTAGTTTTTCTTCCTATCGTTAGCCTTAGTATCGTGTCGATATTAAAATACTCGTAGTCACATCGAAACGCTGTACGACACTGGTCTATCAAGAGTTTCGCGATCTTTCAAAAGCGTCGAGTATTCGTGCTTTTTGCGTTCAAATAATTTAGCAGAATTTTTTAAACCAACTCGGCCTGTACACATACTCGGCGTAACAATTATCCTAATGTAATACGTAGTTTGGCGCGGTGGTTTATTTTTACAAAATTGCAACGTAGCGCGATCGCGCTAAGTTCTTCTATCGTTTTCGTATCTCTCGTTCGCTGTTCGAATTCCACACGTTATGAAACGTCCTGCGGATTAGTAAATTATACACCAGTAAAAGATCGTAGAAACGTCCGGATGTAATTGCTTGGCGGAATTTTCAATAGAACGTAAGGTGATATGTATCTAGATTTTCCGTTATAGAGTTACGCCGATCGTATTCGTATACCAACATAATTTAATTCAAATACGAAATGAAATATATATTAACGAGGCTGTATTAGACATTCGATCTTTGAAAAAAATTCATCTTTGATCTTGATAGATTAACGATAAGAAATCTCTGAGCGAATTAAGAATTTCAAATTGAACGTTTCAAATATATTCGATACATCTTTATCAAACGTCCGATCTTCTAAACACTTGCTATTATTTATTTATTTCTCATCCATGTGACGCGGCTTCGAACGGCTTCCGGTTATATCTTCGTTTACGGCATGCTTGAATTCTACCGAATTAAGGATAAGATATCGAAAGAAGTTTCACCAAACCGATCGAAGAATGTTAGAAGGAGAAGGATTCGCTAGGATGAAATATGGTCCGCGTTACGAATAATACGTTGCGAAAAATAATAAATCTTCTCGAACAACGGACTGTTAACTATCAATTACGGGAAATTGGTATCGAGGGGATAAGACGCGGAAGTCAATCGACGAAACAGATAACGATACGCCTCGGATAACCCGAGCTTCTTACGGAAACTATATTTCTCGATAAGAATGGTTTTTAGGAAATGGTTAGCAGATAACAGTACGTCAAGGAGTTGAATATATTACACGAAACGAACGTAACATCGCGCGTTTCGTACGCGAATAATACTCGTTGAGAAATAATAATCGTCGATGAACGAACGGATAAATATCGAAGGTACAGATTTGAGTTTTACGATGGGATATTATTATTATTATCATTATCATTATTATTATTATTATTATTATTATTATTATTATTATTATTATTATTATTATTATTATTATTAGGTACGGAACTTATGCTCCGTGAAGAAACGTGCGAATAAGCTTCTCTCAGCGATATTCTTGGTGTTTCTCTATAATTAAGATAGGAATGATTTTACCGTGTTCGTTGCTAATCGACAATGCGAAGAACGTTTCTAAATGATACGGAACAGAAACCAGATAGTACGTTTCCGTATAAGAAAACGGCAAATTTTTCTATAAGCGTATTCTTTCGTAATTTCTCGTCAATTAGCGCGCGTTCTACAATTTTTAATTAATTGAAATCTCGCATTAAATTCTCAACGAAGAATACCGCGTTGCGTTGCGTTGCGTTGCGTTGCGTCGCGTTGCGTTTCGTTAGTAGTAGATCACGGAGTAACGAAGGAAAATGAAATTCAACATTGAGATAGATCCGTCATTGTCATTCAAAGTTTACATAGGCGAATAAATAATCTAAGAATATTTAGAACGCTTGAAAGCTGATCGTAATTTCGCTTAACGGTCGCGCTAATTAATTTCGTTTAACGATTCCAGTTGCAGTCAACGACCCAACGAACTTATCTAATTTACCAGAAAGCGTTATATAGCGTGAAAAGATATATAACAAAAAGTTGCCGATAAGATGGTATTTCGTACCCTCGACTTTGAACTATACTGTAGCTAGTGTTTATCTTAACCATTACACGGATCCTCGATCTAACGATATAGAATATCGAGCAGAATAACGATGCAAGAATTCAAATTAATTATACCAGAATACTCGAATAGAACAATAGAACGCTGGAATAATGCAAAGAATTGGAATCGAATATCGGAACGATCGAACAGAGAAAAGAATAAAATGGAACGTTAGAATACGATCAAATCGAACGATTGTAAAACATCGGAGTATTCGAACGACCAAGGAACTAGTAAAACATTGAAAAATGCGAAAGAATAATGTGGAATAGGTAAGCTGGTTAATATTTGAGCGATACAACTAATTAGCGATTAAAACACTGGAATTTTTTCAAACGATACGAAACGTAACTTCAGGGAACCGTGTCTCACGCTTCGCATCCAAGTATCCGCATTCGTTATACGTTATATAACGCACCGATACAGAGTACTAAAACGCCCTTAAGCCATACGAGAGATTAGAATACGGTATCAAAGTGGTCGAACGTTACCAAAGCTTTTCTCTCGAACGACGCAACCGTCCGTATCAGCGACAAAGATACGTTTCGCGTATCCGACGACGCATTAGCGCGATACAAAGAACCTCGGTTGTCGCTCGGGACGGTTCTTAACGAGCGTCGCTCGATTTCACGAAACGCGTAACACGCGTAGTACGAGCGAATTCCAACGACCGTTTAAGCGGAATATCAATTGCTGGCGACAAGACACGTGTTCGCGCGGTTCGGACGCTATTATTTTCAACCGGACAGGTTCGAACGCGTCTCGCCGGCCGTGTAACGTGGCAAACGCACCGGAAATAAATTATCATGCGAACGGCGCGACGCAGGCCCATTACCAACGCCGCGATGGGATTTTAAGGGAATCGGCGTGAATTTAAGACCGACCGGTTGCTCCTTTATTGCTATTAATAATCCGAAGCCTCGTAAACTCGTTTCGCCACTATTTATGCTTATTTATGACCGCCGGTTATTTACGTGGTCTGCTGCGACATGGAACAACGCTGTTTCCAATCGCCTATGTCTGCGATCCGTTTCAACGATTTCGCCACGCCGTCTAACATACTACGATCGTCGTTCCCATTGGTTCGATCATCTTGCGCCGGTAAAACGAGAAACGCAACGATCGTGTCTTCTCCGTGGATCATCCGTCGAAGCGCGTAGGTGACACGCGCGTAACGAACAAGTTCCGTGTTTCGCCCGAGCTCTATTTCGCTACATGACGATAACAAAGGGAAAAGATCTTTACGCCGTTTTATCAAAATTACGTCGAGCCTGTCTTTAAGAGCGAATTTCGTTTCAGCCGTTAGTTTTGTGTACAAACATATCGCGCGTAACGTAAATATTACAACAGGCAAAATTCGTTAGAATCCTTCGGTAAATGTAACCAGTAAGTACGTTAATATTTATGGCCGCCGGTGTATACGCTCATTCGTGTTTTGTTTGTACGAAGCACAGAGATCTACTTTAATCTTCGAACACTATCGCAGGTGTTTTACTTTGAATATTTTATATATATGTATGTATATATAATATATAATATATGTATTTCCATATTTACCCGATACGTATGTACTTACGCGATGTAGTTTCTCTTCGATTAATATGTCCGCAACTTTTCGGATCGCTTCGAGTTTTGCTTTGTCGTCGCGAATGGTTCGGAGTTAATTTTAGTTTCGATTAACAGTTATATTCAATTCAAGTCAAAATAGATTTATATCTTGTATATGTTAATCGTAGCTTCAAGTATTTAATAATATTTATTACCGTTCGACTACGACGAAACACAGTGGAAAAATCAATTTGGGAACTTTGCAGAAATTATCGCGCGTTATTATTTCCTACCTGTTTACCGCATTTCGTTCGAAGCGTAGATTTTTCTCTTTCTTTTTTTTTTTTCTTTTTCTTCTTCTATCGACGATACAGAAATAATATAAAATTGACCAAATTCGTGAATCTCGAGGTATTATTAGAAGGAACGTTTCGACGGCTAGAATATACGAGCCACTAATGACACGAGTCAGCCATGGCTACGCGCGTTAAGGGTTTAAGAACACTCCCTATTTTCAGGCTAATGTATAAGCCAAGCCTTAATTAGTCATGCACACTTGTTCGTCGCTACTTACCTGTACTTCCCTATGCAAGTATTTCAACACGTTGTACAACAAATATTTGACATTTCGGCGTGTATTTTTAAAATTACATCGCTTTAAAGCGAAACATCGATGAAAGAGAAAAAATGCGTGGCCAATTTTTGGAGTTGTAACGGTGCAACGGAATAATTACAATTATAACGAATTCTATATATTATAATAGAATTTTATTATGATACTGATAATATTTACATATCTCCACGTGTCTAACGCTTTTCCAGACGCGCCCTTACATAGATATAGAATGATCTGAAGTTTGAACATCCTCGATGGATTTGTATCCGACCAAGAGTCACAGTCGACCTCGACACACTTCTTTTTACTCTCCTCCGATACTTTCGCTTTTAAATAGTTCCTGTTCAAAATGTAATCAAATACAGCTTATTTGATTAACTTGACCTACGTTTCTATACGAAAGAGGCCTACTTTCGAAGAATAGACGCACCTCCGATAATCTTTGCAACTAGATTTAAATTTAAATATACATATTTTCGTGTCTTACAATCCATCTGATTTATAATTACAGTCGAACAACGGCGGAGACCGTTTCGTAATTAACTTTTGCAATCATGTTATACGTAAATTACAAACATTTTATAGCAAAGTCGCGCATAGATCACGTACATCGGCGACTAAAATTTGAATTTTGTACAAAACGCCGTGGAAATAACCTACACAGCCGATATTTCATAATACGTATAAATTTAACCTCGGCCGTACGCTTAAACCTGTACACCGCTAATATACATTTTAATGGTGTACGACGCGCTCCTGTACGACGCTTCTTCCCCTACGCTCAAACTCCCGTTCACCATCTCCTACCCAGCAGCTTCAAAATCTCTCATTACTCGCACGCTTCCGTTCAACCAGCCTCTCAAAGACCCTCCAATTTGACCATCTCCGCGAACCATGTCACGGACGCCACGGAAGCACCGTCCGCGAACGCGGATCGGACGAACCTTCCAGCGTAGAAACTAGATTACTAAACGTCGCGATACGTACGCTATTTTTCAGAAACGTTCTCCACTCGTCGACGTTTCGAAGCTGTTTCTTTGTGTCGTCACGTTTGACAGACGGTAACTCGAGCGACACGCAAATCTTTATCTCTATTTCTTTTTCTTTTTCTTTTTTTTTTTTTTTTTTTTTTTGATATCTAGATCGTTTAGGAACGATTACCTGTTGGTCTTAAACAAGAGTTTTATCATATACACATCTTGGCCAGATTGAAATATAATTTATGGAACGCAGCTTATACTCGAACACCTCAAATTCCAAGAAGATCGTTCTTTCTAGAATTTAACTTAAAGCCGATGTAAAAGTTTCCCGAAACCTTATCCAAACTCGACCCGAATCTTTCCTGTAATCTAACGCGAGCTTGATCCGCGCAAGTGAAAGATCGTTTAATTTCGTCGAATTTCTATTAGCCGCTGCGTATCGTTCGCAGCTCTCGAATTTCAACGACGCTTTTCTAAAATCTGACCCAACGGACGATCGGTTTTCTCTTCAACTGAATCGAAATCCAAATTCTCTGCGATCTCTGCCTATAAGCTCAAACTGAAAACCTTCAAAATACTTAATTACGCTAAATTAAATTACCGAAGCTCGGACTTTTCCTCAAAATCGACGTATTGCTCTGATCTTGTCGCCTGACATCGCCTCACGCTGTTCCCTCGATCTGTTAAAAATACGACGAACATCGTATATTCCGGACGAGGGATTTTTTTTCAACACAGCTAAACGCGTTTCACTCGGCTGTCGTCGCCCATACTGCTGGCTTCGTCAAATCAGATAAACCGCACACAGCGTCGCGTTGTCTCTGCCAGACCGAATAGAGAGGGACGTTTGTAAGCGGTCGACGGGACAAGCTCGAACACAAACGCGGCAGATTAGAGCGCGAAGCTTCGACGTGGATTTCGACGAGCCGCTTTTCGATGTTCTCGCATTACCGGTAAACCTTGACTCGTGATTCATCGAACCCTGGGACGGCTGCTACGCTCGTTATGCTCTATGCTCGCGATGGATTACACGATCGTTGCGTACAGTTCGATTACGACGTAGATTCATCGTCTGCTGGGACCATCGTTAGACATTCGAAATTGACCACGTTGTCCGATAGCGCGATCTATAGACGTTTCGGTGGAATTTACAGACGCGAAAATTCAATTTCGTCTCTCTTTGTTTTTTCTTCTTCTTCTTCTTCTTCCTCTTCTTTTTTTTCTTTTTTCTTTTTTTTTTTTTTTTACGTAGAACGGTTTTAGCAGTTGCGTGCATCTCGCTTGGAAGCGGAAGATTAGGTTAGACGGATGAAACGGTCGAACTGTTAATAAAAAATTTTTACGCATACAGTTTTATTAGACCAGCTTCGATACAGTTTTTATGCTTCTATTAAAAAGTTTTTGCGGTTCGGGTTGGGAAAGCTTGGAAAGCACTTTTTATGGCGCAATTTCGACTTCCGAAATCTTTTTCTTGTTAAAAAGAGATAAGGGTGTATAAAGACACGGCAGCCTTGTCGCCGTAGATTACGATCTTACGTAGATGGATCTTGTCGTTTCATACTCGCGGAGTCGATAGCTTTGGATTCTCGTCGTTATCGAATATTCGTCGAATCCACTGGAACCGTTCGTACGCGCGAACGTGTTCGTTGCACTACTCCGATAGATATTTTGGAATCGGATTCGTTCGGAACGTAGAAAATGAGAGACGGACCGTCGGTTAATTTCTTTAATTTTGGAATTTGAACGACGCCGGACTTTGGAATTACGAGTTGCGTTTTTCTAAAGCGATACAGGTTTCTTCTTAAATTTGAACGCGCTTTTCGTTGTTTACGGAAGTGCCTGGCGTATTGGAAACAGTGAGAAAAGTGGATATATCCAGCGTTGGAAAGCCAATACTTCTTTAAGGAACGTCGCGAAAGCTTCGCGAGTTTTAGTAATTTCTTTCAGCGAGCACGGTTTCCACGAGTTTAAAGACACGTCTCGCGGATATTGAAGAAAAATGGGAAAAGCTTGGCATTTCAGAGAAACGAATACAGATTTTACCGGGCAATGTTTCGAAAACTTTGCTAGCCTCTTTTGATGAGTTTACGAGACCCTGTTCTCTTTTCCCTCGCTCCGACTTGTTTTAACAACGCCATGTTCTCGGCTATGTTGTTACGACGTTACGACTCGTTTCTCGATCACTTCTTTCATCAATTCGTGAAATTTATCGTTCGGCAATTTGTAAAACTCGAAACTTCTTGCCAATGTAACGGAAATTATCGGAAACGCGTTGAGCGATCGCATCGTATCTATCGTAGCGTTTTCCTACGAATTAATCGGGTCCAGGTATATCAAAGTTCGTATCGTTCGGCAGAACTTTCGTAGGTAAATTGGAAATGTACTTTTCGTAGCTCAATATATATATACATACATATATATATATATATATATATATATATATATATATATATATATATGTACGCAGCGCGTGGACGATTTGTTCCAATAAAAAATTTACGTCGTGTATCGTCTTTTCGTCGCTAAAAATGTTTACGAGCAGAGTATGGAAACGTATCGGCCGAGAACTTTACTACTTACTAGAAGGATTGGTCCGAGATCGCGATCCGGATCGTCTTAGACCTAAAAGGACCTCGACTCCAGGGTTACGAGATCTTGGGAGCGCGGTCGACCTGGGATTATAGAAACGCGATTTGGCCAGCTGCAGAGTTACGAATTCTCAATTCGATTGCCTCGAAATCGATATACCTTCGTTCGAAGTACGCAAAGATCGTTGAACCTTGTCTTGGATCACCCCGGAGACGTACAATTAGGAGACTAGACATCAATTTGGATTATTCGAACGTCGTACCAAAGTCATATCGATTTCGGTTATCCTCGAGATTGTTGGGTGTCGGTTTCGAGCAATTCGAGAACATCGCGAGTCGGATTAGCCTGATCGTCTCAAATTAAATTATCTTAACGTTTTCGAGAAACTTTGGCCCGAACCCTTTGGTCGAAGCGTTCGATTCGAGGGCCTCGTTTAAGGAGTCCACGGACTAAGCTCCGAGAAAGCTTTCCAAGCCGCCGGGGACCTGCTGGTCGATCTTTAGTTCCAAATTCTACGATTTCGCGGTGAACCAAATTGAGATTCTGCGGTTTCGTTGCTACGAGGCCGCAAGGTCCCACACGGTCCTAGCCCGAACCAACTCAAGCCACGTAGATTCTACAGACTTTCAAACTCTGCGAACGTTGAATTTCCCTATACTCGTTTTGTCTCGCGTGTTCGCATCCAACTTCTTCAAATCACGCCAATCTTAATCGCACGAATTTCGAAATCCATCGTCTCTGTATTCTCTGATCCTTCCAATTCTTCTCCGCTTTTGTCTCTCGCGTCCACATCGAATCCTCGCAATAGGCTCAAGACGCATCTGGAAACTTGGCGCATTTCTAAGGCTTTTACATTCTCGAGACGTTGAATTTTACTTTTTCTCGGATTAGAGGACAAATCTCGAATCTCGTCGTCTCCACGCAAATCGAAACGTTCTCGAACTTCGTACATATTTAGAGTCTCAAAGACTTAACAATTTTTCGAGCTTCCGTATCTTATAAATCTCCGAAATTCCTAACCCTGTCGATGATTCGTCAGATTCAGAGTACTCGACGTCGCTCCTATCCCATATGCTGTTCGTAGCAGCGTATCGTTCTTTCTACCAGATCGTGCAATACCGTACATATCCTTAGGTATCGTAGCTTTTCGAACGGTTGCCATACCATTCGACGCGTGCGGCTTTCGGACCAGCTGCAGCGTTTCCGTAGCTAACGATCCTTTCGGTCATCGTAACACAAGCATCGTCAAATATATCTAATATATTAGCCTCTCTTCGTACTCTTCTCAACTCAACTCTAACTTTCAAATTCCTATTCTCTGACGTCGATGATGGCGTTTTACATCGAACGAAAGATAAACGGGCAAAGAAAGTAGCGAAATCGTGTTTTGCGATAGAACGATCGCGCGCCGATTTTATTTATTCGTTGTTACTTTCGCTGAAAAATTGTATAGGCTGCGGTAGATGTCAATTTGGAAAAACGTACAGCGCGATTTTTCAAGAACGCGAAACACGTATAGCTGCAAATTTTGAAACGATAGGAACGTTAATCGAACAACTCCGCTGTTGATTTTAACCGAGAGTGAACGTGGACAACGCGTAGATATAGCGAGAAATTGAAAAGTAACTCTGTCGTCAAAGCTTGTCCAAGGAATGCAAGAAGACTCGCGGATTTCTGACAAATTCGCAAGAACCAACGACCAACGCGATATTCACCGTCGATCCAGGTCTTATCGTTCAACGATAGACGAAAATTGTTTTTCTGGGTAAAACAACGAGATTCTTACCGCGTGATATTCGACGAAGAAAAACGAGACCGCAAGCGCTGCCATAAAAGATTCCAGCGCTTAAATAGAATCTCTGCGGTTTAATAGAATCAAGCCGCGTTAGCTTAACTTTTTGATGCCTCTTCCTCCTCGTTTTTTAAATTCTGTCCCGAGTTTCGACGCCAATTAAAGGAAATTACTTGACGGCGCGAGCGTCGGTTCACATTTCGGCGGAAAAATAAAAGAGAGGAAGAAAAGAAGGATGCTCGGAATTGGCGTATCAAGCCGGAAAAAATAACGTCTTGTTCGTTGGAAAATTGTTGGAGAAGGTTTCGCGGATAACGAGTGGCACGGATACTTATCGTTGGAAACTTATCGCGCGAGATAATGCGCGCGAAAGGAAGCGTATTTAGAAGCGGTGAATCGTGGGAGAGGAAACGAAACGCTAACGACCCTATAACTTCCGGCAGGAAAGCGAGAGTTTGCGAAAATAGACGAACGACAGTCGCAAAAAATCGGGACATAACGAACAAGTGGACGATCGTCGATTACGAAACGTCGTTTATCGTTCGAAAGAAAGATTCGTCTTGACAGGACGTAAGATATGGGAATTTAGACGGAGATCGCCTTTTATGGAAGGAAGTCTTTTAATTAAAAAAAATCTGTTGGATCGCCTCTGATGAAACTTCGCTTCGTATAATCTACACGATGGTATAGAAAATGCTTATTAGCCGATTAACCTTGCCGATTTTGAAAATACGTTTCTTCGTTGAGTAAATTGACAAATTAATTTCTTTTATATTCGTACAACTAATGGGAAAATTAGATTCCAATCGTTGACGGAATGTTTAACGTTCCTTCGGTAAAGCTCTTAGATTGTAAGATCTTCGCTCTTAATTTGTAATTTTACTAAACTTTTACTTGAAAATTTGACCGCTGAGAAAGATTCGAGACAAAACTTAACGACAAGTAAAGCTGATAAGTTGTCAGAGAGCTGGAAAGTTCAAAATACGCGTAATTCGTCAAAAACAGTCGACAAAGGTTACTACAGAAGGCTGAAATTATTTTTTAGCAATTTCAGTTTTGTGTTCCAGAGGAAAAAGTAAACCAATCTCGATAATTTTACTTTCGAATCACGAAATAACAAAAATTTGGTTTCACGCCAGACGACAGCACGAATCAAAATATTATTAATTTGCCACTTTTTGAAGCTTCCACCTTTCCATTTCTCGTGTCATCTATACCTCTCTCTCTCTCTCTCTCTCTCTCTCTGTGTATTTATTCATGAAGCGAATAAATAAAAATTTCGATGTACGATATCACGTTTCTCCGACGCATTGTACGATATAACCTAACGCGATTTTATTTAATTTCTCGACGACTATGGAACTGCAAACTTTCAGATTCATAGAACGAGCGAGTTCGTTGGGGAAAGTAACATACAAAGAGCTTGGATAACTTTGTTAGAGAGCCTCTTCGTTGAATTTCATGAAACACGGAGAGAAATTTCCACAGGATTTTTGTGTACAAAGTTAAATGGATATTTAGAAAGGATCTGTCAATTCGCGATGCATTTTCTCGAAATAGGTGTGAATGTTCTTAGAACGATACGGAAAAGTTACGGATTAACGACGTTCGTGCGGGACCGGTTTCAAAGTTGTCTGACGATAAACGGTCCATTTTCACTCGCGGCACGTTTCCCCTGTTTCTACTACGTTTCGACGTTTCCTCTCTCATTAATTATGCCTCGTTAACCAGTATTGCGACTTGAAACGTGTTATTTTGGAGATTATTTTGAGAAAAGTTACTCAAACTCGAGGAACCGATGTTTTAGTAACGGTCTCAGTCGCGATTACATTTTCATTTTCAGTTTATCCGAATAATCCGCGACTCGAGTACTCTAATAATCGAACGTAACGTTTTCCATTAACGGATGCCTTTTGCCGTTTCCAATATGTACATATCCCATCGGTGTTCTATCGCTATCGTCGTCAGTGTCAGGAATTCTGGATTGCAAGAATTTAGTGTGAAATTAGTAGAGCGTTCTAACGAACTCCGTGTAAACGGAGGGAATACATTTCTATCGTTTGTTACGAATGAAAAATTTCAATGCGAATTATCATCTTCGATTATACTAATGCTACTTGTCGACAACAATATCCGCGGGCGATGATATTCAAAGGAATGCTTTTTAACATTAATTAAACAATCTCTATGCGATTATAAGTCGCAATGGAAACGTATTTCCGCAATATGAATAAATTTTTGCCTGGCCCTCTTAACGAAATTAATGGAAATGGAATAAATTACGATTTCTCAATCGCGTTAATTTTACCTCTTCGAGCTCTCCAGAGAATTATCATCAATTAAATTGATTAATCTTTCCCGGCAAAATTGATTTATCGTGCGGTTATAATTAGAACTGTTTACAATAACATCCGAAGAATTATTTTCTCATTTCAGCGCCGAAAATAAATCCCTGTCAATTTTGTTTGCGCAAAGTTAATTAAGATTTCATTCAAAATACACGGCTGTCCTCCGATCCTATTAGTTTCGCTCTTTGAAAAACCAACGTCTCTCGGAAGTTAAATCGAAAAGAAAGTTTTTGCGTTCCTGTATCACGAGTAGATTTCTATCGACCACTTCCAATAAGATTGATAAAAAAAAAAAAAAAGAAAAGGAAAAAGACTGAAATTGACCATATTACATTTCGAATTGTAGTATTTTATATTAAAACGTACATTTCGCATCCGTCGTCACAGTCGTTGATGTTCTTTTTTGTTTTTTTGTTTTTTTTTTTTTTTTTTTTTTTTTTGTTTCGAAAAGACCGTAGAAATCTTGGATTTCAAAACTTTTATACGATCGGACGACGTATTTAATCGTTCGGGTTTCGATCGTATTTTTATTAACGTATCGCGCTTTATACTCGTCAACGTTTCGTGATCATTTCACTTCTGGACAGATTCGAAAATTTTCAGGAAATAAGCGGTCGGAATAAAGCGCCGAATGCCAAGAAAAACACGATTGAATTCCGAAGAGCCACGTAGAGTACGTAATTTAACGATCATCAGCGGAGGAATATGTGTGCGCGAAGCAGTCAATAAGCCTAATCGCGCGTAATCTGGGTAACCAATCTCGCAGCCGGATGCGTAGGATAGTTAGATCAGCCTCGGAAATGCAAGACAATGAGGATCGCCGATACGGTCGGTTGCAGGAACTGGGAGCGGAGTCGATCGCGCGTGATCGATTGTTCTCCCAAAAACTACGCCTCGATGTCTTCGTTCGCTTCCAGCCGAAATAATTCTACGACGCTCTCCAGGACCTTTGATATTCCTCTTAGTATACAACGATCGGAAACCTATACGACCCACTGCGAATCTAGATCGTACAGAAACTTTCGAACGCGATTGGCTTCATGCACAAAGCAGCTATTTTTATTTCATCCATTTTCTCCCCCTCTTTCTCTCCTCCACCTTTCTCCCTCTTCTCTTTTCTTTCTTTCTTTCTTTCTTTTCTTCTATCGTGGCAGCGTTACTTTCAGAACGTTTTCTTTTCTTTTTCTTTCGAATCGCGAATGATTTTACAGGGAAAGAACGTTAACCATACGCGTAAATAAATCATTCTTTTTCAAACAGAAATGAAAAATTCTCTTACTCTTTTTTTTTTTTTCTGCTTCTAGCCGGCGCCGCTCGATATTCTCTATTATTTATTTCGCCGAATACAGGCCGTGAAACTTAATCCCGATGAAAAAGAGAACGGCAGATTTGACTTGTTTTCGAAAAACGAGGGAGAAAATGAAAATCGTGGCAAGTTGAATCGAAATCGTATCGAGACTTACAAAGGCGAACCGGTGAAATACGCACGAATTGTGTTTCCATTTGTAGAGGAAATAATGCCATCAACGAAATAGCCATTCGCAGGCTCTCGAGGTGGATTCAATCGGCTGTGATCGATTGTTCCACACAAATTGCATTTCCTTCTCCGGACAACCTGAAGGACATCCAGGAGTTACGGTAATGTCGTTTAAAAGAATGTCATTATCGCGACTCCTCTTGCGAGTGTATTTGTTACCTGATGCCGGCTTTACTCGTGAAACATAAATTTCAATTAAATGGAACGATCGAGAAAATTGTAAAGCCAATAATGTATCGAAAGTGAAATCCTATAAAGTTGGATAAATCGAATAAGATATATATATATATATATATCTTATAAAGTATAAGAATGTAAGAATTATCGAACCCATTAACGGACAATTGGATTACTTTGACTCAATTTTTTGGGGTGGATTTTCTTTAGTTTCTATACGTGGACGTTACGAATATTTCCTTTTAATTTGACCTAGATTTTAACCAAATTGTGTCTACTTCCTTTCTTAATTCCCTTTTATTTTAGTTAAATACAGAAGAAGAAGCCGCAAAAATTTCATCTTTTTTTTTCGTCGAAGAACTTGATTAGTATAAATTGTGAAATTCTTAAATGTACAATCTAATACCAGAATATAGACGAACGTTATCGAATTCTCCTCTTTCTCGCCGTTAGTTTCGATCGATTGCTACTTTACGCTCATTTAACCGACAACGCGTTTAATTATCGATTTAAGCGATATACCAATTTCATTCGCACATTTTTCTCCTTCTCCGTTTGGCAATTTTCCTGATTCTAGTAACTATAAATCTTACAACCACAAACGTTTGTATAGCATTCGTCATCAAATTGCCATCTTCTTTAACCTTATTATAGATTTCTACGTTATTCCGTTATCTGCCAATTTTATCCTCGTGCGCGCAGTTTTTGGACACAATGAATTGTCGCAGACGGAAATTAGTCTCAAAGCGTAAACGAAAACCTAGGACCTACGTCCTATGAGAATGGACGAATGGTAAAAGTATATTTTCAAAACGTACAACGTTACGTACTGTTTATTAAAGAAGAAAATCGCCATTCGAAGATGACGATCAGGGCTAGAGTGACGTAAATTTCCTTTTACGATCCGTGGTGCCTCCGATATGATTTTGATACCGCCATTTTCGTCTATATTCCCAGCTTTCTAATCGCAGCAGCTTCTCCATTCCGACTAGCTAAACTAGCCGATCTACCGCAAAACAAACAAAACGCGTTCGCAAACAGTTTGACCTGCCTCTGCCAACGATGTAAAGTCCAATTTGCCAGCACACGAAGGATCGATCTTAGCATCGGAGAAGGGGGAAGGTCGCGGGATTTTGCAACGCGCGCGTCGAAAACGCGCGATCGAAGCTCGAAGAATCAGAAACACGTCGTCCGACGACCAACGCGCATACGCGCGTAATCCGAGGTATAGCTCGATGACATGTGTTTTCAATCAAGCTACTTTCATCGTGCACCGACTTTCTTACAGTTTCTTCGATATTCCGACGATATTACCATATTATCTATACACGATTCAATTTCTATCCCTATTGAAATACAAATACTCGTCGTCGAAGTTGGAAATAGTTGGAAAGTTGGCGTAATTCCTGCAATATAGGGTCGTGAAAGGTGAATTTGTTCTTACAGAGTTTTGTAAACTAACATGTCGCGCGAAAGGACCGAAAGAATCTTGTTTCAAAGAGAAACGTAGAGAAACCTGCCTCCCCTCAGCGTTTTCGAACGAAGATAACGAAGATAACGATAAAAATATTTATATAATATCGGTGATTTCGCTGTCCAAACTGTCGTATATCGTAACGTTTCCGAGTTGTTTGTTAGCATGCGCCGGCAGAAAGTACACACAGGCAAGAAATTTCTCCCTCGAGGGAGAGTCTCAGGCAGCGTGACTACGCGAAAAATACGACTTTCCGGTCTTAGCGCGTCTTACTGTTCAGGGGTACCACCGCGCTACGAATACTCGAAGAACGCGATCGAAACTCGAACAACCACAAACACGTCATCTTAACGAGCTTTTCCGAAAGTAAATTACTACGATGGAGGGCAGTGCGAAGGGGAAGGAACGGAGATAGTCAGAGAGCGGGCACCGTAATTATCCTTACTCGGCCAGGTTGCGGGCCATACTTTCAGCCGGCGGCGTTTCTTAACTTTATTAATTGCCGTGGCTTCGTTGCGGCAATTTGATGCAGCCAGATCGTTACAAGTTAAGCAGCCCACGACGCCGTTACTTGCTACACGTGTGCGCGTCGCAAGTTAACACGGCGCAATTACTTAAGCCAAGTTCACGTAAGACGGTCGTCCATTTCCGCCCGACCGAAGCGATCCTGCTTCTCCTCCGTCTACGCTTCGGTGTACCGAGCGTCGCTAACTTCGATTCACAATTATCGGTCCGTCTCGGTCACGTTCCAACGTCCTCCGAACACGAACGGCACGTTGCTCGTCCCTACGTTTCGCGTTTACGCGCGGTCCGCGCCGATATCTCTTCGACGTTGTTCCGCCGTCGATTCGAAAATTCAACGTCCGAATGCTCTGAAAACGCTGCAAAAATGCTCTTTCGATCGGCGAACGTAAATTTACGAACAGATCGTTCGATGACCGTACACGAACTAATGATCTTACTCCGAGTGTTCCTGCTCGTTCGATCCAATCGAAAGCCGTATGGATGCTCTGAGAACGCACTGAGTTACGCAAGCATTTTATGTAACCTTTTTTTCCCCCCCGCCGCTCTTGTTATTACAGTTTGTCATACGTTTTGCTTTTCAATCATTTATGCCAAACGACCTATCGACTATTCCAATTTCATGAAACTGCCTCTCTTACTCCTCTTCTTTTCGTCCTGCTTTTTAACAACAAGTACAGTCAGAATGGCCAAAGTTTACGTTCCGTCTAACTTTTAACTATTAACGTTTAAAGAAAACACGAACCGGTCACATCGTCGAGCAATCCCGAGATAATTTTCAAAGTGGCCGTATCGATCCTCTTCGACAACGTCGAGATTCCTCGTTATTCGTTAAATACTTGAAAATAATTAAACCTATATAAATCGTAAAAGGTAGTTTCGTTCGGAGAAGTTTCTAAATCGGAAGATATCGTTTCGTCGGGCTATCGGGTAATATCGTCCTTATATCGTTTTCTTAATCTCTAATTACGGCTACGATACGATGTGACACGCGAGGATCTTATTCGACGTTGAGTCAGGCTTCTCGCTCGTTCTCGCTTAAGTACCACTCCGTTATTGCAAAAATATCCAAAGAAAAGAAGGTTTACAGGTTTTCCGACTCCTCTTGTATAATACTAGGTTTATCCGTACGTTAACGCGAGAAAGTAAGAAACGTGTGAAGACAACGTTCGGTATTAAGAACTTTCACCGCGTTTTTGCCGTTAATGGTAGAAATTTCACATTGCGAGAAGGAAGGAACGCGGTATAATCGCCTTTATCGACACAGCCATGGAAGTTAATGAGAAAAACCGTAATCAAATAAAAAATAGCTCGACTTTTACAAATTCAAGAGCTAATCCTTTTCGCTGTCTTTGCGTCAGGCAGACAACATTTTACAGTTTATATACATAGATAACAATTTACAGATAACATATATATATATATATATATACACACATATTAATCAAAGTAAAAGGAATATTACAACATCGATGTCGAAAGTCGATCGAAAGTTGATTATTTCTCATTTACGATTAATATAATCTCGAATCTAACGGACAGTCGCGAACAAACCTTTAATCGGTGAATCTTTGATAACAAAGGGCTTGTTACGGTCGGACGGTTTTTTGTCGTTTCCAACGAAGGACGGGAGAGTTTTTAATGTTTCACAAAAGCCAGCCGAGCCGGAAATAATGGTCGGTCGACGAACCGTCGTTTCCCGACTTGACCACGAGTAATTAATTAATACGAGAAAAGATTAACGGAGGATGTGCGCGATGCGGACAAAAATGTCCCATTTTCTACCTTTCGTTGTTACTGGGCTTTCAAATAGAGTCGCGGATTACTCGAATAGCCAACTAACTAGCCGCTCGCTTTACAAAACATTCGTGTATTTTCCTCTTTTAGAAAAAACAAGTATCTGCAGCAGGTAAACAAGCGGATCCTAATTGTATTTTATTCGTCGATTAAACAAAATTTATATCAATTTAATTTAATTATTACCTTGAGAAAAGTGCTACTACCTTTTGTATTAGCGATACGATACGATAAAAAAACGATGTTACTCTTACTCGTTGTACCAGTAATCGGTAGTAATTAGACGAACAAAGCCTAACCTAAACAAACGTCTTCGAGAGAAAAAGAGGGAAGAGAAAAAAAGAAAAAGAAGAGAAAAGAGAAAAAAAGTATGACGCGAAAACAAGCTACAGTGATTCATTGATAAACAGGGACTGTATTCACGTTTTATCACATCTGTCGCTACGTTCCATTAACAAATTACATTTGGGAATCGTATGTTCCGAAAGATATAAAAACACGTCGCAATGATTAATGCGTCAGGGAGATTCTTATTTACGTTCCATTATATCCGCCATTAAAGCGTATTAATAAATTTTATTCGACGATCGCGCGTTGAACAAGCCGAAACGGGCTACGGTAATTAATTCGTCGGAAATAAAAAGGACCTTATTTACGTTTTGTCGCATTAACGAAATTATATTCGACAATGGCAGTTCGTTTTGAGAAACACGACGCAAAAACAAGATATAACGAGCTATCTCTGAGAAGAGCATCGTTCGCGTTTCGTTATATTTATCGGTTATACGTATCTTTTCGAAGAACGCGTTTCACGAGCTCGATGGAAAAAAGCGATCAAAGAGATTTCCTTTACTTTCGGGACTAAACCTGTGCGAGCTATTAACTCGATGAACCGTAAATCACCAGCTTCTACATATGGATGGACGGAACACCGTGCGTTTTCGTACACAGCCCACTCATTTATCGGCGGATTTGGTTAGCTCCAACAGGTGTATGTAAGTAAGCGGACCAGTTTTTAGCGGATCGCCGCCGGAACGCTGCCAATTTTCTCCGATTGCTAAAACAGTTCGCTTTCACCGTTTCGTCGGTTCGTTCATCCGTGAATCCAAATCTATGCCTGATACAAAAATTAGAATTCGAAAGGCGATCGTTGAGCGGAGGTTGCTGAATCTTTGTTCTATCGTATCGTAGTTGATTTTTCTATTTGTCCGCTCTGTCGAATGTCACGGTATGTACGATATCGACACAGCACGTTCGATGATCGTATTCGAAATAGTTCTTACGATAGTTGAGATTCGCTTTGTATCTCTTAAAGTCATTACAATTATTTACGCCGGAGCAATTTTCTTGCAGTTTCTACGCCAATTCCAGATAATTCGATCAACAACGTTGGAAAATTTCTCCTCGTAAATAGTTTGCCAGCGATCTTTCTTCGATTTCACGAAAAGATAACTATTTAGCCTGGCGATATCGTCTGACAAAGTCCCAGACAGAGATTTAACTTCCGATCATCTGCGCGGATTTTAATCCGAAACAATTTCAACGAAAGAATATATACGCGATTACTCGGTATCTTCTACCGCTTTTTATACTTTTATCGGATCTTTAATCCTTCGTGTTATATCGCATCGTTTCAATTTCAATTTCTAAACAATCGAATTTCGATCTTTCGACCCTTAATTAACTTTCAACCATCTGGCGCGATCGGCGCAGCTCTTTGCGTTTTTCCATATTTTTTCCATATTCGCCGAAAGAATTTGCAAACTCGCCAATTTGGTCGACTTTCGCCAATTTAGTAACAAGAAAGAAACTAGATTAAGAGAGGAAACGAACGGGGATTAAATTTGATTTCTCGGAAAACCGAGCGCCGCGCCAACGACTTGCCGAATCACGCGCGCCATCCACTTCTTCTATTCCAGCACCGCGTGCCACGCAATTTTTAACCATTTTCTCGAATCGACACCAAGACACGAATCAAATGAAAAGAAACAGAAAACGAAGAAATTCGATTTCTCGAAAAACCAAGCGCCAACGAGTCGCGTGCTATATCGCATTCGGTATAACTTTCGGCCGTTTCCTCGAATTAACGCCAAGGAACGAATTGAATTAAGAATAAAGAAAAGAGAAACAAACGACTTCTCTTTTATCACCTTTTCCGCGCGATCCCTGCTCCACTCGTTTTTGTACGTCTGCCATTCATCTACCGCTTCGCGACGAATCACCGTATTCCGTATAACATTACACACGTTTGTTCCATTTTCAGTTCCAGTCAGGGGAATCGCGTGCTATCGCGAGTCTTCCGCTGGCGCCGAATTTCATCGTCTCTCGTCGGGACGTACTTGATTTCGCTCATCCGGAAAACCTTAGCGAAGCATCAGGTGCTTGCAGGTGCAAGGTTAAATTGAATAGGCGCTCGCGAATATCAACGTCGTCGTGTTACACGAGCGGAGGGAGTTTAAGCCTCCTTCTTCCGGCACATGCCGAAGTAAACACGGCGTCGCGACGCGCGAATAAGAACGCGAACGTTTCCTTTCTCTTTCTTTTTCTCTCCGCGATTTCGTCGCGTTATATTTACGACTTTGCCTGCAACGATCCCCCTTTTCACTTACCTCGGTTTTCGCCTGGGAAAAACACCGCGAAAGCTCAACGATCGACGTAAAGTAATCGGAGAGGATTCGCACAAGATTATGCGCGTTTACGGAAATTCATGAAATTTCATCGATCGCGTTAACTAAAAACGCAGATCTTTCGTTTCTTTTCTTTTTTTTTTTTAAATTTCAAATGCCTTTAATCGAACGCTTTTAACGAGAGATACTTTCGATACAGGCGCGGGACAAGCGTGAAACGAGATCTAAGAATTCGACGCGGATATACCGTTAACGATAAATTAAAGCAATTTTAATTACTTGAAATTTAGCGGCGATTGCGTAATACGTAAAATTGCATCGTACGTAATACGCATTTAATACGTATACGTATATATAACCGACAACGTAACGTTTTATGATAATGTTGAAAAGTGAAAAGGATCGTGAACGAATACGGGTTATTGTTTGCTAATTCGTCAATTAATATCAGGTATTACGGCCAATAAATTCGCACGATATCTTTATCTAAATCTTCGTTTAATTCCGCCATCTACGCGATCCTTTCTCGCTAATCGATCAACTATTCATGCAAGACGTTTATTTCCAAACTATAATTCGAGCAACGAATTAGCTCGTTTTCTTCTATCGATAGATCGACACACCGGTCCTCGTGTCTCCATTTTTTTTTTTTTTCCCCTCCAAAAGATTATAACCTTTCTCGACGATATTGCGACTTTCTAACGTTAAAAATATATATGAAATCTCGACAAAAGTTCTCGAGAACGTCGTTAATTCATGATTTCTCGTTTCGATCTAGACGTTAAACATTTTCTTAGAAAATGAAAAGTATCTGTCTCGATAAAACGTGAAAAAGTCGTTAGCGATTTCTTTTCTTTCTTTCAATCTTGGGTCAAACATTTCCTCGGGAAGGAGAAAAGTTTTTTCGTCTGCGAAAACCAGAGCGAAAAATGAAGCGATCGTAACGCGAGGATTGCGAGATCTCGAACGTGGAAGGTCGCCCGAGAAGGTTCGCGACGCGACAAAGTATGGAAAGTATGGGAAAAGAGAAGTATCGAGGCTAGACATCGAACAAATGTCCATCGAGCGACACCCTGCGAAATCGGCGACGGTTCGCATTCGACAACCGTTAATTCGTCGTCAAAGTATCGCGGGGACAGGCGCCACGGTATCCGTTAAGAGCAGTGAAAGCGGCTGGTTGTATCGTTCCCCGTCGTGTTTCCCTTATCCACCTGTTCGCAGCATTGTTTCTGACGCATTACGCGGCACTTTATTCCTGTGGGAAATCGCGTTAGCGAGCGCTTCTCCTCTTCCGCGGAGACAATACGTGAGAAGATGTAGATCGATGCGTTCGCTGCACCGGGATCGATCCCGACAGCGTTCTCACGGGACAGCCTGTACATACGCGCGTTTCCGCTCGAGGAAGCGACTTCCGTCGAATTCCATTGGCCATTCGTTCTGTACCGGGTGTCCGATTATTCGCGTTCTAACGTTTGAATCGATGGTCCTTAACACCGTTTATCATAAGATATGGAACGAGTCGAGGTTCCGTTGGCGTCGCGAATACAGGGGCGCGAGTGAGACGCAACAGCCGGTACACAGGGTGTGAAACGCGTAAATTGTTACGATCTGTACTCTGAAACTGTACTTTTTCTCACTCGCTTCTTAACGTTTATATCGCAAAGAAAGTGCGAGCGACGAAAGAACGAGAAGAGAATAGATCGCAGCATTCCCCGGTACTCGAAAATATGCTATCATATAGCGATAAATCAAATTGTCAGATACTGCTGTAATCGAACAATCCGATGGTATTTTCCCCTCGTTTTTATCAACGAGCATTTGTCCGTCTTTTGCCCTGGTATAAATATAAACGAACGTAAAATGGATATAATACATACGGTTGCCTTTAAACGATATTTAATAGTAGGGATCGTGCTGACATTCTTTTCTTTTTCTCTCCTTCCTTTTTTCTTTTTTTTTTTTCCTCGATAATTTTCATTCGATAATTCATACGGCTAAAATTCAACTGCACCTAAAAAAGTCTTATCTCGATCGCGATAGTAAATCAAATCATCGGACAGTGAATCCTTTATCGCGAAGGAAAGTTCGTCGGAAGCATAGCGCAAGACAGGCTTTTCCATCTGGCGTAGCGCCAAATCAGTATGTAATTTACCGTCTCCGTTTCGCTTACTTCCGTGGCGGTCACAATGCGTTCTCAGGCCGCACGGGAAACTGGGTCAAGAATAGGTTGAAGGGAAAATACCACGAATCCCGACAACTTTCGGCGTTCGTTCGCCGTTCGAATTATCGATCGTATGTTCAGGTAATTTTATTGGGACGATTGTAAGTGGCAAGAGATCGAAACGAATCGAAGGTGATAGTCAAGAAAATGGGTAATACTTTACAATTTGGTCGTCATCTTCTCCAGCTTCTTCAAGCTTCGATACGTTGGAAAGGTAAAATATCATTTAGAAAAGTGTTTCAAACAAACCAACTATTATTGCGAATCGTATACCTTAAACGGACGATACTTACTACGATTGTTCGCGACATTTTATAAAACGATATCGCGTCTTTTTGAGTAGCCGTTTCCAATGTATCAAAGTTTCAACCAAACCGATCGGATTATAAAGCAACAGCAAAAGTTTTACTCGTGCCAACGTCCAGTACCGAATCGAAACACACGTAAAAACGATCAACGAGAATAAGTTTATCGGCGTGTATCGATTCAAAGGTCTTCGCGACGGCGTGTTTCTCGGCTCGTAGCTACGTTCGCCTGTCCCTTCGAAAATAACCTCCTTGAGTAAAAAAACGTTTCTCAAATGGAAAAGAAACGATCGAGGGTATTTTTCGAGATGAGATTCTTCTTGACGAATTACGAATTTTCCATCCCATAACTTCGCAAAACGCGAATAATCGATCGTACAATTTTCTTCGGGTTCGTATATAACTTCTCTCGTCACTGGCTCTCGTAAATCTCGTTTTTCTCTCCTCTTCCTACGTAACTATTCGCCTCCGTAACGTAGTAATGTTAGTCGCGTGTCATTAGGATCAATATTTTCGTTCTGTCAGACAGAACGAAATCCGGCGGTGCGACGGAAACACGCTCCGTGATCTCTTGTTACGCTTAAAACCGACATTGGATTTATATAGCGAAAAGAAATCGTTGACGGGAAAGATCGGAATGTTGTTGCTTCACGTTCGATAACTCTAGTACGTTTAAATTAATTCAGAAAGAAATGCAAATGGGAAACTGCAGAATATAGCCAATTAAACGATGTAAATTAGTAAATACACCGTGTGTAAATTCATACCGAGTTCTAATGATCGAAAGCCATCAATCACGTGACGTAACAAGTAGCGTACAATTACGTTCCCATTAAGTGCTCCGTTCGTGGCAATTATCAGCTTCTGTTTCTGCCAACAAGAAGAAAAATGACGTACGTATCATCGATCTTAATCTATTTTCTCGTAGCCGCGCGTCACGAGTTCGTTAATAAACAAATCGAGACAAAAGTCGACACTTTTCGTTCGTAATATTTCGCCAAGTTCGAAAAAATAGTACGCGACGAATGGAAAATTTGTCGAATGCTCGAAATGCTCGAGCGGATTTTCGACGAATTAGAGCGTCTGCCACGCTTCGTGTTTGGGATGGCTCTCGTCGGATAGATTCTTCGGTTACACGACGTTTCTTTCCTTCGTTGCGTATTGAAATTCTCTTCCGTGCTCGTAATTCGCGATAGTTTAGCCAGCTTCAATAGCTTTTCCAGCACGTCGCGTACTTGCTTTTCTTTCTATCGTAGCACTGTTCGGATCTCCTTAACGTCGCGACGCGACGTATGCTACACCAACGAAATACGCATGGAAAGGAACAAAAGCACGCGGTAGTACGAAAATGTCCGTCACTTAGTCGAAAATAACTCCGCAAGTGCGAGCGCATCATCTATCACTTTACCATGCTCACTTAAAGCTTCATCGTGTACGCATCGCACGTGCTAATCAAGCAAGCTTAATTTAACCCGCAATCCATAACCGATTACGAACCGCGTAATAGGGCTAGTCGTAATTAATATAGTCAAGTATCTCGAGAAACGTCTATTTCGTGTTATTTTTCCACGTCCACGTTACACCCGATACCGACGTTCATTCGCTCCCGAATCGGAACCTTTTATTAACACATTTACCGGCCAGCGTATTTTTTAAGCTGATTTTCCATTCGCGATAATTGAATTCTACGTTAAAACGAACAACGTAACGCGTAACTGAATTTACGGTATTGAGCTTTACAAAATAGAATATGTAACGTAGTTTGAACACTTTGGTTGGCGCATATTGCTGCAATTCCGTGGAAATGCGCCGAATTAAATATCGTGCGACATAAAAGTGACACGAGTAATTTGTATCTTATTAAATTTTATTTCCTTTATCTATTACCGCACTATCGTCTTTTATCGCTGTGCGTATCGTTAATTCGCAATCGCGTACACCTACGTAGAGCTAGGACGAAGCAACATTAAAGTATCTCTTAATTCGATCGTTTACCGTACCGTATCGTGAAAATACGTGCGATCGAAATTTCTAATACGCGAACCGATCGCCGGAATGTACCGAGAATTCTTAACGAACGTTACCGTTAAAATAATATCCTTCCAATTGTGTGTTCATTTATGGATCATCCGACTCTCTCGATTTCTTCTCGACATCACATATAGGTAATTAGAACTTTTTAAAACGTTGCGAAATCGTAGACAAAATTCTTTGCCGACAAAATTCTCGCCGACAGAATTCCTCTAACAAAGTTTTTATCGACAACACAGGATAACCTATTCATCGATGATCATCGTACTTGTACCCAAAATAATGGCAGGAGCCAATCCTCCACCATCGGTCGTAAGAATCATCGACGAAAACCGAATTAGCTTGGATGTAGCGAGAGAATCGAGGCGAAATCGGTCGTTAAATTGGCAAGGGAATAGGAGACGAAGAAAAGGTGGTATTACCGTCTCCTATTAATTCGACGATTAGCTGTCGCGAGGGCAGCAGTCAAACAAGAGCTCTGCTCGTTCCCTTGTTCTTCCGTCTCTTCGTTCTCCCCGGCCTTTCCACGATCAGGTTAATTAACTCGATTATCGTTTTCTTTCTTTCTTCCGTTACAGGTGCGCACCTTGTTCGTGAGCGGCTTGCCGATGGACGCCAAGCCGAGGGAGCTCTATCTGCTCTTCAGAGCATACGAGGTGAGTCTTGATTGATTTTACGAGTTAACCCGACCGGCCACCGTACGACCGGGCTACGACCTAACGCTAAGGCTAGTCCAAGGTTTTTGAAACTAGTATTACTTCTTCACTAATGCTACTCGGATTATTTTACGAGTTAACTCAACTTGCGACCCGTAATCGGGACATCGCCCAACGTTGAAGCTAATCTAACGTTTTTCAAAGTAATCTTGCCTTTTTTTCTTCTTTTTTTCTTTTTTACTAATGCTCCTCGGGGCGTATGAGACGAGTCTCGATTATTTTACAAATTAACCTAATCGGTCAAAGTATACGAAGTATACTAGTCTTTTACCAACGCTCTTCGGAGCATACGGGCTGAGTTTTTTTCATTATTTTACAAGTTAAATTAACTGGTAATCGAGGTGTGTGATCGAGGTATCACCTCGTGCTAAAATTAACCTAACGCTTGTGAAACTGATATCGATTCTTCACTAAACGTGTCTATTTTCAGTATCGTTTTTCCTTCTCCCTCTTTTTCTTTTCTTTTTTCCTTTCTTTCTTTTTTTTCTGTCATATACCATAGTCCTTCGTTCCAACAAAGGTTTCGTTCAATTCAAAGGTTTACACTTTAAAATATAAAAGCAATTCAACGTTACCGATTCGTTACTATATCGTTCGAACACGCGTTTATCGTCGTGCGATTCAAATCGAAGAAACGATTTACGTTTAGTTATAATTTGAGAAAATTTTGCTCTGTGTCGAGTTTATAAATCTTTGCTTAAATCCAAGTGTCGAAGAACGAGAAGCGTGTTACGTTTTAAAGTTCCAAAATAATTCGTTTACAACTTTCACCGATTGATAATAATCTCAAACGTGCATGCGATAAAATGGTAAAATTTGGAAAACTACGAAATCGTAAAATGTAGAAAATCGGAAAATTACGAGATCGTATGATTTGGAAAATTAGAAAGTTGCAAAATCACAAAATCGAATTTAGAAAATTACGAAACCGTGAAATTTATTCTCGCGCGAATTTTCCTGTTAAAACGATTTAAAGGGAAAAGAATGGTTGTTCGAGGATTTTTCAAAGTCCCAGATATATAGCTGTAAGAAGTAACGACGTTGACCGCGGCTTTTACCCAGAAATCGGAGTGGATATCGCGCCGGAGAATCCGTACGAATCGTTAAAGAGACGCGATAAGGGTTGAAGAACGGAGTACATTTCACGTAACTTTGCCTCTTCCAATCGCGAGTTTTCAGATAAACGGGTTATTCGCCATTCGATTACGTGATTTCATCATCTCCTTCGTCGTAACACTCTCTCCAACTTGCTTCTCTAGGGAGAGGCAGTTGATTCGACTTGCCTGAGCTTAAACTCGATCGAAATTTGTCGCAGGTGTCGGTTAATCAACTTTGGGTCGACTTAAGTAAACGCCGACTAATAGATTCGTGTACTTACATGTGACGAACGTAGAATATTCGTTCCCTTCGTCGCTTCCTCCGCCTTTCTTTCCTCGTAGTCTACTCTTCTCTTTCTTTTCTTTCTTTTCTTTTTTCATTATACGTGTTCTTTCCAATTTCTCATTGAACTGATAAATAAATATCGATAGTCGTACGTGTACCGCAAGAAACGTAAGATACTCCTTCCTCGTTGATTTATTCGCCCGTCGTAATTTATCAATGTTCAGATTATTGAACTTTCGTATAAATTACTTGACACTTTGAATTATCAATTTTTAAATACTTGTCTGATTACTGTAACTAATAGCCGCCGTTTTACTTTCTCGGTTACGTATCTACCTTTTGATTAACTTATCGTCGACCCGTTAAAGGAACCAACAGCTCCGCTTGTCTAAAATAAGAACGAGACGAGTTTCGGTAAATGATCGTATCTTATTCGAAAAAAAAAATCGTACTTGTCGGATTCGTTAGGATCTATACGTAACAAAATTAACTTAAAACTGGGTAAATATAAACGTAATCCGCAGTTTGAAGCGTAAGCTCTGCGCGAAAATTTTGTTACGCGTTAGTTCGGTTGAGGAGTATTGGATATCATCATCGTTGATATAAACTCATTTGAGAGAGAGAGATTGTAAAACGAATTGCGCTATCGTGCATTAAATTTAAGAGACAATTCGCAAATGTAAACGATCTTTTAATTGAATTGTATCTTGCAGCTGCGTTAAAAATTATCACTGGGATTCCCTCTATATATGGCTATCGAAGCAATTTAGTTTTGTTCAGTACGAAAGATCAATTTGCTTCAAACGAGTAGTATCGGATAATATCGATTCAATGGCACTTGCAGAACTATCGCTTAAACGAGGGCCACTTGTACAAGGGCTGAGAACATATTTCGTATAACTTTATACGCGAAAGTTAATTGTTTTTATGGACGAGATGAAATTGACGGTTTAAAGATTCTTCTTTGATCAGACGTCAATCATCTCGTACGTTATTTAAAAGGTTGTTATTAGTTAAATCTAGAACATCGGTTTCTAATATAAATTCTAGTTTCTTGAATTCGACGATTACGTTGTTCTAAACAACTTTCCTATTCGCTTTTCGTATCGAATCAGACTTTACGAAAAGGGATTCATCGATGATCTTAATTATCCTATCGACGGGACAATCTGCGACAAATTTAAATTCCATATTCAGTTCATTCTTTGTCTACGAGACCTTTCGATTGTCGTGATTGTGCAAAGTATTTAAAAGAAAGGATCAAAGTCTCGGCAGAAGTCAGTTTTCACGAGTTATATACCTTAAAACAGCAAAACTGCGATGCATTATACATTGTTATTATTATTAAAACGAACAAAGTGAATTTTTCTATGCGCCGAAGCTTCGCGTTATCGTCCAAAATCTCAAATAAATCGACTCAAATAAATTGGCAAATATTTCAAATGTAATACGCATTTCGAAACGCGATAACGCGACGGCAAATTTTCATGCGAATTTCTATTTTTATGCGTAAAAGGGAAAATGCTGAACTCGAACGGACATTCGTTTTATTTATTAATCGTTGTAACAAGTACTTTACTTTAGTTGTTTCGCGTATTTTTATACGTCATGCGCGTTCGATGCAATTTCACATCTCTAAATTAAATATAATAAATATAATAACATTTTCGGTATCGCGTGAAGAGGAAATTACGTCTGGCGTAATATCTTTTCCGAAACGTTCCGAAAAGTCAACACCGCGGATTTCCGAGGAAAATCTTGGAACAGAGAGCAATTCTATCGCCGATTCTCTCTCGCTCTTTTCTTCTTTTTTTTTTTTTTTCTTTATCGTTGAAATTGTCACGGCCATTGGGATATTCTTGTCTGTGGCTGACACGCCGTTATCCTCCTCCACTGTCACAGAATTCCGCCTCCACGCTCTGACAGCCGGCATCAGCCATCCAACATTTTCATTGTCCTATTTTGACCGTTATCGTTGGCTATCTCTCTATCGATCGAATTAATCCAGCCTAATTTAGCCGCAGTTTATTAATATTCGATTAATAACCGTAACATCGAGGGATCGATAGTACGAGTACAAGCGAAACACGATGACAATGACGATGATATATTTGGTTTATCCCGACCGATGTTTGTGATATTTTCCAGGATTGCGGATAGAAATTAAATATCGCGTATGACACGTGGTTTGTTCTGGCCAATATTCGACTAATATTTGATGTTTTAATACGGTACCGTCGTAATAGCGTTGATCGCGAATAATTGATGTTTCGATAGAGACAGTAAAGATAACGATAGAACACGGTATACGTGTATTAAAATGAAATGTTTGTTTGACGATAATACTTCGATTACGTCGCTTAATCACGAGTTAATATATAATATTTTATACGATATACGTTAAAGAGCAGTTCGTGATAATACGTAGTGTTATTTAATTTGTTGGAATATTCGATGTTATAGAAAATTAGGGATGATATTGTACGTTAAATTTAGATATAACGACCATGATACGTTAATTACGTCTATTAGCGTTGAATTAATGTTTAATATTTCGTATCACAGGCATAAAAGAGGAATTTCAGATAAAGCGTAGAGATAAAGTGTAATAATACTTAATTAGGAATATTCGATTCTCCAGGAAATTAGATATAACGGTGTCGGTATATGGAACTTGAATACAATAACGACGTTACGATTGCGTTCAGTCGTATTAAATTAATAAGAACGATCGATATCAAGGATTAAGAACCGTTTGTCGTACGCGTACATTACGAGTCTGGCATTTGAAACACAATGGACAGGAGTTAATTATCGATTAGAGCAGTTCGAAAAATAATTTCCTCGAACGTGATAGGAACGTTTCTAAAAGCATCGTGATTTATCCAAATTACACACGTTTGATAAAAGTTATATTTTCTCTGATATTTTCCTGGTTAAAGCGATACGATAATATAACTGCGGCGGTGATAAGGGAACGAAAAACGAACAACGAGAATGATAAAAGGGAGAAGTATAATATTTGATCGCAACGCTGATCGGACGTTTGCCATTCGATTAAATTAACTAATTAAATCGCGAGCGTGTTAACTGAACGTGAATTAATTAATCCGCTCGTAGATTGGCAATAGCGAAAATTAAAAATGAGCGACATTTATCTTGCATATCGCGTCCGATTTAAATAATAACGGCTACGAGCAATTAAAGTAATATTACGTTATATCAAATAACCTACTTGTAGACTCGTGCAACGTGCTGCGATACAAGAAACACGACACGACATGTACGACGGTCCGTAATATCGATATTCTTTCTTTTCGAAATTAATCGAGGAACCTTTCAGCTCTCTGGATCTACGTTTTACATAATTCATTTCGTTAACAATGCTACAAGATTTAACGAAATCTACATAATTTACCACATTACGCTCCCGGAGGACTCGCTTTGTTAATAAATAATAGACTTAGCGTTGCAGTTAACTTCGTCGAGAGTGAACAGTGGAACGCTCCCATTGTATTATATATCAGAATACTACTTGAATCTAACAACTTGAAATTTTAATTCTCTTTCCTTCTATATAAATCTTCGTTAACGTCGATTCATTTTTACTAATCTTTACCTTCATTTATATTCATTGTTAGAATGAATATAATCCTATTCGCATTCCACGTAAACTCGTACGTATCTACTTATCTACTTTTTCCAACAATTCCGATCTCAGGATGTTTTCTTAGCAAAAATGAAATGATACGTACAAGCCGTTCACCATTCTAAGCTACGTCGTATTATAATATAATAGTACATTTCGTCGTAATCGATTCACTATCAAATGACAAATAAGGAATTTACATGATAATAAATTAATAGATAAAAATCGAACGCGCGATACTTCTTCGCGCAACATTCTCTTACGCAATCGCCACGCTTCGTCGCATTTCGCACGATACATTTCACTGGCAAGTAACGTTCGAAACTGCGAACAAAGACTCGCCTGTGCCAGTAAGCAGGTACGTTACATCCTTAATACTCCTTTACATAATTTCCACGCTCGGTCATATTGCAATAGTTTCTGCATAAATCTATTTCGCTGTTAAATAACAGATAATACATTTTCATAATACCACGCCGTGTATTTGTTATGTACCTGTAAAGCCTGTAAAAGTACATGTACGTGCAGTGGCAAGTGAAAGTTCAAAGAGTAAAACGGGCAAAAGGCGCTGTAATTTTGCGAAACTGTATTTCTAATTAACGAAAGACTCGAACGATACAACGTGCTCGCACATCCTAAAACGTTTAGCGCAGAAAAAGACGTGTCTGTAATACAAATTTTACCTATACTCGTACAGGCTGCCCGAAAAAGCCGCCAAACATTCATCGTAAGATAAAGATTAATCGTCTGGTCAGTTGCAACGAACGTACGAAATTTCCTCCTTCTGCCAGAACGCGGGCTTTCGTTCGTCGAATTCTTTCGAAGACTGCCGGCTCTAGTAGAAATATCGGTAAATGCATTTGCGTCTGCGTACCGCGATTCTATATAAAAATCTCATTAACAACTTCTTTGAACGCTTACAACTTCTCGATAAAGCACTTTGCGACATAAGTTTGTACGAACTCTTTCTTAGCTGCTTGGCGACTGGGGCTTGCGAGTCCCGTTCCGGGGCTCGTTATTTTCGATCCCGCGAGACCTCGCGGTGAAGTTACATTTAATAAAGAAACAAATTTTATCTAATTTGGGATAATCGTTCTTAACGACGAGAATCGAACCCGATCGAACAGAAACGAAATCTAGATGTATATTCGCGAAAAAGCATAGCCTCTGTTTTAACTATGTCCAAACGAGACGTCAGACGATTGAAGACGATAAAACGGAAGATACTTTTTCTGTAAGAATATCGAGATAAACAGGTGGTCGTGCGCGTCGTCGTTCGTACAGTTTTAGTTACACGCACAGGCCAGCGACGCTCAACGATATAACGTAACGCGGGGCCGAAAAATGGCGCGGAGTGCTGCTGGACTGTTGGATCCCGCTTCCAACTCCTTGCTGTTTGGCCTCGTTAACACGTGCTACCTGTAAATTTTGTCGTCCCGACCCTTCCTGTTCCACAATACACTCCTGTTCCTGTATACGCAAGTATCGATTTAAAACTTTCCTTCGTCCGTCGTTGTAACCCGTAAGCGTCGTGCCGTTTCGCACGATCCATCTCGCTGCCGACTAACGTTCGAAACTTTCAATAAAAAGCCCTGGTTCGCGAAGCCGCGGGAAAAAGAGGAAGAAGAGGAAAAAGCAAAAGGACGGGAAGCAACTTTCGCGAACAGACAAACTGCAATTCGACACCGCGTCGATTTTTCCCAGGAATCGATCGCGGCGAAGAAAACACTCCGCTGCGAATTCCCTTTTTGCCCAGAAAAATTTTGCACCGTCGACGAAAATCGTCGCGTCGAACTTCTTCCGTCGAGATTCGCTCGAAGGGAAACAAACGACACGAAAGCAACTCACGACTGGAGCACGCCGGGAACTCGTGGTCGAATTCGTCGACGAAATAACGGCCGCGATTCGTTATCGTCGTCCGCGACAGACGACTTCTTTCTTCTTCTCGGTTCGTCGTGCGACCAACGAGTTCTACGATGGTAACAGCCAGGAGACAACATTTCGCGGCCGAAATTAGAAACATCTTTCGTACGTAGTACCCCACTCGCCGCTTCGGAGATTATTTGTATTTATTATACGTCTTCGCGATAATGTTATCGAATCGATCGTATCTCAAACATATCGAAACGGTTATCGTAGTTAGCGAGAGTATAGATTTTATTTACACAGGGATGAGACGGATCGTGGCAAGATTTAGATACGAGGAATTAGACAGCAAATAGTGGGAAGCGGGACGAAGCCAAGGGTGCGGATCTTGCGAAAGAGAATGTGAAAGACCAGCGAACGTGTAGCGAGCAGATGCAACAAAGTAGGAAAAGCTGACGGAGATCTAAAGAGAATGCTCGATGAATCTGCAGAAGGATGGATACCCGTGGATGAGAGAATTATTGAAGAAACGCGATCGTAGAAGATAATCACGAGCGATGAATCACGGTAAAAGGTAGACACGAGGCGTGCAGGATAAAATAAATGCGGTACATACGTGGATATCGTCGAAATGTTATTACATAGAGTAAACCGCAAAAGTAAGATGTAGGTCCCGCAAAACGCGTTGACCCAATGCGATCGCGAAAGGCCAGCGATAAATGAATCTTACTCGTTTGATACACGCGGTTTTTTGGATAACGGATGATCGATTAAATATCGAGAGTTCGAACCAATTGCTCGTTACTCGAATACCTTTCTGTGATATTAAATTTCGTCATTATCTACTTAATCGTTCGACGCTGATAAAGTACCCGGTGCACCTACCTGTTAAAGTCCGCACGGAATTAAAAATTGTAGAAAGTTGCATTTGGAACTTACACGCTCTTGTTAACAACAAGCGTAAGCTACCGTGCGAAAGAAGTCCAACGTTTATGTCATCTATAACCGGTTCTCTCTCTCTTTTTTTTTTTTTTATAAACCGAACGTTTTCATAAACGAAGAATGCTTGCGTATAAACATAACTAATACCGACTTATCCGTATAACGACGTAACACAAAACCCGTATTCCAACGATAAAATAATAATCATAGTAACGGCAAGGCAATAATAATTAAGTAAAGCTTAAAATCTCGTGGCTTCGTCCTCGTGACGCTACGATATACGTGAACTTCGAAGTTTCAGAGGGATCATCAGTTCGTGGAAGAACAAATTCCTTATCTCTCTTTCTTTTCTTTTTTTTTTGTTCCTTCTTTTAAGATTAAAAAATTGGATTTTCCCGCTTGCCAGACCGCTTCGGTCTTGGGATTCGAGTTCGAGATTCTCTGCCGCTTTATCGATCGGTGGTTTCTCCTTGACTGATAGGTCAGATCGATCGCGAAGGAAAGTTCGTGTAAGTGGTATTACCGAAAAGAAATTTTACGATATCGAGGTCGCCGCGATGCGCAAGTTACGGCCACCCTACGGCTGCAATATGTTTCGCCGTTTCCTTCGCTCCTTCCCCCGATCTTCCGATGCTTTTATACAAATTAAAGGCTGTTACGAAACGATGGATCGCCGTTTTTCCGAGATGGCGTGATCGTTTGAATACGTTCCTCGGTATAGAATGTAGAAACATTCTACAACATTCGCCAGCCGTTCGAGAATCACGTCGATCGAGTATATCGATCGAAACGCAGATTCACGATCATTATTTTTTAATGTTCGAGTGACGGAGATCGGGCCAATTCTGACTCGTACAGATATTTCGTGTTCATACTTTCGATGCTATCACGCATCTATCGACGAATATTGTTCGTTATCTTATCGAGTCGTATAGAATTTTCTTTTGTAAAATTCGTCATCGTACGCACATAGGTAAAGAAATTCTTCGTTCGATCGTACACCCTGTTAGAACAAAAAGACATTCGACGTTCGTGACAAATACGACGATTTATGATATGGTGTGTGGTGATAAATAAATTCGAATTAAGTCCTTTGTTCATTGAGATTATCGTGGTAAATAAATTAATGAAAATAAGTGTTTCTTTTGTTGAGACGTTGGACTTTGATGGTATACATTGTGTTTATTCTAGTTAAGAATTCTATGGAAAGCGGAGAGGTGGATCGGTTTGGTTTTTTCTCTTTCTTTTTTCTTTTTTTTTTTTTTTTTTTTTTTTTTTTTTTTTTTTTTTTTTTTTTTTTTTTTTTTTTTTTTTTGGCAATTTTGTCGGTGTTTATTTAATAACTTTGTCCAGGCATTTAACAAACCGTTCACCGCGAAGAACGTTACGCGCGACGTAACTTTGCACAGCAGTTTTCACGATGAATAGAAGAATGATAAAGTCAGGATACAAATAATACTAACCGTTTGGAATTTTCGACGTTAGTATGAGAAATGGTTTATTAAAAATTCCAATATATTACAATAAATCCGCCTACAACCGCTCGACAAGATACTATTACCACAAGGGTGCAAAATTTACCGTGCAAATATTATCACGAGGTTGCAGCGTGTGCCGGTTAAAGGTTAAAGGTGACTCGCTTTCGAGGAATCGTGTCACCGGTGCGCGACATCCAAGGAGAATATCCGTTGGAAAATTTAATATCGCCAATTAAACCTGGATCGATAGAAGATATTAAAATTCGACGCTTATTTATGCTTGAACTGATTCCAATAACAATGCACGGCCATTCAAAAGTTTTAGATAGCTGGTCCGTGTTTTTATTCCATTGTCAGCGTTTTTGAATTTCGATTAAGATTCATTATTTTTCCATTTTTCGTCTTTGAACGTAGTTGTTTCGTTCGAAAAAGATTACAAAATTAATTAATCTTTAACAATAGAAACGTCGATCGATATTTTGATGGATTTAAAAGCTTGTGCGTGCTTCTGACGAACTTGACGTTAACTTTCGTTCGGATTAAAATACAGTTGTATATATTGTTACGTTACGTTAATCGCATAATTGAAGTCGTTTGATCGACGACAAGAGTTTATTCGTTGCCTGAGAATAAGTTTGAAAAGGGAAAATAGAAATTTGTCGTTCCTTTCGGAGAAAAACAGGACTCGAACGTGTCGAGCGAGGAATCGGAGGTATACGGGTACCAAGTAAATTCTCAAATTCAATTTTCTCGAAAATGAGATCGCAGGCGAAAAGATCTGACTCTACGTTTTCCGACTTATTTTCACGCGCAGAATAGTCTGTTATCGATTATCTTCTGCTCAGCTGGGAATGAAGGAAATTTTCAAATTTTCAAAGTTGCCGATTTTCCCAAAAACGAAGTTCTGCTCGTCTCGTTTCGTAATAAAACGGACGAGCGAACGAACGATAACGAAATAAGCGAAATAAACACCGGTAGTAACCGGTAGAAACCTTGCTGACCCTGTTCCTTCCATGAATCGCATTTCATCCTTCGTATAGTATGCGAATCACACATTTGAACGGTATATTATATATTTATCGCATAGTATATTAGATATCTGAGAAGGTTCGTGCCAGCGTTAAAGTGGCAGTAGCGATCCGAATGTTCTACCCTCGAGAATATTCTTTTCGTTTTTGCCGCTGATGGTAAAAGCGTTAAATATAAGTACACGTTGTATTGCTAGTTAACTGGCTAGTTAAGTAACAGAGCGAGTAAGTAAGAGTCTGACTAGTTCGATCTACTATATCTATTATTACTCGCCTCGTACACTTATATATTGCAAGTTTATAAGGCTTATAAATCAGTCTATCAATGACAGCGCATCAAACTAAATAAACTATGCTAAACCGGTTAAAGTATAAATAAACGTAGATTAGCAGTCGTTGATGATATATTAAACAGCCATAAACACCGCGACAGGAAACCGTGCCGGTTTTAGGCTTTAAACGCTATAATTCCGTTCTACGATAAATTAAGATATCTCTTTTTAGTAGCCATTTTATTCCGGATACCGAAACGATGCCAAAGCCAAGTGCGCGTCATCGACCGTAATTCCGTTCGTTCGAACGCATCGCTCGTTCAATCGAGCGAACAATGCCGCTCTACGATAACAACGTTCTTATTCCTTCTGTACGATTCTAATTAATCATAAAAGTGATAACGCAACGCGAAATTTATGGATAGAACGCGAGAGTTCTCGCGAGGGTGTTCGTTTTATTTCTGCGATAAAACGGCGAAACCAAATAAACACCGGTAACCATTATTTCGTTTATCGAGGTACAAGGTTCGTAAATGCGGATGAGTTTTGCGACAACAAAGATTTATGGAGCCGGTACCAACGCCCAGTTTACGACTATAATTTTTAATTGGATTTATAAGAGCCTCGATTAAAAATCGAAATACGAATCGAAACACGAATTGGACTATAGAATTCCGTTCCGTTGAACGAACGCTATTAATTACAATTTCATTAATTTGGATACGAACGGGAATCGGCGAGATTTAAACGGAATTTATAGAAAAAGATTACGCTCAATTTCGTTCGCCAGATACATAAATAACGTTTATTTTTCGACAATTTTAGACTGATTTATGAAAACCATTCGTATCATTCGGGAAATTCGTTGTCGCAAAGGACTATAGAAAATTCATCGGATAAATCAAATTAAAAACGTTATCGATCCTACCTAACACTTTCGACTCTATCCAATTTTAATTCGCGTAGAATAACCGAGATTTTAAAAATTCCTCGTGGTACGAAGCGGCCACCAAAATCTCATTCTGTATTTAATACAACGTAACATATATATATATATATATTCGCACATTTGCAATTCCAAATACATCGTGATTACTCGCAATTGAGATCATCCATGAGAATCGCTCATCTCACAGATTAAACATCCACGTTTCCTTCTATCGAATACCAAGCGCAAATTTTTCGAACTCTTAATACACGTAACGATACGAACGGAAGGAAAGATTCAATTTAATTTAATTTCGCGAACGATTCGTTCGACTATAAAGTTGTTCTGCGTTACCAAAGAAATACCGCCGATTTTATCAATCCCAATACGTTTTGATACAAAATATTCGTTTCTCCGTCTAGACTTATCTCGCGTACGAGGAAGAAATCCTCTTCTATCGCAATCAATCATATGTTCCACCTGTGAAGCAAACAAGGATACGAAATTGCTAATCCTTAAAAAATTCTTTATGAATGCCGAACGATCGCTGCCGGTCGGAATTTCGACGATCCGAAAACGCAAAAACGCGCTTCGCTTCTCCTCTCAGTTTCCATCTCGCGTAGAAACGAAACACGCGTCGTCCGGCAATCCACGACCACGCCATCAACGATCTACGAGGCTGGAAGTATATGGCCTGGGAGGATTCTGTCGAGATTCGAGAAGAAATAAGGAAAGACCAGCAGCGTATCGCGGAACGAGTATATTTTCTGACGGATAGCCCGTTACGAGGTCGACGATACCATTGCCAGAATGTTTTATTACGCGACGGGCATCGTGCCCAGCCAGTGGAATCGACTTTTCGCGTTTCTGGCTCGGTCTGGAGTCTTCCAACAATTTCTTAATGTTCGTACGACAGTCGATACAAATATACAGAGGTTCGTGCTAGCGACGGGCTCAAATACGTCGCAATTCCGAACATTTGAACTGCCGATATTTCGAAAAGACGGAACGATGCTTCTTCGCTTCTTTGTATCTCTTCGGATATTTTCTTTCCTTTTCAACCGTTTCGTTCGTACGAATCGCGAGACAGACAGATTTCACGCGCTCGTGCGAGCTTACAGTCGCCTAGGTTCGTTCCTGCGTCGACATAAATTATACGCGATTTAAATAAGTAATATCGCCGAAGTGTCCATTCAAACGTTTAAAACAGCGCTGTCCGTCGCGTTTCTACGCTTTGCCGCTTTTCCGCTTTTCGCATGCTGAAAACGTTCGTCCGAAAAGAAATCCGCCGTCGAATTACGACAGTTCGCATTTACGATAACAACGTTACGGTCGAATCGTTCGTAAGACGATGAGCGCGGGAATTCAATACGGGTAGAGAAACTGTATGCGATCGTAAGTGTTCCGACCGCCCGTCTCTCGTTACAAAGGACCTCAAGAAACGTGTCTTCGTTGAAAGCGATCGACGCATCGCTACAGGTTACCAATTTTTTCTTCTTTCCCTCTCGTTCTCCTTCTCTTTTGCAAGATTGAAAGAGTTCTCGGATGAACGACACCTCGCAAGAAACGGCGACTCGAAGGACGTAGCGAAACTCGCGGCGAAAATGTGTATGCCCATAAGCATCGAAATAGGGCCGGTGCCTGTAGAGATAAATGCCCCACAGTATACGCATGCAGTATAATGCAGAGGTTATCAGAGGAAAGGCAGAATATTTGGAATACTATCGGTAACTTATGGAATACCGATGTACATCTAGAAAAACTGTCAACGTTATCTAATTTGTCTAACGCCGCGAATAGCAAAGGCGAATGGACCGTTGACCAGCGACGTTTCGTGAATTTCACGAGGAAACTGACGACGATCGAGAATTTGGCGACTCGATCCACGGAGTTAAAGGAACGTCAATCTGCGAAAGCTAAAATATGTCGGAACTTTGGAGTAAATCGCTTGATCTACCGCTATTCTTAACGTTAATTCTACGGTTTCGTGTCAGTTTCGCGAATATGAAAAGAAAAGTCAGGCCTGCGACTACTGCAAGTAGATTCTAAGACACTCGACTAGCTCGTAAGAGAAAATTTACACGGGACGCCCCAGTTTTTTCCCAGCCGAACGTCCCAGCACGACTGTTGTACAGGTCGAGTTAAGGAAAAAAATGTTACATAAACGCATGCCATTGGAACCATCGTTGAGGAATTGCAACGAAGAGAAAAGAAAAAGTAAACGATATAGGAAACGTTTTCGTAGTAGACAGAAGGTATATCGTAATGCTTCTACAACTTCAACTAAAAACTTCATTTCGAAACGTTCGCCATTTCTGTCGGTACAAGATTCGATCCGGGGGAAAAAGATTGAATTTGTTATTCTTCGGAGTTCTCGTTCGTTAGTCGTTGAAGTTGAAGCCGCAAAAGTATCGCGATACCTTCCGACTACCGTTAGATGTAAGTATCTCCGATCTGTTCGCACTTTGTACCGTAGTAACCTACGTTCGTTGCCTCTCATTTCGTACAGCTTTCTTTTTTGCTATAACTCTCTAACGATGTTTCCAACGACTTATCTTTATGACGACATTTTTTTCTTGTCCTAGACTATAGAATCTACCGACAGTTTGGTCGAAAGAGACAGCCTGTGCAGCGAAGGCAAATTGGAATATCGTTATTTCAAATTATCTACGCCGTAACAACATCCTTGTTTCACGTCGTTTTCCAATTAGACCAAAGATTCCGATACTTTCCGTGTTCCGCTATTACCGAGAGTCTGAGATATTTTATTTGTCTCCATCCTTTGCTGTAACTTTTTATTCGTCTTAAACAAACTGATATTCCAAATGCGCTGCCCTTTCTCTACTCTTCGCACAATCCTCGTGCACGGAACGGTAAAATTCGAAATTCTTCGTTCTATTAAAATTTCTCTCGGTTATCATCGAAATTCTCTATCGCGATCTTCGTGCAGAGTCTGATCTCGTTAAAGGCACATAAATAGGATACGCAGTATCATTTAACGATCAGTACCTGTCAGAATATCCATTAATTCCAACATCGAAATATTATACTTGCGTAAGATTTGTACAGAATTTACGAAATTCGCGAGTGCTCCTTCCAAAATTGGCAGACATCTTTTCAGTGTACGATGAACGAGTCATTACGCGTTACGAGTAGACCGCGGATTTTTACGCGATTTCGTATGTCTATTAGCTCATAACGAAATAGAATCTACGTAAAATTTCGTATTTCGTCCTTTAAATTAAATTAAATCTGACAACGAGTACTTCGCTTTGAATATCCTTTATATTTTTCCGTATTGTGTGTATTTTGTAAGTAATTCACGATCGGAGCTCGCTGGTAACAAACTCGTAGTCGGATTCGCCGATGAAATAACGACCACTTCAGCCGATTTCTCGAAAAATCTACCGCGCGCGCGCTTCGTTATCATCGTCGGTGAAAGACTTTCTTTCTTTTTTTTCTTTTTTCTCTTCTTTTTTTTTTTTCGTCCATTGCGCGAACAACGAGTTCACAGTGGCACAATAGGAAGCAACATTTCCTAAAATTTAGAATAACTTTTATTAGTACGGGCGATGCTCGACGGATCACTGATTTACATATTTCTTCGTAATTAATTGCTTTTTAATGTATTAAAACGGTTATCGCAGTCGATAGAAACGTGAATTTTACTTGTTCGACGCACGCATTCTTCTCCTTTTTTTTTTTTTTTTTTTTTTTTTTTTTTTTTTTTTTTTTTTTTTTTTTTTTTTTTTTTGAATAATAAATGATAAGCCACGTTTCAAAATGGCGAGGGAACAGTGATGAACGGTGATCAGATTAAATCGATCGTATACAAAATATTACGTATATCAGAAATATATAAATTTAATACGATCTTGTGGTAACTCGTCGTTCGAATCTTTCTGCGATTTAAAATTTCCCTATTGTCTAATTGATCGCTCAATGCTAAAATATTGGATTTTCATGCGACTTTATATCTTTATTAACGCAGCTAAAGAAGCAGGACGCGCGTGAAAATTTGCGTCACAAAATTCATTTATTAAATCCGGTAACAAGCACTTTGCTTCCGAGTTTTTATATTTCTGCACATTGCGCGCGTATTGTACGCTATTCGCGCTTTTAAATTTCCCACAAACGTACAAAAATTATCGAAAATCCGCAGTCTGGTTATAATAGCAGTATTCGAATCGAGCTTTGAGCGTTGGATTTGATTCGGATTCAAAGTAGGTACATATTGAACTTCGTGCCATTGGTATTTTGCGGCTGTGAAACGGCTTTGGCTCCTCGTCGAAGCGGAAACACGAGCCGGAAGCGAACGACCAACGCGCACCACCGAGGGCCGTTGCCTTAAATTTCACTTCGCGAGTAGAAAGTCGAACGATTTTCGATCTGCTGCTCTGCTCGTGAATTCCATTCACGCTCGCTTATTCTCGCCTTTAAAGAGATGGACACGGTGTATGATTTTATGGAAGTAGAAAGCAAGAAAATGAGTATTTAACGGGGAAGAGCGCGAATATGGATTCTCGGAGAAGACGGAATCAGGGCGAAGTTGAAATTTTTGCGTAAAGTCAAAAATATTATTCGACGGTATGGCAATGTCTATAACAGGAAATTTTGTTTTCATTAAAGAGAGAGAGAGAGAGAGAGAGAGAGCTAAGGAATTACGCGTTATCGAACGTTACGTTGAAATAATTGGGGTATGCGGATGATAGAAAACGCTGTTAAATACCGGAATTGAAAATCGTATCAACGAGAATACCGTAGCGTAGAATTCGAGTGCGATTTCCCTTCATTTAAATGGTTATTAGTAATGTCAGAAGATGGTGTCGCAACGTCGCCTCCGTAGAGAAAGATACAAGTGCCAATAAACGTCGATTAATTGTTTCTTGGCCTTTGTCTATGCCGTCTATCTAAATAAATGGAACACAAAGTTTTATCCACAGGCTTTTCTCTCTCACGATAGATTAATGCGTAAGTTTTCTTTTCCTTCTGAGAAACTTGTCCCTCTTACGTTCCTTTCTACGAGGACGCTTCGATCGATTACAGTGTCCCGTCGTTAATCTTAAAATTAGGAAACTGTAATTGTCACGAATACCGCTACGATGTCACAGCGATCGTTACAGTTAGTTTCGGTACAGCGACAAAGTTGTATCTTTGGATTACGAATCATCGTATGATCTGTATTGTACATCAAGATTTTATTGTCTCAGCGTTCAGCCGGGTAGGATACAAGGCACGTGCATCGTTGTCATATGATTTTATGGGAATAGAAAGCGAAGAAGGATGCGCTCGCTTGACGAGGAGTAACGAGTTTCTCGGGAAACAAGAAAGCGAGATTTAATCGGCAAATATTTTGCAATTTTTATCGTTGTAAATTCTATGTTAATCCTATTATTCCTTTCCTTTCTCTAGGAACGTTGAATTTTTTTTTTTTTTTTTCAAAGTTACGTGCGTTTTACGAGAAAGAAGTTGAAGAGAAATCACGTTTACCGTCGATAAGAACCGAAAACGTTTCTTAAGTCGAAAGTATCGATCTCGGGGTCGTCGGTTCGTTCTTTAAATATTTCACGAATATATCCCGCGTTCGTTGATTCACGCATTTCCATATAAAATTTTAATACACCGTTTTACTCCGTTTTCCCTCTTTTACGTCTAAAATCGATATTTATTCGGCAGACAAATGAAATGGCTTTTTAATTTAGATTTTCGATTCAGATGCGCCGGTCGGAGCAATTTCAATTTAGCAAAATGGTTCTCCAATATGGCCGTTCAGTTGATTTAAACAGATTTTCCATCCGAAGTGGTTTATCCGCATATCAATCACACGGATCTTTCAGCCAGCTGCTATACGCGGGTTAAAGCTTTCGTTCTCTTTCTTCCTTTCGCGCGTATACCTTTTCAACGAACGATCGCGATTCGAGTTTGTTCACGCGCAGACAAAATTTCACTTTGTCATATATTTATTATTTGGCACGCAAATCCGCCTCTGGACTATGCACGAGTGCCACCGAAATATTAGAGGATGGATGGACAAAGCGTTTCGAGAAATTAATAGTCGCGCGTATGTTAAAATTCTGCGGGGAATCGACTTTTACGATTGTCGAAACGCGTTGCTCGAAACGTGTGTACGTTAAAAATAAAGCTAATTTCGTCACGCCGGTGTTCGCGAGGACAGAGAGCGGTGGTATCTAACAGCGTCGTGATTATGTTACATTCCGAAATTATTACAGGGAAATTCCACGCGTTTCAACAAATAGAAGCTGAACTGGCTGTGACAGGGTTCCTTTTCGGCCTTTAAGTGGCGATCCGGGTATCGAGCTTTCAATGAAAGCGTTTAAAGCGGATTCTTGGATTCAAAAAAAAAAAAACAAGAAAACACGAAATAATTATATAATTATGTGTTATATTTGGATTTGTATGTCGTGCCGTTCAAAAGAAGTCAAACGATCTGGAAATTACGTTCCCATCCTTCGTAAGAAAATTTTGAACGTCCAAACTTCGAATTGACGTAACTCTCGCGTTGAAAATCCAAAAGTTTTCTCGAACGAGTGTCTCTGAGTCGCTAACTGCGTATCTGCTGAATTCCACAGGCACCATATTTCAATAATATACAAAGATCATGAGACAAACGGCATCCTAGTCACGTATCTCTCGACAAATATCGGCGATAACTGTTCCAACGAGATTCGCGGACTATTCTCATACATTGTACTTCCGATCGCAGCGTATTATTCGCGTCGTAATATGTTAAAATCATTTTTGATATATCGTCTGTGAAATGCCCCGAAGAACATTTATATAATCTAGCGAATGCTCTATATTCCGCTAACGATCAATAACAGAGAGCCGTACTAACGGTAAATATTAATAGTAATGACAATAGCAGTAATAATAGAAATAACAAAATCACGATAATTCAATGTAGCGCTCTCCCTCGTCTTATGACTCCTCTACCACCTGCGGAGAGTATATCTTTTCTTCTTGCACTTTTTAAAAAACTTTAATAGCTCTGACATTGAAACTGGCATTAGCTGTTCATTGTCTGTATTTGTATTTGATCCATTAAGGATCCAGCAGCGGAATAACGCGTAAGAGAAGTGCGTAAATAGAACTTTATCAAAAGTTCCATAATTTGAGAAAAGGATGCTTCGTCGCTGCGCTATAAGATATTTCGATTTCCTCGAACTTTGTAAAATCGTAGGCTTTGGCTGAAAGAAACGATAGAGACGGAGAAAAGCAGATCCATGGAATCCATCTTCATAGTCACGGCACGAATTCGATAGAGTTCGATAATACGAATCGACTAAAAAGAAAATTACGACCGATACGTTGCGTTAACGCGACGTTAGTCCTCGATGGGTTAATAACTCTGGGTTAATAAATCAATTCGTTGTAAACGTAGAATCCGAAGAATCGGGTCTCATACAGGTGGCAAAATCCGTATCCGTTTGTCTTTTATTTCCCCGATGAAGCCTCCTTCTGCTACATTTTACGCTCCGTTTCTATGGCATATCGAATTTCTCGAATCATACAAGAGCGATACAAAATTTATTATGATCGGATCTGATTGATTAGCATATAAATACAATGACGAATGCAACGGTGTACAAATACTTTCCGTATCCGCTGTATATTGTATTTTGCAGCTATAAAAATTAGAACTGTAATTTGTTGTTTCAGTACGATAATTCATCGATTTAAACTTAATTTAACACGCTATATCTTGTTATCTAACGCAAAAAGATCTTCGTGCGTCCGCCGACTGCGTAAAAGAACAGCAGTTGTTAATTTCCCAACATTCCACCTTCGAATATCTATCCTATCGAATATCCTATTTTTAACAATAAACCGACCACAACTTACTGCAACATGGAACCTGTATATTCATCCCGTCGTGAAAGAAGGAAGAAACTCTCTAGGAACATCAAAACGTGAAAGAACGTTACGAACTTCTTAACATTCCGTCCTCAACTATCTTATCCTCGTATTTTTAGCAAAATTGCACTACCTGGTAGCATATAATTCTTTAAACGTTCGTAAGCCACTTGTTTACAATCTCATCGGCTCTCTTCGTAGGAAAAACATATTAAGATCGAAGGATTTACGGTTCTGGACGCGTCGTTCGAAATTCGACGCCACATCGGATACACGCAGGAAGTTACGCGATTTTCTTTACTCTTTAGATCGGCAAAATACGGCACCTTGGCACTCGACGGCGCCGTAATCCTACTGTACCAGTTCCCTGGCATGATCCCGGGCTTTTAGTGGCACAATAAACCGATGAGTACCCGTGTTATATTCGCGTGTTCCGTCGAGGAGGACGCGTGTTAATGAAAACTGAAATATCGAGCTCTTCCTGTGCGGGGTTGCGGTTGTAGTAGACGCAGACGACGCGACGTGCCAACTTTGCCATCGAAACTGTTACAAAATTCACGTTTTCAAGCAGATGTTTGTACGCGTTTGTTGTAAAATTTCGCGTTTTGACGGATTTGGGTCGAGTAAGAGACTCGCCTGTTTCGCCTTTCTGCAACTATAAAAACGAACGTTACAAGATGTGGAATTTATAAAAATTTCGTTCCTGTTAGTCACGATGCAAAAACACGACCGACATGCGTGTAATACGTCGAGTTTGATATTTTTTAATTTAACCCTATTGTTCTCCTCGGGTCTGTATAACGCAATGGACGTTATTTATTACGTTTCGACGGATATATCATTAAAATAAAAGTGTCTGTCTATCTATATCCTAGATAAATAATAAATGTATAAATAATATTCACAATAATACAAATAATATTTGTATCTTAGTAATATGTTTATTAAGATATAACATCCATTGGGTTACACGATGCTACGCTACTACGATTTTCAACTCGCCATACGAGATGTTCAAAGGCCATTGTCATGCAGCGATCATCGTAAAGCAACGTGTACCTGTCCAGGGAACAACCGGCAACCGTTTCCGTCATTACGCGTTTTCGTCTGAAGCGATACTGAAGCGTACGTCGCAGCTATAAACGAAAAAAGATACGCGAGAAAAGACGGAACAGAGAAGGCATGCGATGAAGCGGCTAGTAAGATGAACAAATTGTTGGATGATAGCTCTTTACTATTAATTATTAATACGATAATCCCATTGCCAAAGCGACATCTTAAAAACTAGTTAGCCAGGGGTAATTAGGCGGGATCGACGGAGAAAATCTTCGCCCGATATTTATTTATATTTTCTTGTAGATCAGGCACGCATATCGTTATTACCGATTCCTTGATTCTATCCCAATGTTATCAAAATTCGTTCATCGGAGCTGACAAGTTCCCGAATATTATTCGTATTCTGCATTCGAACCAACGATCCAACAAGTTGCGCTAAACTGTTACGTGTATTTTTGCCCAAACTGTGCAATGCGATCACGAAATACGCGATCATGATCGCTGATCCTGACAATTCGCTCGCAACGGCCAACACTCGGCAATTAATATCTTTCTCGTTGTTCGAATGGATCCAAAATCTGCCTTTTTCGCGTCGTCGAATGTGGTAACGTAGGACGAAAGCGGCACCCTCGTCGCCCGACATTTTTAATAATGGGACAAAATGTATCTTACTGCGCGCTTCGTACACCGAACATTGGCGTACATATATCGTCGCGTCTAATAAATTACGCTTGCGCTTCTATGTAGCGACACTACATGGTGGGAACAGTCAGCCAAAGCTTAATACGAATCGTCGAAAGAACTTTCTTTTAACGTATTCGTATTTTCGAACATCAGCGACTCGTTTCACCTACGTTCGACGTCTTCAAATGTCTAAATACGTAATTGATTCTGATTAATTGTAGAAAAGGCGAATGAAAAACCGTTACAAAGGTGATCAATGATCGACTTGACAATACAACCGTGACGATAATCCACTTTTACGAGAAACACCAACAACGTCCGACCAGCAGAAAATCGAGGCAGAATATTCTTCGAACTTTCAGCTCCGCCGTAGTGTTTTAAATCTCTTCAAACTCTATCTACCTCGCCGAGAACGATATAGTCGTTCGACTAACAGATCCTCGAATTAGCTTAAATCTATCTAGGATACTGCGTACCGCAACTTCGACGAAACTAATTTTACGCGACACGTTAAGGTATAAGAAGCAGCGAAGTATTTCGAATATGAGCAGTTTACGGAGGTCATGGAAATGGGAAGAAGGTGACGATTTAATTAGATCCGCGATTCACGCGTTACACGATGGGAACGCTAATACGGTTAAAACGTCTGGCAGAGGACTTTACAGCCGCGGAAAGGGTAAATTTAAGCGTGGAAACAGTTCCGCGAGATAGAAGGGATGAACGCGAGTGGTGGATCGGTTGAGATTAAGGAGCATTGTGAGAACGAGGGAAGAAAAAGACGACGAGGACGAAAGAGGAGGAAGTAAATGCGACGAAGGAGAGATTAAATGGTGGAACTATGGTAGTCGATTTATTTATAAATCTATAAAACTGCTGTAGAAGGTTATAAATTGGCCATATTGATCTAAAGTTGGTAATCCCAAAGTTGGAGTTGTTCGGTTATCTAATGTCACCTGTTAAATCGTGAAACGTCGAGCTCATCTTACAATCACCTGATCTGCGAATATAACGGGTTACAGATCTATCGTTTTTCCAATTCCCGAAAATATTCAAACGCTCTTTAACGGATTAACGTTGACTTTTATCGTTGACAGCGATATGATTCTATAACACGTGCTTTATTTATTTTGGACATATCGCTGTAACTCTATGCGTATGTTGGGCAACGAATCCCTAAAATAATCGGAATGGAATTCTAGTTAATCTTAAAATCTTGAAATATCTGAGAGAAAAAAAGAAAACAGAAGAAAGGAAATGAAGAAGAAGAATCGCGTGTTAATTGAAAGATGTGCAACTCTTCGAATTGGAGATACAATTCTGCCTCCTAGTTACCAAGCTTTATAAGGTTATTCGTAACGCAACTTAAAGAAACGTAAATATATCGACAAGGGAAGATCTCCAATCCGCAAATTCGAAAAATTATTATAAAAACCTTGAGCGTACGTAGACGATATACAGGTATGTGTTATCCAGGATTTTCTTTTCTTTCTTTCTTTCTTTCTTTCTTTCTTTCTTTTTTCTTTCTTCTTTTTTTTTTTTTTTTTGCTGCCCAAATTCACTCTAAGAGGGTGAAATTGGTCCCAGAAATTTCGTCTATTTTCAGATTTTGCGTTATAACTTGAGAACCATAAGAGACAGAAAGGAATGCTTTTGATTATTACTAGCGTTTCGTTAAAAAAAAAAAAAAAAAAAAATGTCAACTTTGTAGCGAGCTATACCGCAAAGTCGGGAAACATCAGAACTTTCGAGGGTAAATTTCACCTCCTCGGAGTGAATTTGGACAGCGAAGAAATATTACGTAATACGTATCTACGTATCCTCTACGTGTCCCCGGAGTTTCATAATTTTTTGAATTTGCGGGTTGCGCGGATCTTCCCTTGTGAATTCTTAAAAGCATAAGCATAAAGATCAACCAACGCACTCTGCTCTTACGTATCTCAACTTTACTGATCCATCGTTCATCGCCTTCCTCGGTGCCACGAACTTTAAAATCATAATAAAGAACAAGAATATTTCGAAATATGTGTCAAGTGCAAAATATAGGATAATAAAGAAAAAAAAGAAGCAATGATAAATGTGAAAAAGCCCGATCTTTCGATACGTTCAACGTTCACCTTCGTACAATCGGCAAATGTATAACGATAGAGGGAATAAAAATAGCGGGGGAGAAAATGAAGAAAAGAATCTGATATCCTTCGAACGGTCGAAGTTATCGACATTTCCCTAGAATATTAAAATTTGCATTTTACATGCCGCATTAAACCCGGAGACCTTTCTAGCCACTCTGTGACTCGCCTCCCTGTTCTCGTCCCACCATGAAAGGAATACTTTCGTCGTCGAGGAGGTATCGAGGTTTAAAAATATTCGCGCGGTTTGCTCCAGTTTTCCTCTGCATACCCGCCTCGGTATTTCAATATCCGTCAGCAGGTCCAGCTGCAATATTTATACCGCTGCTGGCCGCATCCTTTGATCAGGTCCGTGGGAGTGACCATCGATACCGTTCGTTCGAACATCGTTTCCTTTTCAATTTATCAACTCCCGACCTATGCAATTGTTAGATATCGTGATTTCCTCTCTTCGATTTTTATTTATCAATCCGATGGTTATACAGAGCGTATCCCGTAACACGCGGAGCGTTCCGTCTCGGGAGTGGTGAATACGTGCGTCTTATTCGACGTTTCCAATTTTTCTCGTCGCGATAAGCCGCAACAAGGAGTACGAAAACAATGAAAACGCGTTCGTGTAAAACTTGTTCGACCTTGTATCAAAATTATGGCCACTCTCGTGTTCCGCAACGATTCGCAACTGCTTACCTTCGCGGAACGGTGCTCGAAATGGCTATCCTCGGCCGGCCTATTATTTTGACGTACACGTGGAATTCTCGAAAGATAGGGAAACTCTCGACGATACGACGACTACGAGCTCGTATACGGACGGAGGATCACCGTTTCGAGCATCTTCTGCGAAGATAAGCTGCCGCGGATTATCGTAACACAAAAGTGGCTATAACTTTGGAACAAGGTTACACAGGACACCTGTTTATACGAACTTTCTTTCGTCGTTTTTGCGCCTCTCGTTCACTCCTGAATCGTGTTCCACGTGCTACGAAACGTCTTACGACTTATAGATGGCTTGTACGTTTCGTACCAATTTCAAACTTGATCAATTTCTATCGCGAAATTTTTAGTATACCAGCTACGTACGATTACCTTAATTCGTCGCGTCGACGCATTTGTCGCGAACGAAAAAGACATCGAACTCCAAAGATTCGTTCGATACTCCTCTCTCCGTTACTTCATACTCCAGCTACTAGACTCTGCAATTTTATCAGACTCGCGATTCCTTTATTTTTTCAGACTGTGCGACAAAAATCGATGGATTCATAACGTTGTAAGAAACCATTGCTTGGTCTTTGACGAGTTAAGTAAACAAATTGTTTATGCGCAAGCGTTCTTTTTATATACGAACGTTAACGAGAGAATTTTAGACGTAGAAAGGAGAAGTGGAAATTTAATACCAGATAATAAAAACAGGAAAGAGAAGAAAGAAAATTAAGAATTAGATATACAATCGGATAGAGAGAAAAGATATCTTAATAGTGCAACGAAGAATGACGAAAATCTTTTCTTCTAGCAGCTCGCTTAAGAGCCACACGGCACGAAACTCGTTAGTCCGATTTCAGCGGAGATCGAAGATTTTCGAACGACGAATTTTAGCGAAGTTCGATCGAACGAAACCGAGCCGTAAGGTTTTATGAAGGGGATATTAAGGTCCCCTATAAATAACCGTAAATCACGCTACCTATTTAGGCTGGCGTTGCATACACGTATCAACGAACGGCTAGCCAGCCAACGCGATATTGCTAACAGATTTCACCGAGTCCGTATTGATTTTACCTTCACATTCTACGACCAGAGGCCCCGATGATTAACGATTTCTCCACCTGTCTAATTTCGATTCCGTTTTTTCAGCCAACTTTTTTCGACGAGGAAAGTTTTTTTTCTTAAATCGTCGGCCTTTGATTCGCGTAACGTCGCGATTAACGATTTCCGCGGTGGCCCGATTCCGATTCGACTTATATTTATAAATTATTTATGGGAACGTCGATATCGATATGAGTTTTCCTTTCTTTAATCGTTGACGAGTGCGAAGATAGGTAGAAGATTTAGTTAAATCGGATTACTAACTCGGATACCGTGATTTACTCTTGAAAATCTTGTAAATCTTGAAAAGAAATATCTTATTGACTTTGAGTTTAGTAACATCGCACTGGAAACCCATGAATAGCAGTAGCCTCGTTCGTGTAACTCGATTGCTTGTCTTCTTTGCTCCTCGCGAATCTGATCGTCGCGATCATTTTTCTCCGCTCGAAGCTCGAACACGTCCCTATCGCTTTTTACTTTTTACCATCAAGAAAGAAGAAACAGGCTTCTTACGTTCCCAAATTTTGCAGCGACGATCCGCAAAACTCTATATATACGCGTAGAATTTTTCGTTGCTTCTCGGCACTTGTTTCTACTTTTAAAAAATTCCCAACGTTTGCAACTTCGTTATTTTTTTTTCTTCTTCTTCTTCTTCTTTTTTTACGATAATTCCGATTTCTTACTTTTAATCCCTGGCTCCTCCACCCCCCCCCCTCCTCAATGTTTACATTTGCCTGCGTCCTCCCGAGATTCTCGAAGCAATCCCCTCGTCTTCGATAATATTTTCTTACGTCCGCTGTCCAATTCTCTCCGGCGTAATTCGATTGGGTTCGAGTTAGGTAACTCTGGTAACCAATCTATATAGATGGTAGAACCTTGTTCCTCGCGCAGACCTGGGAAATATTAAGACGTAACACAAACGAAATCTCGGCCACGGATTTCACGAGAGGAACTTCGGCCTGACATTAATTCTACATCGGTCTCACCTTTTATCCTCGCGTCACGATTTGTTATTGGCAATTTTATTCGATCACGAAACGCTGCCCGCTCGGAGCCGACGAATAAATCGCGATATCTTCTTAACGCGTTATCTATCATCTATGAAAAATCGTAAATGGATATTAAAAAATCGTTTTAGAATTACGACAATAATCTTTGCTTATCTTCATCTTTCTCGACGTAATTCTCGTTTCTAAAAATTGTCGCTAAAAACTATCAACTTACGCTATCCAAAGAAGAATATTACATTACAGGGTGCTCCGTAACAAGTACGTAATTTTGTTATTGCTGGTACAATTGGATACAGGGTGATTCTATTCTAGGGAAAATAATTTGAGTTTGAATAATTCGTGAAATATACTTGAACTTTGCCAACGATAATTACAGGTTAGCTAGGTACGAGTAAACAACCAGCAACAGGTTATTAGAATAAGTCAAAATTGTGAAATGAAGTTTGTAAAAATGAAGCTTGAACGTTTTGCTACATACATTTTCAAATGTATTTCTCTCGAATCTGTTGCACAAAGAAGTAATACCCTTTTAATTAGATCCACCATATCGAAATATAGATTAATAAAATATAGGAAGCTTGACAATCGTATTTACATTTAAATTTATAAAACATTATCGAATTGAACGCGATTAATTCGATTCGATTAAATGTAAATTAACTCTTGGTAAATTAGATCGAAGTAAATTCGATTACCAGTCGGCCCTCGTACAGGCGCGTAGCTGAAATCGTTTAAAAAAAAAAAAAAAAAATATATATATAGTACGCATTATACTGATCAGTCGCGAGTAATCGGGATCAGTTGGAAAATGAATCGGAAACTTTGGTCCATGGTGTATCTGTTGTTATAGGAAAAATTTGCTTCGTAAGAAATTCGTGAAAAGTGCACGAGAGATCTATGTCGCTGACCACTCGTTACGTTGTATCGTATTTCTTTCTTTATATCTTCCTCGCTTGTTATCGAGTTTTATTTCTACGACTCGAGCGTTGACAGATTAAATACGAAAAGCATCCAGTTGACTTTAACGAAACACTCAACCGTTCTACCATAATCTTCCATATTAAATAAAACGTATAATTATTAGATTGTAGACTTTTATGCACTCGTGGTAGATCTGAGAATGCAAAAAATGCACAGATTGCGCGTGACATGCAAAAATGTGTAGAATATTCAAAGTTCGGCAACTACTACTATTATTGTTAGACCGCGGATTTTTACGCGTTTCTGAAATATATATTTCACGGCATGTCCGGAGAAATGGAACTTAAATGAAACTCTCTCTCTCTCTCTCACCCATCAAATATTACAACGGATATACAACTCCGATACGATATATCTCCGGTACTACGTGTATTTTTGCACGCGTATCATTACACGCATTTGTATATCCTTGAATTTCGGGAAAATGCGGAAATAATCCACGGTCTAATCGTAACGTTTAGTAGGCGAAGGAAATCTCTGCTCAGATCGTATTCCATCATCTGCCTTTGTAAAAATACGAGTTTGTAGAAATATCTACCGACTAACGATCGCTATACTTTTCACGGCGAAACGTAGCAGAGTCAATGGCGAATACAATTTAATATCCGAGGGGGTTGATTTTCGACACGAGGCGATTAAAAATCGCTAGGAATTCGATAGGATGCCGGAACGAGTTTCACCGCGCTTTCAAGATACGACCCGACTAAAATTGTTTTCGACTATTAATCAACGACACACACGGGATTATTCTCTGGAAGAATCCTGTTACAAAGTTGATCGTAAATTTATGACTGTGCAAGAGATAAACGAGAGAACGAAAGGAGATCTGCTGCGTCGCGAACGAGACGCAAACAACAAAGGCACGTTACTGAATTATTCGTAGAACGTGCTAATTCTAGCTGGTAAATAAGAAATAAATACTCCTTTTCCTCTCGACGCGGTCAAAATCTCGTTTCTCTATTCTCGTCGTCGTATCCTTTATTCGAGCACCTAACTTTCGGCTATCGTGTTTGTTTAACGACAAACAAATTACTTGGGATAAACAGCGGATAGATATTGGTCAAGTATAGAGAAGCACGGCGATTCCCTTTTCTATGTTTCGTTTATTCACCGTTTATCGTCGCATCTCTCGACAGGGCATTAGCCGCTGCCATTACATGTAAATAATTATTAGCCATTGTTACTTGTTAGTTTCGCATATTTGCATAGACGGTGCAAAAGATTCGTCTCTCTTAGGAAATTTGCAATATCTTTGTGTTCTACCTACCAATTACGAAGTAGTCGCATATTCGTTCGGTCGCTCTCCGAGTCGCGTCTCGTGTCTTGAAATTTGACGCGGTAGCAAAGAAAATGTTGGACGATGTCGTTGTTGCGTTGCGTTAAGCGTCTTGTAATTATACGTTCACATTTGTTCACTTAACGAAAGGAATTCTTTTTCTTTATAACAAGCGACAAAGCGAACGATGGCAAGGTTCGAGGATGGTAAAAATATGCAAGAATAACGAGCAAGTTACGTTAAATAATTTTACACGTTATTAGCCTATTTCTCAGGAAACCGTGTACGTCGAACAGATAACATTTCCGCTTTTGCTGTATCTTCTTGCACCTTTCCCTTCTTTTATAAAAAAAAAAAAAAAAAAAAAAAGGAAAGTCAACACCCCGGTTAAGAATTTTAATAAGAAGGTCTAATAAGGAGTTGATTAAACATCAGCCATAACAAACGTCATAAAGCGTTTGCATCGCATCTCGTAGACATTTATAACGACATCGATGCTTTTGTCAAACATCTCATATTCGATGATCGGGCAAATAATTAAAAGAACGCGAGAGAATCGGCTAGCAGTAAGCGATCCATGTACTGACGTTTTTGTTTAACACTTTTCGCTTGACAAACGGCCAAACGATTAAGAGACAGAAAGATAATTAATCGAACGTGCGACGTATCGACACTTTTGTTGTGTCTGATCGAATATTTCGTGCTCGACGAATCAACGTACAATCGACAGACTGACGAAGAATTCGATTATCGATGAATTTACGCTTCCGTTGATTACCGTGCGTTTGATGAATGGGGAAAAGTTTGAAAATAAAAGATCGTAAGATTAATGCATCGGTATTTCCGCTGTTTCGTATTTTACGAATGAACAAAGCTTTCGTAACAAACTGAAAATGGAAAAAAGAATGGATTCGTTGATACATCGACGTTTTTATTCATTCTCTACTTGACGAGGGAAAAAATTTGAAAAACCAAAAAATTCGTGGATTCGTTTAATCGATATTCCTCTTTATCGTTCGGTATATTTAATGGTTTAATGAAGAGCTTTTTAAACTAAAAGAAACTGTTTCGACAGAGGCGAGCATCTATAAAAGCGACTTTCTGTAAAACTTGCGTATTTTATTTTCTCCTTAAGTTTCTCAAATAATTATACATTATAAATCGATTTATTATGCTAGGATTTCAGTCGTTTATAGCACGACAGCAACGTTCAAAATGAATATGCGTAAGCACGCTTCGCTGCGTGTAAAAGAAAATTGTTGGAGATAAGCACTACAAACTGTATTCGCGGTAATTTTTCCCGCCTTAATCGCAACACTGTGGCCGTATAATCGGCTTCTCGTTCGAATTTACTGGATCGGTAATACGGAAACACACGGAAATGTGACAAATCTCGAAGTTGAATTAAATAATTAATCGTAGCGTTAAAAATAAAAAATAAACTTTAAACACATGATCCGACCAATATGATCTAGCAAGTAGTAAATTTCAAAATCGAAAGATCGAATGAAGCGTGCGAATGAAGATGAACAATCGTCGAGGAAGATAAATTTTCGTCTTATTCAACCGTGTTAAGACATTCTTCTTGCTTTGCTCGCCAAATAAACAGAGATAAATTCCGATCGACGAATGTGACGAGTAAGGACAACGGCGATCATCCATCAAAAATTTACTCGAAAAAACCGAAGGGAATACGTTGGCATTGGCTTCCGGTGAAGTTTATCTTTTCAGATTTCTCACCATCGATCGTTCGATTATCTGCGTGATCGAGCGAACAACGATCGCCCATTTTTAATATCTTTATTAATTACAAAATTAGTTGTCAAGAATAGCGAGGCTTCGTTTAAAAGAAAATCTTTTTCTTTCTTTGGATAGCCTCGTCGAAAGATTAATTTAGATATGACGATAACATTGATGGACGGAGTATTTACAGGCGAAATGTTTTTCTTTGACGCGTTAGGGTTCCACGAAAACGCAAAGTTGACTATAAAACGAAATGTTTTCCTATCTTTCCACCTTTTCGGAAAAAGCTATTAAGTGGAAGGAACTTGTCGAAGGAGGCAAAATTTTGTTAACGAAAGAACGAATTAGAAATTGTAAAACGACACGAAGCGTACGAAGGTGATAACGTTTAAAGAACGTGTATTTTATGATCTCTCGTTGAAAACGTTAATTTTCCGTTATCGCTTGCTAACCATGACACGAGATGGAATGAGAGCAAAAGAAAAGATAAAGGCGAGCTTTCCCGCGTATCGTATATTTTATTTATGAAACAAGCGGACTCTCAGCTTGTCAGATGTACGAATGTTTTATTTATCAAAACGAATCTTCGATCTTTCGTTTTTGAGATAAAGTTATTTACTAGGTCAGAGTTCGAAGGAGATGACGATTTTACCATACCCTTGCTGAAAGAAGTCCTTTCACTGAAAATATCTTTCGCGATCATCGTTTCAGTACCAACGGCAAAGTGAATAAACTGCGCAAGTACCTTCAACTTTGTCTCGCCGACGTTTTCGAATAGATATATATTATTATTTTTAGTATTAAAAGGCATCCTATCGGAGTAGACGCCTGCGAAATAACCTTAACGAAATAAGATAATTCCTCTGAAAATTGACGATAACTACCCTATTTTATAATAACCTACGTTTTCTACCTTTACTATAATTCTTTCTTCGTACGCTATACGAGTTTGTGAAAACATTTTCCTGTCTTTTCTCTCAGTTACGAGGAAACTGGTGAAATTTCACAGTTTAAAAAGAATTTGTCAGGGACGCAAAATTTATTATTCGCGAAACAATTTGATCGGAAAAATATGGATTACCGCAACGTTTCCTGATGAACGATACTCTTATATTACTTTTTCATTGATCGTAAATTCTGCAAAAATAATGTATCTGCGAGTAACATCTCGTTCGATCCGCCAATTTTCCTTTTCTTCGCAATTTTTAAACCACGGGCCATTAATCCAAGAAAAAGTTGTCGAGAACTTGGGAAAACGTAAAGTGAAACGTAAGGTAAACAATTCCCTAACGAACGCGCTCCTCTTCTACTTCTCTATTCGTCGTAAGTCCTTCGAGGACAAATGTATTTGCAAATAATATCTTCCGATTCTTCGTTTTCTTCTTTCTTTTTTTTTTTTTTGACCGATTTTGAAATCGCGGCTGTTAAGTTTTCTTATTCAGCGAAATCGATTCGAAACACTCGAACGACGTCCCTCGTAAGCATTTCAAGGCATCTTCGTTATCGCGCTTTCAAACGAAACCAACCAAGATCTCAATAACCGTACCTGCATTTCAGGATTAAATTAGCATTAATGGTCGTGATTTAATTCAAGTATCGAGTATCGATCGAATCGTTCGTTGATAGAAATCACGGGCTATTCTATAAAGAAAGAAAAAAAAGAGACTTTTCACGGAGAATAATTCTAGCGTGACAAATTAAAAACGATCAAAAGGGACGGACACTTTGTCCAACTTTTTCTATTCGATTACGATCTTGAATAAAAAAAAAAGAAAGTAGTTATTAAATCACGTTAGGCGTAATTTGTTCTTTTTTTTCTTTTTTTTTTTTTTTTCTTGCTACGAGCAAGTGAGTTCGAAGCAAAGTTTCTTCTCAAGTTGGAAGGGAAATGAACAGAAAGAGAGAAAGCGAAATTGACGCATCGAAAACGATTGGGCGTACGAATTGTGCAATTTTCAATGTCCAACGCAAGATGTTTTCCCATATTTCGCCTTTGAATAGACGAAAATGAACCGCGGGCAGATATCACGGAATACGAACGAGATACAGCAGGGACTTAACACCCGACGCATATTTATATCGTACAGAGTTCGAAGGTTCGTACGACACTTTCGATATTATCTGCTGTATATAAAATAGTAAGAGCGAAAACGGTGTTACCGACTGAAATGAGATTTAAAGGTAGAATTTGAAATAGATATCGATTGCGAAATATACGAAGCGTCAGGATTTCTTTGTAAAGTCGTGTACGCGTAAAATAACGTTTACCATCCTTTCTTAAAAGATTCATAATTTTACTTATTTATAATAATATCTTAAAAGCTACGATGTTAGATAAATTTAATTAGACTTAAATTTACAACCCTTACGATAGAAATATTCTTTGGTATATCTTCTTCTTTTTCTTCTTTTTTCTTCTTTCTTTTTTTTTTTTTAAACTAACTTAAAAGTGATTAGTTAGCTGTTTCATTTGAATTAAACAGTATATATTCTTCAGCAACGTTCCTACGAGGACAACGACGAGCAAGGAAATTAGAAACAACGTCGGATTCATAGGAAATCTTCGGTCGAACGTGTTTGCCTAAAATTGCCGCGCCCGAGTTATTCGGTTACGTTTTAGCTACGGTAGAGCGGATAATTGTACAGCAGATATGCAAATTTCCAAGATTCTCATTCTCCGTCTACGAGCAAACGCTTTTGCTTCGAAGTAACTTCGCTTCGTACTTAACACTTTGATGATCACGCTATGCGAACACCGCCTTCTTACATATTCGTAAATTCGTGATCATCGTTCGTTGATGTTAACGTTTTAAAAGTCACATTAAGCGCACGATACTAAGAGGTGTGATTTCATCCAGTGAATACGAAATAGAAAGTTGCGCAGAGAGCTTTCGTTTTTCAGCTTCCTGTTTTATTAATACGGTTCTATATTTCCTAATTAATAGGTTCGATAGTTAGACTGCTACAAACTTTGGTTTCTTTATTATTAGAGTAATTGGAATTATTTACTTGGGAATTCACTTACAATCGGTTTCTTAGATATACATTTTATATATATATATATATATATATATATATTTCTTTTTTAAATAGGTAATTTGTTATTTCTTATTCCGAAGCATACGTTGCTTTCGACAATTTTTCAATACGTTTTTATTATTGTGGTTATATCGATATTAATTATAATTATAATTTTAACGATTGGAAACGAACGATCTTTCCTTCCGATGAATGGAACATCGACGGAAACCATTTGTAACTTTACAAGAAACGACCAACAAATCATGCTATTTTCAATTTTCACAGGAACTACCAACAAATCAGAATTTTACAAGGCCACAAAGAATTTACCATTAAACTGTCAACTATCGACGAAAAGTATTACCTATTACCAACATCCCCAGCCCTAATAACTTGTTTATTCGGAATGTTCTTACCTTTGTATTTTTAATCTTTACATCAAACATGTACATTACGATCTTTCTACAAATCTTTTTCTACTACGATCCCTATTACCAATTTCCTTCGCCAACCTAAGCACCGAAGATTACATCCTGATCCTAAAATTAAGGCAGCCCCGATTAACGTGCATGCCAATTACCAGTTCAACGCAGAACGATCCACTTCCATCAAAATACTCTGCTCTTTATCTCTTCGTTTGTAATGACGCTCGGGAATTCGTTCTGTTTCAGGGGTACGAGGGGTCCCTGTTGAAAGTCACAAGCAAAAATGGGAAAACAGCGTCGGTGAGTCGTTATTTTTTCAAATTACCAGCCGTATTTCGTCCTTTGCACATGTGGCGTGTGTAAAAGAGCGAGGAAAAAAAAAAAGAAAAAAATGGAGCGTTATCGCGTGCTTTTAACGCGAACGATGGATCCGTTCTAGATTTCCATCCAGCTGTTCTCCATACGCGTTTATCGAGGAAACGAACGAAAGGAGGAGAAGTGGATACATCGAGAGAAGGAGAAAAATATTAGAAGGGTAAAATCGAGGTATTCCTTCGCGAATACACCGATTCCCTTTTACCTATTCGAGAGATTTTTCCATCGATCGATGGAACGGGTCGACAAAGTGTCGAGATTTTCGTGCGATTATTCGTTGGTGAGGAAACCGATGGGAAAACTTGCCGCGAGTACCGGAAGTTTCAATCGAATTCCACCATCGAGGAAGTGGTTCCTCTGCTTTTGAGGAAAATTCGTCATTTCTTTCTTTCTTCTTCCTCCTCTCTCTCTCTCTCTCTTTTCTTTTTCGACAATTTCTCCAGCCTTTTGTTCGTTTTCGTCGATTCGGAAAGGAACGAGGACATTTTCGAGAATTCTCGTTTTATTCTTTCACGATGTGCCTGTTGTGTATGAAAGATTTACGACGCGAGCTCTCTATGAGCTTTGTCAGTATTTTCCACGAACACAGTTATTTAACTCCTATCGCGATCCACTTTAAAAAGAAATAATGGTTTTCGAAAATGGAAAAATTTGCTTTCTATTACACGATATTTCTACGATTACGACGAAGCAAAAATATTGTGTGAAAGAGATATGAGTAAAAATGAGAACGAAAATATCGTATAAACATCGACTCGTAAATATGAAAAATTATCGGAAACATCTACTCTATAGGGTATACGATCTTTATTTATCTACTTATTAATCGGTACGACTCGTCGAACATGCCGCTAAAGTTGCTGGATTTCCTCCTGAGGCATCCTCAGCACAGCGCAGCACAGATGTGAAAATTTCAAATGAGAACGATCGAAATAACGTCCTGTATAAAAACAGTTATCGTAGACGCTCGACAAAAGAGGACAAACACTGGACGAATGAAAGATTTACAGTAACATCTCGTTCCGAACTCTATCTATATCTTTCTTGAGGAGGTATTATTGAAGAGGTATTATTGAAGAGGAGCGTGGAATATCAGAATGTTTGACGCACTTTTCGGTAATGAAATCCAGACAAAACGAGATCCTGTAATAATGTCACCCGAATCGGGCAAGAAACGTAGAGAGACAAAACTGGTCGCCTTGTCTCGGAATTATTACTCGGCTCGCTTAAACGTTCTCATCCTCCTGCTTCGTTTACGTTCTCCTTCGTCGGATAACAGGCGGATAGATCGACGACGAACTGCGTTAAACACAATTTCGTGACTCCGATAACGGCACCGTCGACCTGTCTAGTTTCTTCTAGCATAATATTTCTATCTATAACGTTTAACGTATCGAGATGCGTTCAGACCAAACGTACGATAGTCGATCGTATCGATATTCGGATATTACCACTATATCCGTATCTGTTGCTTTGTACAAGAGGAGACGGGGGAGGGGGTGATTTAAATATCGTATTGCAAAAATATTACAAAATATAACGTTTAATCGTACAATAAATTTTTAATAAAAAATTATCTTATTAAATCATTATTATCTTAAAGAAGTACGGCAGATTGGAAATCATAGCGACGGTGTAAGCGAAGATTTTCAGAATCTAAATTCCATATACTTTAACTTTTAAATCTGTCGTGCGCTTTAATTTCGTAATTAATTAAAAGTTGCAACCTTATTATCTGCCATAACACATTCGTACGACCTGAGAAGGTATAATCAACTTTCTGTAACAATAAATGCAAAACATGGCATTACGAAATTTAACGGTGGACTGACCTGCATCGCCACGATTCTTTGTACTTGATATGTGGACGCTTGTTCGCGCTCTGTAAATCTAGCAATTCTTAGAAGCAACTCGAACTGCAAAATAGATCTATCTCGTGTAATTAACGTCAGAGAAAATGAACACTGATATTTTGATAATATACCAAGAAATTCGACACGTCGCGAAAAGGAAAGACTACGTTAGTTTCGAGTGTGGGCAACTTGTAATTTTCCATAGAGAAAAGGGTAAAATTTATCGTGAAACCGCACAATTATTAATATCGATATTAATATGAAGATAAAATTGTAAGGAAAAAGCACGATACAGTGGAATCTCCAGTATCCGAATTGACAGGGAGACGAAATTCGTTTTTAAACGAACGAACGAGAGAATTTTCGAATAATAGAAACCGCGTCTCTTCTTTACAGTTATTATTCCATATCTCGATAACCAATATTACATCTCTTTTTATTGGCGAATCAAATTTTATGGAAGCAAGGAACGGACGAGAGGTATCGGCTCGCTTGGTCTGAACGCACCTTTATGTCACCGATATAATGATTTATAATATAATGATACGTCGATAGTAATATAATTCACTGTATCACGGTGAATTAATGGGAATTCGAGAGGTTTATAGATCTGTTCAATGAAATATTCCGTTGAATTCGCGGCAACGCAAACACAGCCTGTGTTTTCCCTGTCGTTCGCGTTCTGCCTGATCTTTACTAATGTAAATGTTATTTTTCGATATTTTTGCTGTCGCCGATATGAAATATGTCATTGCGACGATCGATGGTATTATTTATCGGAAATAATAATACGTCGATACCGTATCAGATCGGCGAATAGAAAAAATTGCTTTTCCTAAAATTTCAAATTAACGAGCCCGGAATCAAAACGATGCTTGTCAAATTTCTCAATATTTCTTTTTTCTTTTTTTTTTTTTTTTTTTTTAGACAACAAAATATCGTAGCAGTCGGAAGAGAGATTCGTAGCTTGATCGATTACCGACGCCGTACAAAGATCGTCTATGACCTAACCTATCGCAATACGATCATAAATAACAGCTAATAATAATAATAATAATAATAATAAGCAGCTATGCCGCTCGGTGAATATCTTAAAAACGAAAAACTACGATCCATTGAAGGAAGAGCCGAAGATGCCAAAGTACCTCCTCTTCCTTTCCCCTTCCTTCTTTGGTTTCTGTTTTCTTGGTTTCCGAGAGGAAGAAGAATCTCGACAGGACCTGTTTCAATCAACAGGCGAATGTAGCTATTACGAACATCGACTAGAAACAGCGCCGATCGTACGTACGATAATTAACAGAAAATTCAAGAAATTCGCGTTGTCCCTGCTAATGGCCTCTTACGGATGTTAACGAAACACGATAACGAGTACAATCAACGGAAATATTCAACGTTCCGTTGTTACTGGCGATAATCTATGAGAAATGTTAATTATAAATAATAATACATTATAATCAACAGAAAAATCAATATACCTAAGCAAGCCTCTGACAATTCTCCCTGACGTCTCATAACACGGTCTCAAGGATACTACGCGACACTCCCTCGATACCAAGGACAAGCCCACCTTTGCTCTTTTACCAATAATCCACGCACCCTACTACTTTCCTACTCGTACGATGGGTCATCCACGTCGTGAATGGGTTTTCTCCATGGGTTCGGTTCCTTTCCCCTGTCGACGCGTAATTTCACTTTTACGACCCGCTTAGAAAATTCCTTTAATAAAATAATTATCGGCACATATTCTTATTTTCCAATGTATCTGTTTCTTTATCAGCTTCTGTATTTCATTTTCACGGTATCAAATTTTTACAATCGCGTTGGTAATTCGCATTGCGAATTTATTAAAATTAACTCGCGGAATTCATCGATATTTTACGATGCTTTAATGGAGTTACGCGTGCACGTAATTAATGCTTCATCGAAGGAAAACGATATAGAGTGATCGTAACCGATATAGAACGCCGCGATATCCCGGCAAACTAACTGACGAAAGATCAATCAGCAACGGTGCAAAATATTTCGTTAGAAGCAAAAGGCAAGCGCGTTCAAATTTCGCCTGGAAATCGCCCGTGTTTTACATTTTTTTTTTTTTTTTTACCTTTATGATACTTGAACTTTTGCATGGTTAACCAATAGCGTACGAATATCCATTAATTTTGATTTAACGTGAATTTCATCGAAGGAAAAGCACGTTCCTCTGTTTGGCAAACTTTCGAAATCAGATGTTCCATACTGGATGCAATCACCCTCTACGTATCCGGTCTGATAACTGGATACAACGATACGCTGTACAAGCGACTTTCCAACGAGGCGTTTCCTTTTATCCGGTTCCCTAATTCATTTTCGTAATATAGAATGCTTCCGATCGCGTTTTACGTTAAAGAAACTTAAAAGGAGGAGGCAACGTGCTGCCAAACGATACGATATTCGATATTCTTGGAGCTAATTAACCGGCCTGTAAAGATGCCATAACAGATGCAACGGTGTGCCAATATTTTTTCCAACCGCTGTAAATCACCGTCTATTTCGCAAATTTATTAACCTTCCAGCATCAACGACGTACACCGTATACTTGTTCTACGTTTTACCAAATCGAAAAGAAAACGAGCAGATAGAACGTTAGCGGAATTAACGAGCCACCGACATTAAGCAACCAGCGACAAAAAGGAACAAAGTGCACGGCGTTACGCGAGTCACGTAACGATGGAAAACGTCTAATCGATTCGGCTGCAAAAAGATACATCAATTTTATGGCTTCGCGGAAGGCATCGTGGCCGCCATGTTGGGTCAGATATACAACGTTCGAACGTGATAACATTAATTTATGCGCCACCAATGGCAACACACGCGTCACACGCGACACAACGTTGCCAACGTTGGCGTTGGAAAATCCTTTCACCCCCGTTCGAGCATTAAGCGTTTTCCACCCTCCTCTTTCGTTCGGTTCTCCGCGTTTCTATAGGGTGTTAGACAAAAAAATGTAAACGATGCTTGTACAAAGTTTGAATGTAAACGCGAAGACAATGGAACGAGTCCGTGTAGAGAAATGTCGTTTGAGGTTTGCGTCTCGTGTTATAAACAATTTAAGCCGACGAGCCCTTCTCCGTGGTCCCCTCGTACCTCGTGTTTCTCGGCCCGAGGCGAACGGACGAGATTAAACGAAGTTTACGAACGAACAATACGACGAGTACAATTTTCTCGACTTCTTGATTTCGATGTTGTCTAGCGCACAAAAGGATACGCTTTAACGCTTTAACAACACGGTTGAAAGCTTATTCAAAGATACATACGAAAGCTTTTAGCAACGGATGACAGACCAACGAAGTTTCGCCGTGAATTCTAAAGTTTGTCTAAACTTTTCGTTTGAAGGAACTTGTTGTCGAAAAAGTTTATCTCGACATCTATGTAACGATAATCGATACTTTTGAAATCGATATTTTTCGTCTAAATATCTTCGGATGAAAGTTCGACGAAGCGTCGACTACAGCATGGATTTTTAAAGAAATATATATATATATATATATAGAGTCTGGTGGAAAAACTGAAAACGCGAAAACATATCGCGTCTTCTTTCTCCCGCGTTCTTCCAATATAACAGGCGAAATTCTATCGTCGCTCACGTTCGGGCGAGAGCGAGTGAAACGGAGGAGAAGGTGAGGACAGCTGATTTATTGATCTACGACTACGTTAGGGAGTGTATTTTTGGCGCAGCAAATTAAGTTGCTCATAACTGGAAGCCCAAGCTTCGAACGACTGCTTTATACGCCAACTATCTTCCATATCTTGACATCTATCCTCGCGTCTTATAAATCTCGCTCGCTTTTATTTCAACACCCTGTATCATGCATGTATACGGCTATGCGTGTTCACTTTGTGCGACTATGATGCGCGCGGCCGTCCTGGCCTTTACTCGTACACCCGAGAATTCTAAAATAACGAACGGGAGGGGGGAGATCGGCATCGACCCGAGGAAGGAATGCATTTTCGCATCGAAGGATGCCGGATGACGTCACGCTTGAAGGCGAATTTGATCTCGAACGGCCGAGTTCGACGGATCGACCTCGTTTCCCTTCGACAGGGCTGTGTCGTGGAAACTCGAGATGCGCGTAAAGAGATCTCGCTGGTGCTGGGGACAAATCTGTGGCCTCCGAACGAGAGAGAATCCTCGCATTAGCGATTAAAGAGCTGCGTGCGATAGAAGGATATTTGATTCGAATTCAGCGTTAACAGGGTAAATCCAGTGAGAAGAGGTGGTATTAGACCCAGCGGCGGATAAAATTCGTCGGAAAAATATTTCGGATAGTTGGCAATTTTAAGCGATCGTTATACCACCGTTGCGATAAAATGCTACTTTAAATAGCAGGGAAATTTACGGCGAATAGAATATTTTTATCTTAGCGTGCAATAAAATATTCGAACTTTGTCTTATAAATAGCGTATTTAAGATGTTTCTTGATAGCGAAAATAGATTAAGGAGAGAGCTAATATCGGAACTCAACGGTCTACGATATTTGCAAATTAAATTTACTTCCTTCGCGAGTATGGCTATTCGCGCGTAACAAAGTTTTCCATCGCTTAGACTACCCTTCCCCTTTATGAGCGAAAGATCAATCGAGCGAAGCTAAACAGTCTTTCGATGGAAGGACGCGTCATATTTTAAAGATAACTGTTTGATCGTCGTGTATCCGTGATAACATCGCGATACTTTCAATTCGCCCGTCTTTCTCGCTGTCAGAAATATCGTCGGTGCATTCTGCTTCGCGAAAACGAAAAAGACCAAATTCGTGTATCTGGAGTTGCAGTTTCTGTTAAAGCTTTTTAATACCGTTTCTCCGATACGATTACGTTTATCCTCCGTTAAATTCTTTACGATCTAACGTAACTTCCATGTTGGATAGCGAACAAAACTAAATTAAAATAAATAAGACGTTTCAAATATAATTCTCGGTATTCTCGGTATTCTGCAAATAAAATACTATTTTCAATATCTTTCTCTCGCAAGTAAAACGTTCTATTATTTTCCACGGCGCGCGTACGAACTAAAATAAAACAGGCTGGTGTTTGAAATATTTACTGCTCGAAATATATACTGCGAGAAATAAATATATTGGAAGTTTGTGAGCATTAAATGCACGAAAAGCATACATCGCGGACGCTTTGCGAGGAACGCGGTCCTCGTTAAAGGAGAGATGGAATCGTCAATTTGTCTTCCGAATGGCTCAGATACCATACAAGCTCGTAATTTGTGGATATTTCCAAATTTCCTTCCGATTCCGTTTATCGTTGTGTGTGGTGACTATGAAGCTTCTCCTATCCTACAGATATCGGTCTCCAATTAACACGTATCGATGATCCTCTATCGTTCTACATGATGTTCTACAACCTTCTGTTCGATCACGCAAAACTCTTAATAAACGTAAAAACTCTAAATAAAACTCTATTCCTTTTAAAGCCATAAAAAGTTGTAGAAGATCGGCTTCCTCTATGGTAAAAATCTTCAAATCGCCCACCATTTGTGGGCGACGTAAGGTCAAACGAAAACGACGAAAACCTTCTTCTCGTTCTCTTAGTTCTTTCATCTAACGCGGAAGATTCAGGCAAATATAATTACTTCGAAACTGACAATCGAATCGTTGCTGTTCGCTTTAACAGGCATTGCACGTTACATTCCAAATTTTCATTCAACCATTATTACAACCATTTTTAACGCTCTGTACGTACGTTCCGTATTTTTATTCCGAAACAGAAGTAAGTATTATTTCCGTAATATCGCTTTCTTTCTTTCTTTCAACGTTGTTCGATAGAATATTTTTCTTCGAATATCAATAATTATAGAAATTCCGATATCCCTGTCTCTTTCTACTTCTCTCCGTATTTAATAATTTTCTCTTAAAGACGTTTCGCTAGAGCTAAAATTTAATCTCGTACGTTTTCGTCTGTTACAATATGATCGAACGATGCCGTAAAAAGTTCTCGTTTTCTGCGATTGTCCCTTTACGGATATCGCTGGCACCGTTAGGTACGAGCGCGCAGATCGATACGAGTTTCCTCTACCATTTGCCCGCGCTAATTGCCCCGTTCGTCCAGCGGCAAATTCGACGGTTTATCCTTCCTCGTAGAATTTTACGGTTAAAAATCGACGCCATCGTTTTTTTAGCAAATTTTCCCATTCGAGGTTCCAACTTCGACATCCGTTTGCATGAAAGAGGCCGCGGCGAAGGTATTCTCAAAATCCTTTTACCTCGAAACCAGTTGATCTTTCAGCAACGATGCAAAGATGTAACGACGTTTGGAATCGCGGTTCTTGCATTCCGGTGAAATTCTCATTGATTTTACGCTTTCTTTTCGCGTCTTCCCTCGGAGTGATATTAGTAGATTCGCTTGAACGACGAACGCCACTTTCCAATCTTTCCTTTTTATACATCCGCATGAATTCCGTACTTCGCATTTCACTCGCTACTGGCCTCAGCTTCCTGAACTTTGCTTTTACGGTATTCCGTCGTTTCCCTCGCGAAGAATTTCCTTGCAAGGGAACTCCGTGCTAAACCAACGTTCTGTTAAACGCGGAACTTGATGATTTTTAACGGCCTGGATCTTTTCGATCTTCGCTCGCCGCAAAGCTCGAGCCGGCGGCAAGTTTATTAAGATCTTTCTTACAACTTTGATTAAATTCTACTTGATGGAAATGACAACTTTTTAAATATCAATGTCTGAACCGCGAGGCTCGCAAGTTTTAGCCTTTGTGAAATTCGTCTGATTTCGTCCGTAAGGAACGCACGAAAATAATTGCAAAATGTTTGCTATTATCGTTCGACGATACTTCATCGAATGGAATCTTCGTTGGTATTCAAAAAATGTAAGATCTCACCATTTCCAACGCTACGTCGTAGAAAAAATAACAAACTCGCTGCCGCCTTATCAAATAAAACGTTTAATAACCGAATAATAACCAGTGTAAACGTAATTTCGATATTCTGCCGTTCCCTTATCTCTTCAGAAAGAAATCAGTTCGAGACGCTTCTTCGAAAAGGTAAGAAATCCCCAGGAAGATTCTCGCTATTCCTTCCGACGTTCCCTGGCGAAAACAGCGAGCGTAAAATAAAATGAAAGTTAAATCGAAACGATGAATCCATTTCAAAAGTTACGTCTTTCCCTTTACACCCATCCGGCGAATACAATTTTACCTCCCAACTCTCATCCTTTTCGAGAATCCGCCTGTAGCGATCCTGCCTGTAGAACCGGCGGAAAACAAAGACACGGTAAACTTTGAATGAAAGAAAAATGAAGCTCGTTCGCGAATTACAGCAATTTGCCTGGCAACGACGCGACGCGAACGCAATTTATTCGTTCGGGAATAAGTAACGGGTAAAAAATAACTCGTGCCATTTGCAACTACTTTGCGCGACTTTGCACTTCGCGGAAAAGAAGGGAAATTTCTTCTGGCGGAAGAGGGGCCGGCGGGAGAGACCGCGTCGGGGAAAAGTTGGGCCACGTTCGAGACGTATTCGCGTTCTTTTACGAGCCAAGCTCGAAAACGTTGCACCAGCCGGCCGCATTGTAATTTTCCCAGCCCTTCGATTATGCGCAATCGGGCTGAGCAGTTGCTTTACCGCCATCGTTACATGCATAATCGCGCACGTGTGTACACTATTTTCCATCGTCGAGCGTGCGTTATATGCATGAAACACCTTTGTCGCCATTTTTCTTATCTGTCGGTTCGCGTATACGAAGCAATGTACAGGGTGTCCCATCTTAATCCATTCACTCAGATATCTGCCAAACTATACGTTATTCGATAAAACGTTTCGTTTTTTTTTTTTTTACGATGGATTTTATCCGGGTGAACGGCCAACCTTCGAGATTCCAAAGGTGAACACTTGGGTCGAGAAATCAGATCAGTTTAAAAGATAGTTTTGCTTCAACCTTTTTTTCTTTTTCTTTTTCTTTTTCTTTTTCTTTTTTGGAAAACCTGTTTCTTTCCAGTTGTGAGCGTTTCGCGACGAATCGACCACGAGGTTATCAACGGTAACGTTAGACATCGACTGATTGGATCTTAGTGTACGTATTCATTTCTTTGACGAAATTTGACGTCTTTGTATTTAATGTTTCGATATATCTACATACATTTTTGATTTTTCTTCTTTTTTTTTCTTTTTCTTTTCTTATTTAGATATTCGTGGATCATTGTGATTTGCTCATATTATTACATGGTATCTGTCGGTGGAAGCGTTGAATTTTACTACGGATTTTTATGCTTTTCGATCGAAGACCAAATTGTCCTTTCCTTGCCCTTCGTATTACCCGATTTCGATGAAATTAACTTGATTGAAATATCTTTTAAACTAAGCACTTTCAAAATTTAGTACTTTTTTTTTTTTTTACAGAAGTAAAAGCAGCTTCAAACAAGGTGTATAAAAAGGTTTACGTATAATTTACAAAGAGAAATGAAAATTATATTCCTCGTTGATTTTCCTTCGATACAAATACTACAAAATAGTATTTCTTTCTTACTTTTTGTCGATGCGTTAGGAATTGGCGTCTTCTCGCACTTTTCGCTAGATTAAAAAATTATATTCTTCATACAGCATGAAAAAAAGTAATTAACTAATTTGATTTATATTGAACGATCGAGTTAATGGCAGATACAAATATCGAAACCTTTCATTTCAAGTAATTTTACAATCAACGATTACTAAAAGCTATCAGAGCGTTAATAGGTAGGAATCGAGAACGTTTCTAAATTATATTTATGCCCTGCAATGATTTATTTTGTTTATGCTAAGCGAATGAAAATGACTAGAAATGGAGGAAAGTACGCGTCGAAACGGCACATTTGCGTATGATGCACGAGGAAAAGTCGAAACGGGGAACGTGAAAATTGATTGTTCTTTGTCAGGCAGCACGCAACCACTAACTGTTAACCTACATGCGACCACCACGATGAACCTATTGATAAAAATAAGCTCGACGAAACGTTACATTACGTTTGGAAATTCCGTGTTTCGATAACAGTTCCGGGAACGTAACCGGTAGCACGAAACGAAAGTCAGACACACGATTCGCTCGCTGTACATGTAAATAAGTTCCTTCCCGCGAATCGATACGTGGATTCGATGTCGCGACCATAGATGCACAGAACATTTTATCGCATTAACTATTAGATTCGTTCGTGTACGTATCATTCTCCTTTGAGAAAACTTTTATCATCGTTATCTATTTTATTTGACGTAGGGCCAACAATTTTTATGCTCACTGGCGACCGCGATCAACGAAATACAATAACAAGAATATATAAAATAATTACGTAAGAAAAAGAAGAAAAAAAAGAAAATCACAGTGTAGCTGTACTTTACGTTTTATCGTAAAATAAGGCAAGTCAGAAACTCGAGCTATAGTTATACGTACTATATCATGTACGGTACAATTATAGTACAATGGGATAGAATATGCAGTATGTGCTCTCGGAGCTAGATGGTCAGTTTACAATATCAAAAATAGCGATACGAATTAATATCTTTGAGAAAATAAAGAAGATTCTCACGATGTTGTTTATAACGTAAACATGTCGGAGTTTCGTTTGGAAAAGCCAAATGTAGCTCTGCGTTGGAAGACGTTACTACAATTAAAAGAATAATTTCCAATTAGAATTATCGCACTTATTCGATCGATTTTTAATTGTAAGACGAGAGCGTGTCGGTTCAGCGTATCTAATTCCAAATCTGGTTAGAGTAACTTGCCCCATCCTGTTAAAAAGAGATACCGAACTTGTTAGAACCTTAATCACGCGTATAGGTAATTCCTTTGAAATATCACGGGTGAATCGATAATTCTGGAAATTAATTTCATTCGATACGTAATATGAATGTGGATCGATAAGAACTGTTATCGGAAGTAACTCGCCGTTTATGGATTCGATAAAAAAAAAAAAGAGTATTCCATAGAAAATATATCGTATTCATCGAAGCTCGTTAAATGAAAGCATTTTAATTTCTTACGTTTTCAATTTCCAAGTAATTCGGTATAAAACTATGTTTTAATCGAGTCCGCGAATAATGAGCTATATCGGACGACAGCGATTCTCTCGTCTTTTTGTGATTCGCTCATAGCACGCGTGTATATTTACTCAAATTGATTTCCAGGATTTATACTTCCAGGGGAGAAATGTAACGAGCGAGAGATTCTTTAATTTGAGAAAACCAGGCCAGATTCAGTTCGAATAAGATAATCTGTACGTTCCCAGTCACGTTGAATCGCGTAAATAATAAAATCTTTCGAATAGATATTAATCATGCGTTTGCAATATCTGAATTATCTTAGGGAAGACGCATAAATAATAATGTGAATCCCTTGCTATCTTTAATTTCTAAAGGTCCTCCTCGTTTACTAATTAACTTTATTCACGCAACAGTTGACATATAAAAATAACGATTCCCTCGTCTGAAAACAATTTCTTCGGGAAAAAACGAAAAGATCGTCGGAGTATTCGCCAGCTTAAAAATATAGAAATCGCTTACGATTATTATCGTGTAAAATCTGGTTTTCGTCACAAGTGGCGATTTTAGAAATAGGACTCACTTATCTCAGCCGAGTAACGAGATGCTATTTCCATTCGCCCAACCTTTCTGTATATCGCTTAATTCAAAATGTTTTCGTTCTACCGAATTCATTCTTCTCGTTTTTCTTGCTTTTCCTGTTCGAGTCGAACGACGAATAATGGTAGAACGGTTTACCTTCGTTCCGATCCTGTTTACCATGAATTATTTTCAGTAGTATCTGTGAAAATATTATCGTCGATTGAATTTTCCGACCTTCCTCTCTTCGTTTATCTTCTAATGAAAAATCGCCAGGCATAATACCGATCTGATAATTTCATTGATATTTCGATCTTCCGTTTATTAGAATTACACCGAAGGATTTACCTAGATTTAGAATTATACTGGAAGATTTATTTACCTTCAGAATCGTACTAGAGGAGAGAATGGGAGACAAGGATCAAGATGGAAAATTCTGCGTGAACGTAAAATGACAGGCAATCGTAGATAGCGATGGTAGATACGATAAGGCTGTTTCTTCGCGCGTACGTACATAGCCTGTTGGTCTTATCGTTCTTCGTATTTATCGTTTCCTAATTCCTTTTTTTATGGCGACGGATCGAATCGATACGTCGTTTGTGACACGTGCGAATTCGAGGGAGATCGATAGAAAGACGTTGAAACAATTTTATTGCCGTTCGGCGACTTCCAATTGACGATCAACCGCTTTACCTGGTATATTCGTTTCGTGAATGATAATACTTTTAATCTATTTATTGGCACAGTTACCATAAGGTACGACGAGTTTACAACCGACCGCATGGTAATTCTTAAATTCTTCTTGAAAAATGAAACAACTCGGCCTATATTTCCATTATCGCGAAGCAAAAAGTTGTCGAGCCGATCGGAAAGTTCCGTTGTTAAAGTTTATTCGCAATTATCGGAATGGAGATCGTAATCATCGAGATGTGACCTGCAAAAAGTATAAAGCCACAAAGCTCGGTTAAATAACGCGACAGAATTTCCCGAACGATTTAACGTGTTAACTGTGAATTTATACGTTCACGGATATGTGAAAATTAAAAGCTCGAACATACACCTAGGAATATTTCAAAGATGCGCCAAATGCCACGATCCTGACGTATCATCCAACGTGCATAGAGAAATTCGTGAAAACAGACGGAGACGGCATTGTTGCAAATTTAATAGAACTCTCGATCATCTACGCAGACGAAATAAATTCACGTTATCGGGAACGATTCGATCAATTCCCGTTTGAAAATTGCGGAGGAGTCAATACGAAAGCTATTGGCTCCATTTACGCGGCATCGTACGGAAAAGAACTTCAACGGCGAACGTTCGTTTTAAACGTTAACGTCGAACGAAATTCCTTTGTCGTTCTATTATCCATTTATATAATCGCTTTCAGCCCGACAAATTTATTTGCAACGTTACCGCGTTATCTGATCCCCGGCTCCCGATATAATTTTGCAACACGATTTTACGAATATCGCCTTGTCGCGTGCGCGGTACCGCGCCGCGAATTCTCCCTTATCAGATCTTGATCCTGCAACGGCGACAAAAATTTGTAGAAAACACAACGGGGATATAACTCGTGTCGAGGATCGTTATACGCAGGCTAATATTATCATAGGTACGAAGCTGGCACGAAACAACGCTTCCGAAATATCCGTCGGGCACGGCTGTCGAACGGATTATTCCCATTCGACGAATAGTTTTTTCTTTTTTCTTTTTTTTTTTTTGTTTGTTTCAATAGTACGAGAAACATCCGCGTTTGCTGCGGTAACTGGAAATCAAGAGGAAAATCAAAAGTATTTTCGCGAGAGACATCTTCCTGCCACGCTTTTTATTTCTTTATCTTCATTTTTTTCTTTCTTTTTATTTTACTCGTGTCCAGCTCCGAGGGTTACTAGCGACTACAGTCACGTACAACTGTATATCACAGGCTTATATTCAGGTATTATATTAGACCAGTGTTTTATCGTTTGGTCGTAAGTAATACGTCATAAGTAGATACGATGTTTACGTCGTATTTGTATTAGTGGGAATATTTATGCAGGAAATTTCGGTAGAATTGTAGCGATTTCAGCTACTTGTTTGCCCGACGCAGCTCTCCTGTCGCCGAGCGAGCGGCGGAGTTGTTCACGAGGATTTCTCCATGTACGAAAAAAAAAAGAAAAAAAGAAAAAGAAAAAAGGAAAAAAGGTACTTGCTCGTGGCTGGATCGGTTAAAAAGGTTCGTGGCTTCTAGAAACCGTCGAATCTTATTCGATTGGTAGGTTTAGCTATTTTTGTTTTCCTCGATCGCAAACTTCCTATTAGGCGTAATTTTATAATCTTCCTTTACATCGAACAATTCAGATTTCGCGTAAACGTTGGCTTGCTTTTTAAACAAGTTGGAGTATGTTTTCTGTGATGTCAGAGCTGTGCCTGGATTCGGCTTATATCGATATTTGTACCTTCGACATTCCCCTCCATATAAAATCTTTACTTCTTAGTTTGTAAACAGGATTCTGTTCGTACGTCTAGATTAATCTAGAATAAATACGCTGCGAATAAATGATTAAATGGTATAATGCAATTAAATTGCCGTATACAATCGTATCTCTATCTGAATAAAATTCGATTTTAATCTTGCTAAAAGCAGCTGCATGTTTTCAGCGATATCAAAAGCAGAAAAACGTCGAATCTGTCATTAGATTTGACGGATTTGGTAGTTGTACCGTTAATCCAATATCGTTGAATTTATCCACAAAGAAAGATGAAATTTCCTTTTTTGCGTATTAACTGATTTTTGTTCATAACGTTCTCCCCTTCGGTCGATCGATTAAATTATTCTTCGTTAGATCAGCAGTTAAAAAGCTGTGAGAAAGAAGCGAAAAAATGCGTAATAGAACTGTATGAGAAAGCTTACGTTAGAAAATATAACATGTACTTTCTACTTTTCTCCGAGACGGTAAAATAAAATTAGCTCGGTAATCGAGTGAAAAAGAATTCGACGGTATATCGATGAAAATTCGAATCTGGGTCGCTCGTGGCTCTTTTCTCAATGAAACAGAATCACGGCATAGTTTCGCCACAAACGTTTACCGAACCGAAAACCCGTATCGGTTCTCAGCGGTAAACGCGTGGAAATTCCATCCAGCTCCTGCGGAAAATTACACCGTAGAAAGACCGTTGAACGAACGATTCGTTTCTCGGTGAATTACAGGCTTCTCGAATCCCCTCTTAGGAAACCGAGGGTGAACTTGCGAGCATCATCTAGCCAGAAAGTCTATTCGATCTATTTTAAGCTCTGCGAGCTGATTCGTCCCGTGCAACAAGACGCTCTATCCTTTCCAACGCTTCGAACGTTCGTTCTCTCTCTTTTCTTTCTTTCATTTTCTTTTTTTTCCCTTTCTCTCCTATTCTTTACGACATGGAACGATACATATCGTTCGTTGATATCGATTAACGGGGTTGTTTGGTTCGATAGATCCAAAATAATTAGGTACTTTTGAACGTTCGTTTGATGTACAATCGATACAGTACAAGCGAAATAGCTGACAGATTCGCCGTGTCAATTAAAAGGTTATCTGCATACCTTATCTCAAATCCAGTCCATTGCCTCTCGCTAGCGCAAAAATAGTTTATCGATGTATACAACACCGTTGTGAATAATTATAAATTATATCAAACGTATTTTCTACGATATTTCCAGAAAACCACCGATCACACCTGAATACGTTAAGCGAGATTGTGTTTGCAAATGGTAAATCGAACGTTATAGAATATCAGCAGATGATTACGTGGCAAACTATCGCCTCTCATAACGGTACCAACAAAGCAACAAAGATAATTTTTCAACGAAACAACGTTCCTACTCGTACCAGCCGTCGCTACAAAAGAACGATTTCACAAGATTTCAAGAATAGAATTATTATTCGATCGGGAAACTGGACTAAGGAATTCCAGCAGGGAAAGTTTACGATCGGTAAAAGCCAGCTTTGATATAGTCTTTTAAATATTATAGTCTTTTAAATATGGTTGAACTTAAAAAAAGATATTCGTAGGTTTGAGCAAGTTAGTTGGTGGATAGCGAATAAAGAGCTAAGAAAATTAACGTCGAGTTTATATATATATTCACATTTATATTTTCAAAAACGCGATTTTCTTAATAATATTATTTTTATATATATATAATTTTAATAATAAATCAAAAGGAATTTTAAGAAGTAAGGATAAATTAAATCGCGTTCCATTTTGAAGGAGTAAAAGCGATCTAATTAAAACTGATTCATCTTTATTAGTTTTTAATTTTGTAAGTAATGAAATTCTCGATCAAAAGGCAACACAGTTAACCAAGGTTAAGCAGGGCGTAAGAATGAAAAATTGCTTGGTGCAATCTTCGCCACTTTTTAGAAACTCTGCAGGAACGCTGCAAACACGCCTATAACATGACGATGTATCACGCGTCCCTCTTCTTTGGAGAAATTGCTCCACGACCCTAAACCTCGAGGGATTTCTATCAAAAATCTAGCCTTGCCTCATCTTCGCGATATGTCAGTGGTTTTCAGGACCGGAATGAAACTGCAGATCCTAATTAAAATCTAAATGTTTCCTTTCTCCCCCCCCCCCCCCCCGCCCACAAGATCCGAACTGCCGAATAAATTAAAAATGCAAGGGTAGAGATGAAAATCTCGCTATCTGCCAACATTTAGTAACTTAACGATATCGAATGTCGTATCGCTAGCTTTTTAATCTACCTATGCGAAGATCTCCTCTCCTATTCCCTTTCCTATTCCCTTAATTATTCCCTTTTTCACTATCATGGACGATCATTTTGATAAGAGAGGAGTATACTGCGTGTTACTTAAGAAAATTTAAATAGCTTTCGTCCGATTTTCTATACATTTCTATAATTTATTATTCGAGACACGTTTTATATACTTTGAAATACTTGGTTTTATCTTCTCGCGTGTTCTAGCATATCGCGCGCGCGCGCTCTGTAACAGTTTCGCAACTCTACGTTTCCTACGAACGCGTAAACATTCGCAAACTAGATACGAAATTAAGGCGATACGCAACAGATAACGATGAAATCCTTTCGCGAATATTAAGTATGAATATAACGAGTGAAACGTATTGACCTGTACGTTTTGTTTGATTTCAGCCGGTGGGTTTCGTGACTTTTCACACGAGGGCCGGCGCCGAGGCAGCGAAACAGGACCTTCAGGTAATACTCCGTTTCTCGTAGGTATTCGAGAGAGAAAAAGAAGCTGCTCGATAAAACGCGAGAGCTCCCGCGGGCTCCCCTACAATTATATAGCCATACTTTCTCTCTATTATATGAATATACATACACATACGTACAAACAATGGCCCACAATTTTCTTCTTCCTCCCTTATATATATTATATATTCTTTTTTTTTTTACAATCTTTTGTCTCTCTCAAAGTATCATATACATATATGAGAATACACACCCTTGCCTTAGATTCCAGCTGGCACGGGTTAATGCTACGTAGCTATTTACCTTTATCGATTACCACACACGTACTTACACACATACTCTCTTTCATCTTCCATTTATTTTTCCATTATATAATATATATATATATATATATATGTACACATATTTAATTATATATATATATATATATATTATATATAAAAGTTTCTCTCTGTTTCTATATACTACAATTAGCTTTCTCCTGTAATCTTCTCTTTCTCTTCGAACCTGGGACCAATCCGTAGCATAAATTACCTTGTTTCTCCGTATACGTATACCAACATCATACTGTAATAACGCTGGTTGCACCGTGTGATACTACCATACCGAAATATACATATATATGGTGTTGTTTTTTGCCTTTTAATAAGCGTGTCACATCCCCCGTTTTAGCCTTTGAAATCACCCCCTTGTCTCTCTCTCTCTCTCTCTCTCTCTCTCTCTCTCTCTCTCTCTCTCTCTCTCTATCTATCTATCTACCTACCTATCTATCTCCTCCCCCCCCTCTCTCTCTCTCTCTCTCTCTCTCTCTTACATCCCTGTCGAGTTTTCAAGTTTGATACAAAAATCGTTTACATATGTATAGAAGTATATGACGTTTAATCTATGGATTTGGATCTTGTACAAATACATTCTGATAAATTTCAACGATACAATAGACCATATATACGTGTGTAGTAAACAAGTATGTTCGACTCTGCTACGCTCTTGCGATCGTGTTCCAGCCAATTATGCTTTTCCAACGTTAAAAAATCATCTTCGATTCGAACGAAATAAGAAGAATTGTTGTTCGTACGCGGGTCTACCTTTCGATTTTATGGCGAAGATGCTCTTAAAACGTAATATTTGAATATTTTCCATTTGTCGAAATGAGAGACAAGTAGGAATATAAAAATTCGAGGATCGTAGCACGGTACAATAATCTTCTCATCGTGTAATAAAGTTGCGAAGAATTCGGAATTAAACGGCTTCGATAATAATTATCGCTTTACCGTCGCGAGATTTCTTGTATTTCTCGCGACAGACGCAAACGGTATTTATATAGCTTGAGCCTTTAATGGCTAACGAATTTTAATTAATTGCATCGTATATAACGATATGTAAGATGCGAAGATAATATCGTAATCGATAGCTCCTTGAGCCATTCTTCCTTGTGCTACTTGTTCGCTGTGGAAAGATTAACCGTACGTGAATGTATTACTCACACACGTATACGTACGATCCTTCTCTTTTATCACACCACTGCAATTGACCTCACGCAATTTGCAATGTCTTTATAACCCTGTGTAACCGGTTACGTACGAGAGAGACTCGAAACATCCTCTTGTCGGATGGACACGTACGCTGAGAACAGCCTGAAACAGACTAACGAACGACCCACTTCTATCGATAGCCACTGTACTAACAGAGACACGGATACACAGACATTTACATGTATACGCGCAGAAAACACACACACACACACACACACCATCTTGTGCTAATTTTCCTGTAACTCCGTCACCCTTATTCATCCCCTATCGTCACTCTTATCCTCCACGCATCGTTTTATACGACCCTTTCGTCGCCAGTCGTCAATCCGATCGTACGGTACTAGGACAATAGTAATTAAGATAGAGAAAAGTAGATACAGAAAAGATATCGATGGATCGATAAGAGATCGATAATTTAAATACGGCTGATCGGGTTGAACGAGTAATTACATATGAGATCTTATTTTTATTTTGCATTCTATACGTTGTAAGATAAATCGTACGAAACGAAGAGCATAAAATAATTAAATACCGAATTTGAATTATCCGGTGTGGGTTACCCAATTTAATATTACCTCGTATTCTATGCTTTAATACGATAATCTATACCTATACGACGGAGAATAGCGAACAAATTGAAATTAAACGAACAAAGTAAAATAGGAAAGCGAAATTAAATTGGGTAACCTACTCCGATATAACCTACGATATAACCTGTTCTAGTAATCAATTCAAATTGTTGCGGTCACCTACCAATCCCAATACCAATTGAGAGTTCGGTTTTATTACTAAAGAAACCCTCTACTCGGCGATTATCGACAAGCGTTTAAAACGTAACTAGCAATCGCCTTTTAAAACTGTCCGTCGCAGAAGTTTCAAAATTCCAAATTCGCCAGGGAATCGAAAATTCCTCTCCTCGGCAAAATCACAAACGCCTTACCGCTATCCAGCAACGAAAGCTTTAAAGCGCGAGGTCACGAGTACCGAAAATTCTCCGCGTCTCGAAGCTATTTCCCTACAAACCGTTCTAATTGCAGGCAAAATACAACGAAAATCTACTTTGAAGCTTGGCTGGCGACGAAAGCGTAGATCGATAGAATTCCTTCGAGCGTAATTTTGCCGCCACTCACGCTCTCTGTCTTTTCTCTCTTTGTTCTCCTCTCACCAATTCCAAGCATCCACGTGTGCTCCCGGTTTACTAATTTAGGGAATCTATTTGCAGCAGGGGGTTAGATTCGATCCTGATATGCCACAAACCATACGTTTGGAATTTGCAAAAAGTAACACAAAGGTTAGCAAACCCAAGCAACCAGCCGCTGCAGCAGCCACCTCGCACCCTGCTCTGATGCACCCTCTAACTGGACGTAAGTATGCACCGCCACTCGTTCACTCGCTGGATACGTCTCACTACTATTCTCACCCACTGCACCGAACTACAACGTATCTTCCTCCCTGTTGTTTCTCTATCTCTTTCTCTCTACTTCTTCCACCACCACCACCCGTCATCTTGGAGCGTATCTTCCTCCTGTTTCTTTCTTCTTTTTTTTTTCTTTTTTTTTTTTTCTTTCTTTATTTCTTTCTCTTCGTCCGACGACGTTCCCGTCCACCAACCCCACACGTCCCCTTACGACGTCCGTTAATCAAGGCATCGGACAGCCTGGATACAGTACGATAAATTAGCCATAACTTTGTATTATATTTGCGGTAGATGTTGCAGAGAGGGCATCAAGGGACGGTAGCGTGAAATTGGAGAGGTTCGATGAATTTCTCCTCCTTCTTTAGGTTTCCTTTCGTGACGTTCAAAAGCAGATCTACGATCTTTGCTTAACGAGTTAACAAATAGATGGTATATGTGATTCTCGTCGAGCAGATTACGTATCTCTGGTTTAACGACGGACACACCAGATCCATACGGGTCCTGCAGTTTTACTTTTGCGGTTAATAAAACCGTTCGGCCGCTTTTGACGACGTTAACGTTGATTTCTATTCAGAGGAAAATACGATCAAATACGATACGATGGTTATCGATTTCACTAATACTGCTCTGTACGGAACCTACCATATTTTGACATTTTATACGGACAACTATTGGATAGCTCGATAGATTAATAGCCAACTAAATGAACGAACTTTATAAAACTGGCACTAAATCTTGATACGTTATACGTATTTCGTACAAAAAAATTATAAAGTTCTAATTATTAATAATCGACGACTTGTCTACGATTCAAAGACGTTCGGCTTTCGCAGCGTCGATTAAGATACTTTTTTCCAGCGTTAAATAGCCAATGAATCCAGCAATATCATTTTATAGTTACGTATGTATAAATATATTTGTCTACTTAGTCAAATTGCAAATCGGTATTTAATGGACATTTTTCAGGCAATGGAATTTACATATAGTTTACTGCGACGAATTTTAATTGCAACACTCATAAAATATATAGCGGGCAATTTAAGATTAATCGGCAAATTTCCTTAATCGATAAACCAACAATTAAATAACGGCATAATTTATTTAAAATTCGAGTTAGTGTCACGATCGAAGCGATTATTTTGGCAGGTGTCCGAACAGAACATTAATATCAATCCCATTTCATATATTACCGAAATAGAATATACAATACCGCCGTGGCAACATCGCCGGAAAATTAATTATCGTACTTCCACCGCTGTCCGATGATCAGCTTGATACGCGTGGGCATGCGTTTTCCTCGCGTTCTTTTTGGGTTACCTCGCGAAACAATAGACGCCGATATTAACTCTATCGATCATCCATACAATCGACACTGGCGATGCAGTCGAACGTAACTAAAATTCGAATGAATAGAAACGATATACGCTGTTCGAGCACGGAATGGAAAAGAGGCAAAAAGAGAAGGAGAAAATTCGAAAAATTGTTGCGTTCGTCCGTATCCTTGCCAGCGTCTTAATCGTTACTTTAAGCCATTGAACGAGTCTCTAACCCTTTGTACTCACTCCAATATTATCTCAAAATTGTTTGCTTCTATTCCCATGGATAAACGATCGTACAAATAAATTCACGGACGTTCGTTGCCTCTTAATGATTTGCACAGAGTGCAAGGGGTTAAATGAGGGGGCGGGGGGGGGGGGGAAAGGAGCTAGAGAAAGAGGTTTAAGCTATTTAAATAAGAGAAAGAAATTTACAAAACCGAGGAGAAGGATTTACTTTTGAGAAAATTTCACTCGGTATAGATTTCGTGTACGATGGCTGACCTTTTGAATAGAAGTTAGAGTTAGGTCGCGGAAGTAAATCGAGGATGCGTTCTAGTGGAATGCGATGCGAATCGATCTAGGGAGATAAAAGGGACGGTGTGAAGCTCGAGTGAATTCCCTTTGGACGGTTGTTTTACATCGGTGATAAATATGCATTCGTGTCTGTATGGTGAAGAGACTTCTTGAAATAAGGATAAGCCACGCGGTCAGGACAGTGAATTTTATCGGTCGACGTTCGATATCAACCAGTTCGACGATATCGATTACCGATAGGCTACGGCCACGTAAATATATAAAAACGTCAATTTTCCAACGATATCGAGACGATGGCTCGGAAGTGGAAAAATTGTCTACGGATTTTACGATGCGCGGCGAAGTCGTAAAACGTCGCTTGCTTCCATTTTGCCCATTGTAACGCACGCTGCCGGATATTTCTGTGAATCCTCTCGCAAATATTATTCGTTTCGTTTGTTCAATTTAAAAATTTAAATATTTCAGCCGAAATTAATCTTCCGATAAAACGTTTCTTTTAACAAAGGCAAGAGAATGCAGAAGTAGGAAAAGTATGAAAAGTGTCAAACGATCCAATCGAACATACCGTACTTGATACGATACATAGGAGGATGCGTAGATACCTATTTCACGCGGTAATACTTGATCGATACGATCAAGCGTAATTATTAATTGTCCAATCGTACGGGTAGTACACGATCAAATTTAGTGATAATGTTACGAGCGATGGTGTTAGATGTACAGTATTATACGCGTGAAATTTATGACACGTCCGATTATGGTTCGTTATATTCATCTTGAAATAAACGGTGATACTTACGGTGATACCGTGAGAAGCCAACCCGCTGTCAAACTATCCAACTATCCTAAAGAAGCCCCTTCTCGGCACGATAGGGGCTGGTCTCAAATTCGTGATCGATACCACCGTACGTTTCTCGTGAACACAAACATCGGCTTTCGCTCCGTAATTAACACTTGGTAATTAACTAACGAATAATTCTCCCATTATTTCCTCTAAAGTTTGTTTCGTTTAAAAGGAAAGTGCACTGGATCAATATTTCACAATTCCCCTATGAATGACAAAATCTAAAAACTCGTCGTTATACAGCATTTTCGACGATTCGAAAGTTATTAGTTGTTAGTTGTAAAAAAAGATAACAATATTTTATAATTCGTCTAGAAATTACTATGGTAAAATCGCCGTAGCTGTATAATATTATAAATATCGTGTAAAGAATTACCAATTACGAAATACTAGCGTTTATCAAAGATCGTGATAAGATGTATCAACTATTAAATTCTGTTTCCAATTACCAATTTCTAAGTAACTTATTAAACGGAGTATTTGATCAATCAAAGGATAAATTTATTCTCGCAACTTAATAAGCGATAATATCCAATCGATCGCTTATAAATAATTCGAAAATAAGATTAAAAAGGAAATGGAACTTGTCACTCCGTCGCTCTGCTAATATTAGAATCTACAGTGATAGAACGGTAAATTTTTAAACGTTAAATATCCCTTAACCCAGATGCTATTTTTTAATATTTTCCAGATTAGCTTCCTTCTTTATTTGCAATTTAAATGGAATCTACTTCGATAAAATTTTGATATCCGCTTATTATCTCAACTGTAGAAATCGCGGAATGCCACCATCTCTACAATATCGACGCGTGACTTGTAAAAGTTGCACGATAATTTCACAACTAGCGATATTAGTAAATCGACGAGTTAGAAGTCGTAGTAAGAGTAGATTACAAGGCTTTTCTCTCTTAATTCTTCATCGATAGAATAGAACAATCGCGCTTTGCTCGTATAATCTCGTTCGTTTCATCGTTAAATTTGTTACACCGCTATATAAAGATATTTATTAACGGACTGTGGATTTTCACGCAAGCTCGTATTTTCGAGAACGTAACGAAGAGAATGGCACGTTGGTAGAAAATTGTTTCGTTTACCAAGTATCATCATCAAGTAGAAATCGTTAACTATACACTTTGAATATCTTATACATTTTTTCACGTTACGCGCATCCTACGCAGCACTTTCAAATTTCCTAGAAACGCGGACAAGTCCTCGATCTGTTTATTAACCGTCCGTGATCCGTAACTTGTAACTCGTAAAACTTCGCTAGCGAATAATAGCTGAATTTCTTACGAGAGCGTCCATAGATGGAGAAGTAGCGCGGAACAAAGTTATCTAATCGAATCACGAGATAGGGAAAAAAAGTTGGTTAAATCGAACGCTTAAGAAGTTGCAGGAGAGGCTGCTTGTGAATAAAACATGTCCGGTCGGTCCGCGTATAGGAGACGCGGAGGCGCGAAAGCTATCGGCAGGGAAAGAATCGGCGGAGCAACCTTGGCGGACTTTGCGTTGAATTATTGAGAGCGCCCCGGTAAAAATAGCGCGATTTTCGCGTGAAAAGTCGCGGCTACTTCGATTTCGAGCGTTGCGCCGATAGGCGTGCGTCGAATTTGCCACGCAGAGCCGGCCGCGTGCTCTCGTCGAGGAACGTCCCCGTTCGCGAATTCTCCCCTTGGAGAACGATCTCTCGATGAAAACGAAAAGACAGCGCAAGAATCCGGTTAAAGGAATATCGACGGTGTAATCGAAACGTCGATTTCTGTAATGTATTTTCGAAAATATCGAAGGGTGTTGATACGTGGCTGATACAACAATCGCGCCGAGAACATCCTTCCTCTGCGTGGCGAGTGCCTGTGCGATTCGCGCGCGGCGATCGAACGCAAAGAGATGGAAATAAGCGAGAAAGAAGAAAAGTTGCTTCGGACGATACGAGATGAGAATATAACCTGACGTAGACGTGGATGGGTGTAAGGCATCCGTGCATGGATGGTTTGCGCTCGCGAAACCAGCGAAAAAATTCGATTACTGCCGATCGCGTCCAGGAAGCTTCTGTTTCGTAAATAGTTAAAGCTACGTTTGTTTTCGATTCGACATCCTGGTTGTTTCGTTGTTACTACGTTCGTGCCTTTGAACATAGAATTTGAATATCGTTGAGGGAAACATCGGTTACTTTGCGCGATAGTTTCAGATTGTATTAGATACACAGTCTGATTTTTGAGTAGCTATTTACCTCGTATTATAACTTGTCGTGTCGCCATTGATCCTGTGGACACTTAAGATTGGCTGAATAATTTAGCAATAGTTTGCGTCTACCTAGGCGTGGTCTCCTTCGTTCTTTCGTTGATTTTGGTTCAATTTCAACCGAAGCACACCGACAGATTCCTTATTTGCATCTCGAACGAAGAAAGAAATTCGATGCGCGTAAAAAAGCTAAATCTATGAAGCGTCGACTCACTCGACGACGCGACTAAAACAGAAATAGAAGTTGATCTCCGTGAAAGGAGAAAAAGGAACAACAAGGGTATAGCGCTTTCTATTTTCCAATCCATATTTCTCTAGAGTATGGATGGGGACACGAGGATTATACGTTATACATCAAAATATACTATATCGCTCTTCTTAATTAAAATTACCATTTCGAAACTGAAACAAGCAGAAACTTTGTCGTTTCCTCTTTCTACGATTCAAAAAAAAAAATTTCCTCGTTATTTCGTAACAAACTGTGCGATACAACTTCAACGATCAAAGGTAAAGAACGCGTGGAACTGTCGCACATACCGACTACGATTGACGATCCAAGCGTTTTCCTTTCGTTAATTCGCTCGAACACGATCGGTCCTTTTTCTGCGGCCGTGGGCATTGCGTCGAACAACGACTTCGAGCATTTCAACGCGTTATATCGATAAATCGAAAAACGCTGCGTAGGAGCATTTTTCAGCTAATTAGAGCGGTGTGTCTACAAAGAATGCGAAGCTACGTGATTCGTCCGCATCCGAATCTACTTAAAAAGTATCTTTACTTGCCGCGATTTTGTCTTAGGATTCGAATTCGGTTAGATTCAAAGTTACTTTACACGCGATATTATATGCTTGATCCTGTTTTTTACGTCGTGCGCGTATTATATGAAGCAGAGATGAAAACGAGTAATCGTCGCCGTACGCATGCACGTTCATCGACGTTCGCTTAGCTGCGTCCGCGAATTTTTCCAAAAGCTGAGAAGCGATTTTTCGCGGTGATTGCACTGCTCGTAACCGCGAACGAGTAGAACAATTATACTCGGAACGTGCTCGGCCAGCCGTGTTAATAAACCGTGACTCATGCGAGAAACTCCTGCGTCGGAATGGCGCGGAACTGGCTTAAGAATCGCGCGAGGAAAAACGTTCCTCGATCGTCGAGATATATACATCGAGCTACGTGGAAACGTGGGATCAATTAAACGGCCAGTCCCGCGGGAGCCGAAGCTCGTCACGACCTCGTAAACCGTTATTGAAAATAATTGGTAATCCCTCTCGATTCGGCACGCGTGTGGGGGTATCTGGATCGAGAAACGTCTAAACGCTTCCGGAAAAACTGTACTCTTTTCATTAACGCTTTTTAACAATGGTCGGAACAAGGAAAGATGTAAAATATAAAGCGCTTATCCTTCGCGGAAATTTTTGTCATGAAATTTTTGTTACGCGCGTATAGGTAGATTCTTTTTTCTTCTTTTTTCTTTTTCTTTTCTTCTTTTTTTTTTTTTTTTTCTAACGTAACTTTTAACGACTTTGACAACACGTATACATATTACTATGAATTATACGATTTATCAATTGGTTGTTTAATGTAGATTTTCAATAGACGTAGCGTTGAATTTCTCTCGCGTAAAAGTTTTTTAGAAGGATTTGCATTGCGCGCGCCGTTTAATCTTCTCCGAATGGTTTTTAACCAAATTTGTATTGCGCGTAGAGATTAGTTTCTCTCGAGCACTTTGTAACAAAATCGTATAAAAAGTTGTCAAACGAGAGACTGATATACGGTGTAGTCAATTTAAAAATCAACGGTGCGATTCAATTTATAAATACCACGCATAATACGTCGTCAAAAAATGGTACCGCAGTTTCGATCCATTTTACGGCGAAGGAATACCGCCTTTGTACAAAGTAATTCCACACGACTCTTTCATTTCCATACTTTTGATATTTTTATGAATACGTTTGTCCCACTACTCGGCGTCCTTTCGTTTCAATCTCTTAGAAAGTCAATTGTTTACCGTAACCGTGCCAGATAACCGGCGCAACGTTCGAATTAAAGGCGCATGAGGTGAACAAAACTGGCAGTCGAAGAAAATAATTCTGTTTTGTTCGATATTCACAAGGATACGTGAATGCGGTTCTTTGTTACGAAAAGGAGATTTGCGTTAGAAATGGAAAAATTGTGCGAGATTATGACCTAAATCTTGAACTTGTTCGGACCATGTGATAAACAAAGCAGCGTAAATATTCCCTTTCTCCCTAAAACACTCTGGAGTGACAATTATAAAGAATAGCTAACGTACGAATTATCGGGAATAGAAAGTAAAAAACGACGGAAACTCGACGATACAGATTCCTGTCAAAAGTTTCGAATAGCACCCTGTGTGTTTGCTTACACGTTTTAATCCAAATTTATATATATATATATATATACAGGTACACGCTTGTATTTTTCCCACGAAAACCCGGTTGGACTTTAACTCCAAATTTTACGAACCCAAAGGGGGAGTTTAAGAAGATTAAGAGGAGGCAAAGTTAAGTCAGACGATAATTTTCCACCGAAACTAGAATACTAATGAGCAAACCTATTAATAGTTAACACACAGAGGAGGAAACCTCGCATTTCCACGCGCTGACAATTAACACCGTAAAATCGAACGGTAATGGATCAGAAGTTGAAACGATTCTTCCTAAATTTCTCAACTTTCATACCTAGATAGGTAATTATTAATAAACGTTAGTCATTCGTCTCTGAGTTTATTCGTCGCGCGAAGATCTGTTTGCAAATAGCTCGGAATTCGCGATTCTTTAAATATCACGCTTCTAGTAAAGCAACGATCGAACATCGGACAGACTATATCGAGGTCGCGTCGTTGTTTATGTCGGTTATGTCGTTTAAAATCCAGCTGCGCAAGATTCTCGTGCATACGTGGATATCGAGCGAGCCAACGACAACCTTCGACGTAGAACAGTTCACCTTGTGGCGTGCGAAAACTCACCCGACCGTGCACTTTTCTTGCGAGAACGTAGACGCGCATTCCTCGATGCATAAGCAATGCAACGCGTTATCGTTTGCACACGACAAGGCAACGAAAACGCGATCGAAACGATCGTGATCGATAATCGCGATAAATCGACGCGACTTTGCGCTTATTATGGTCTGGCTACTTTTAGGGAACTTTTACTTCCACCGTAAAGTACGCTTTGCAATTTTTGGCATTTTTTTTTTTTTTTTTTGCGACGAATCTCTATATAAATCTTTGCGTAAACACTTTGTACGCGCGTTTATTCGTGTTTCGGTAACATTCGTCAATTTTTCTTCTTTTTCTTTTCCTTTTTCTTTTTCTTTTAGGGAAAAATAATTAACATTCTGGCCAGGGTAAATCGTCGAACGCACTTGCTCGAAGGAAGAGAGACTCTCGTTTCGTTTCGTTTCGTTTCGTTTCGCGAAATTTCTGGCTATTTCGTGTATTTTTCGAGTCGAAGATACCCTTAACTTTAGGATCAGATTGATTCTAAGGCGTAAGTAAGAGAATAAGAAGAAAAGCAACAAGCAAGACAAAGGTGACGACACTTTGAAACTCGATCGTCAATTTCTTTAATTTTCCGTATCCGTTCCTTGGATAAAAGATAATAAATAGGAAAATCTGTCGAGTTAATTCTTATATGAGTTCTAAGGACGCGCATCGAATTAGAGCCTCTCTTAGCGATCTCTTTTACAGAACGTTCGAATTTATGTTCGTTGAAATGAATCGCATAGAGGAGCGATTGTCGTGTGTACGCCACAGATAAGAAGAATCCGACGAACGGTAAACAACGAATTTTGTTAAACGATGAATCTCTTTGAAACGTTCGTAATAACATTCTTGGCATCTAAACCGTTCCGACTCCAGCGTAATAAATCCCATTTTACCAATTCGTTCTATCGTTCCGCTTTACTCGCATTTTCCATTATACCGCCATCGTTTAACTACGTCGGAAAAAAGTGATATCGTGTGTCGAACGATTCGACTGATTAAACGTAAAAGAGAGAAGAAGAGGAAGTAGGGTAAAAAGAAAAAGGATTTGGAGAAAAAGAAGAGAAGAGAAGAGAAGAGAAGAGAAGAGAACGGGGAAGATAGTCGCGTGGATTTAACTCGGTTCCTTTGCCTTTATTTCAACGCAAACACACAGCGAAGAGTTAGACCGGTTTTGCATTCCGTTGTACAAATGTTTTTCAAACACGTCCGTACGCGTTTCATACGGTTCGTCTTTGTGTCGCCGCACAGCTACGATGATATTAGATTCTCCGGTTTTTGATGAAACAAAGGCGTCCCGCAACCTCTATTCGCCTGTTCTCTGCCGCTTCTTCCACTCTAAATACCTTCAATACCGTCCGCGTTAACGAGCGCGTTAACTAAACATTTTATTTAACGTGGTTGGCCAGCGCGTGTGTCTATCGAGTCCCTATGGAAAAATAACAAGCCACTCCTGCGCTCGATCGATTTTCTTCGTAATCACGATGCAGTAACCTAGCTTCTTTCATATTAAATTACATCGCTTGGCTGTTTTTTCATTCTTTAATTTCGACGATAATCGTAATCCGTAATCCGGGATAATCGTCCCTGCTAGCTTTTAATTCCGCGAATAACGCTAAGAATTTTAACCTTAAGTTTAACGTTTATTTTACCAGCCTTTAAAATAATATAATATTCCTTGTTATTTATCGATATTCGTTATTATAGAATATTATAGAAAATTGATACGACTATTACATAAAATAGTATTATACGATAATAATCAATCAAGATCGATTCTATCGATCTCGTTCGTAATTAAAAAGTGGTAACACGTCAGTTCCTTGTTCCTACGTTACGTCGTTTGGTTGTTTTTTAACGTTCGTGCAATGATTTTGTTTATAACTGAAATCTGTGATAATCGTTTTCTACGAGTTTTCGATTTTACGTATGAAACGCGGAAATTTGATCTTTTTTACGTACACGACGTTTATTTTCCTATCTTCGATAACATTTCCCAAGTTTTTAAAACATTTATTCAGACAATTTTCTTCGTAATCGCGATACAATCGTTTCGGTTCTCCGAGTTTATATTACGTTGTACGGATGTTTTCTCTTCGTGATTTTAATTTCGCGAATGAAACGTGAAACCGTTCGTAGCACCCATAGAATGGAACAACGAAAAATATAATAATAATAATAATAATAATAATAATAATAATAATAATAATAATAATAGTACCAAGATTGATCGGAATATAAAATTATCAAAAAACGATACTTGTTATTGTGATATCGAAGGCCGATTTTTCATGGTCCAACGTTTCCAGTAACGTTCGTAATCTTCGTATAAGCGTGTGCTTAGGTCTTCGCAGGTGTCGTTAATCCTTCTATCTCGATTACGCGCCATATCCGATTAAAATTATAAGTACCTATCGCCAGTTTCAAATCGCGTAACGAAGGGTAAGGACGCGTTAATTCCACGAATTTGATTCATTTTTTCGGTAAATTCTTCCGACGTTTTTCGTCCGACCTTTATTAAGCATCCCTCGGTGCTTTGCAGCGATAAAAAGTTCGACGGCCTTTCGCGGTTGAATTACTCGAAAAACCGTCGAAAAGCGTACGGAGGAAAGGAGCGTGGAATAAGCACTCACGCTCGTCGGAACTTACGGGTTCGCCGTGGGAATCCGTGGGTCAGCCTAAAATCAATAAAGCGCAAGGTCCTGCCACGTACGAAAAGCCCCAGTTGGCGTGTGGTAAAAACCGGTGCCGGTGCAGGTGTGACGTGCCTCTCGATTATTTACCGTTTTCCCACCTCTCGCTCTTTCTCCTTTCTGCTCATCGAAAAATCATTTTTCCTCTCCCTTCCTCCCTTTCTTGCGTTCGTTATTATCAGTTATTAGTTGCCTAGGATTTTCTTGTAAGTGGAAAATTTACGAGAATAATTAAAAACGATAGAGTTTCATTACCTTTTCTTGCACGAACGACGAATAGTAGTAAAGCGACGGCGTAGATAAGAATAAACGTCGAGCAAGTTGACGAAGGGATTAAGATTCTTAATTTCACCGGGAAAATTGAAAGCACGGCAGCTATTATTGTCGCAGATCGGAATTATTATCGAAATTCGAAGATGGAAGTTGGAAGATAAGCAAATGGCGTACAGCTTAACCGAATGCGTAATCAATTATTGTTCGAAATAGAAATTCAAAAGCCCTTCTATGATACGACGTTAGATACGTCTGCGGTGCTTCGGAGAGCAAGAAACGTATTCTCAAATCTTGTGGTGGATATAACGTAATCCGTCGAATCTGATAACAGAATCATTGGCATGGAACAAGCTTTGTCGTAAAATGTGTATATGCGAGAAAAGAAGAATGTTGAGAAAAGAATATGGTATTTTATCTAATTCACTTTACAAGCAAGTTCTAAAAGTAAACAGGCGATTAAAAGACAAGATAAAAATCACGGAAAATTTGGAATTTTTGGCGAGTTCTTGCCGAAGAACCGTTGCATTCGTGGAAAGAGTTAGACTATGGAAGGAATTCCACGAAAAATTAGTTATTCCCCCAGGTGGCAGGAAAATCACTAATTACAAAGCACAATGCAGCCAGGTTGAACCACTCCGCATCTCCATCGTCCGATCGCGATGCAAACGTTATACAAAGCCGATGCTTTTTTTACGAGGCGCTGGCCATCCTAGATACGCCATCTTTCTTGGAACAGAAACGCGGCTACTATTAAAAATGTATAAAAGTAGCTCGTTAACAGGCCAGACTCTCTAACGATACGTAATTAGCAGATTATCAAAATCATTAACGTTCAGCCGCGAGATTTAATGGATCTTAATAAGGAGAGAATTTAAAAGGAAATTAGCCGAACTTCGAAGGGACGATTACTATTGTTCTGCTCGCGTATAGAAAGATTATCTCTTATCCGATCTGATAAGAAAAAATATGAATGGAAATTGTTCTAAGAAATTCTTCTATGTAATCCAACGATGGAATATACGTTGCGCTACGACGGTAATCTCGCATCGCTTTACATCCAAAGTTAATCCATCGAAAATCGTATTCCACGAGTCCAACTATTCCCACGTAACGAATAATAGCACTTGCGAGAATTTCTCCTGCTCTATCTGTCATCGTTTCGCGACTCTGCTTTCCAAGCATTCCTACCATTTTCGAACTTTCTAGAAAATCACGAATCGGTCATCGTCGGTGAACGTTTATCGTTAAACCGCGAACAACCGCAAGTATCGGTTGTCTTATCAGCAACCACCTGCCATCTCCATAAATCATCCCGATAAAAATCACGTTTCGCGAAATTCTTTAGCCACTCGTCGAACAAAAACGCTGAAACGCGCAGCTCGAGAAACAGGAAAACGTCTCGGAACTTTTTCGCTCGTGATTCGTGGCCAGCAGGAGAACGATTAATTATAAAGTTCGATGCTGCCAGGAGGTTGCTCTAGATCTTAGCTCGCGATACAACGTTTTCTGCAACGTTGTACGAAAGGAGAGGCGATTGTTGCGCAACCGTGGCCACTCTGTGCGATCTTTCTGGAATAATTGCCTGTTCGTGACGTATCGTCGGTCATGAGAAACGAACGGTTCCGTGGAAGCCGCTGCACGCCGATTTTCATTGATTTTACCACGGGACGGCCAGACGGCTGGCCTCCTCGGTGTAGCCGCGAATACAATACTTACGTGTGCAAGCGTCGAGCACTTCCGGTTCGCCGAGGGTAAAGAAGAGCCGAGACTCAAAGGGGAGCCGAACAGTTCCGTGGCAAACGACGACGAACCCTAGAAATCCTCCTTACGTTACGTGCGACAGGTCTTTATGCTTTCTTCTTACTTTACAGGGTTTGCAAATAAAGATGTTGAATGAAAGAACGTTCGCGTTAGTTGGTTACGCGAGATAGCGATACGACGTATCCCAGAAGCCAACTGAAAGTAGGCATTACAATAAATAAATAAAAGGATCAATTAAGAGTTTCGAAGGATGTTTACTTATAGCGTTTATACGTACTAGTTAATGAATTTCAAGTACATCGAGTTTCGTATCGTTTGACAGCACTTTCACGCGACTACAAAATTTTAATACTACAAAATCGAAATGTAATACCCGATGAAAAGTACGCTCCGTTGGAGAATAAGATAAACTTTCAAGTTACGCAAGCTAACAGAGAAAATCGCATACCACCTTTTCACTGAATCTTTCGATCGTTAAAAAAATTGTTCGCGACGGAGACTGGGAATAGTGAAAATTTATAGTTTTCGAGGTTACGAGTTACGAAAAAGTTCGATGGAGAATGTTCGATAGGAATATGAAAATCTTTAAATCCCGGCAACGATATAACGCGTGTACTTGTACCTCTATCGCCTGAGATCCTTCAATTGTTCATAACAATAAAGTCGTCTATGAAAGAAGTTGGGAGTCTCTCGAGTAGTTGAACTAATATTACCAAGCAACGTATCGCTGGTATCCTGCTTGTTTAACAACTAAAACACTCTCTCGATTCATCCATTGCCATCGAAGTTATTTGTTCAATGATAACTATGCTACTTTCGATATCGTAAGAAGAGAAATAAATTTTTAACAAAGCGCAAAAGATCGTCTAGCGTCGGCGAGTCATCAAAGACGCGTAATTGTTATTCGTTAGGATATAAAATTTAATCTCCCGTGATTTTCGCATCGCATCCACTCGAGATGATCGCGCGATCGCATTGAATTGCTATTATTATTATTATTATTATTATTATCGTTAATTACGCTGTTCGTTATATCGTGTTAACGTAACGTACGATCGCGTAAAGTGTTCGTTACATGAAAAATTCGAATAAAATTGGAATTGGGAGACACGTACGATAGCCAACTGATGGTATTTCGTGTCTCGAGTCAGGACTTGGTCAGACAAATGTACGAATTCGTCGAATTCTACAATAATTGTTTACTTAGCGTGCAATACCTTCTCGAATCAGCGTGATAGCAGTACGAAACGTTATACCTATATTCCGCTAAAAGAAAATCCCTGACTCGATAAAAAGACTCAAATAGCATTCGTTTTATTATTATTATTATTATTATTACTTTCTCGCGTAACATGCTCCCGATATAACGAACCGTTTACGAATAAAACTTCGAACGAACGAGTTCGAATCGATGTGCCATTCCCAAGGCAATATACGGCAAAACTCGACGACTGGTATTCGGTACAGTTAATCACCGTTTCTAATTCATATTTCTTGCCCAACGGTGATTACGTTCGATGATCGTATTATTTTTATTACTATCCAGTCTGCTACTAATAATAAGTGATATTTATAGCGGCGTAGAAACTTACGACCGATCTAATTGCGCGTCGTACAAAGTCGTAGACTGTACGAAGATGAAAGTACGTGGAAAGATCTATTAAACAAAACATAGTATGATGACGGGCATAATGGCATTTTTGAATATAAAAGTTTCCCCTCTTCTTTTCTTTTTTTCTTTAATTAAAACGTAGACCTGGATGACGAACGATTACACTCCACTACGTACACAATCGTATTGTGTCACGTTGTCCGTTAGATACGTACGCGAATAGGAATGTTTTGATTGGCTACAATTGTTTCGCGATAATCATTCGAATTGCGTATAGCATAGTGGTACTTCGATTGATTTTCAATTCAAAGGTTTTCGTTCAACTAGAGAGCACTGGTTAACACGGTCGTGGTATAACGTGCTTATCGATCGAGCAAGAAGGTAATTGCCTAGTATTCTAAATTTGATCATCTTTCGCGACAATCAACGCGAAATTTATCGGTTCGAAATTTTAAGCAAAAGTATTTGATAAAATTACTAATTAACGCAATTTTTGATTATTCATCGATGCAACTCTTCGTACAATTCAATTCAATTGTAAATTCGAGACGACGAAATTATCTGAAACTAGAATTAGTTTAATTATAACTTAAACGGTATTGTGAAAAACGGTATTCTCATAAAAGGAGAACAACATCGATTAGAATAGTACGAGGAAATTAACGCGATACACGTTTCTTCTAACGTTTCTGTTTTATCTCTACGAGACTATATAGATTTGGTCCGTATGGATGGACAATACTACTCGAACTACTCTTAAACAACGCGAGCCTCCGTCAAAACGTTACAAACGTCAGATCGACAAAGACTGGCAATCCTTTTAACCGAGAATAAACTAGACGCCGAATAAATTACACGTTGAACCGTGAACCGTCGACAGGGACACGATCAAGTAACATTCAACTGTATTTCAAAGGTTCGGAGGAAATATATTATCATCGAAATCGCGAGATGTTATAATCGTATAACTTTGCATAACATTTCCAACTTTTTTACAATTGAAATCGAATTACGTATAAATTATATTCGCGATTTATAACGTCGCTCGTTCAAGCCAATTATTGTCATTAATAACACGTCTCGTTATCAATACTACCTCGTTTCTCCCTCCGTTTCCACTTAAAATCCATACTTCTCTGTAAAATTTGATCACACCATGTATTTTGATATCAGACAGCGTACATTTGAACTTGCATATTTCTACAAAAAAAAAAAAAAAAGGAAAAAGAATGCTATAAATGAGATTTCCATTCTCCCGTCGATCGTCGCTCACGATATTTTCTCAAAGCAAAAGTTTCATCGTCCGTATTACTTCTCCTCTAAATCTCTCACTTACGTATATCTATCTGCAAGTTTCTACGCCGCTTCGTCGAAAGAAAGAGAAAAGGCGAAACTCTGGCGAAGATAAAATATCTCCGTTCTATATACGTACTTGAATTATTCGAAATCATGTTGTCGTCGATCGTTCCATTCGGAACGTTTAGTTGTCTAAGAGATGATTTCTAACTGTGTATTCTATTACAGACCTAGGGAGCCCATTCTTCCCTGGTGGTCCTGAATTGTGGCACCATCCACTGGCATACTCGACCGCTGGCGAATTACCCGGCACGCTGCAACACGCGACGCTGGTGCATCCGGCGTTACATCCTCAGGTCCCCGTACGTTCCTATCTTTGACTATCTGCAGACAAAGCTCTGGAGCCGCCGACGAGCGCCCCGATGCACGTTAGTGATACATGATCGTTATACTCGATTATTATACGATACATCTAGCAGGTAGACACGCACGCAGAATGAACGCCAAGAACCAGCGTACCACGGCTCGACCTGGTTCGAACGACGGGGTAACGTGTTCGAATACGCTCCGTCTTCTTTGCGCGTCGTTCGCAGCAACGCAGTATTTTACGTATCGTAGATTAAACCCCATAGCAGTTTCGATAAGTATTCCAATTAACTAGATTTTAACGACTAACGCTTACAACTCGATTCTATCCATTGTCTTTATCTTCTTTCACGGTATCGTCCTCCGTATAGAATTCAAACAACCTGTAATCGATTCGTCTTACGTTATCTACTATACGTTCGAGAACGCGAAAAAAAGGAAACCGACAATAATTAGCTACGTTGGCGTTTGAAAGAACGTGCGACCATATCTAAAACGTAACGATGTATTCGAACAAATTACCCCAAAAGTTACACAAACTCATCCAACAACTCCGAAAACCGAAATTATTCTATGTAGATGTTGCACAGACCCTGCAAACAGGACCGTTATGAATGTTAAAAGCGAAAAAACAACGACGTCCTTTTCAGCGCAAATGAAAGACGAATACGACGAAAGAATCGCTCGTGGTGCTCGCTTGTTACTCGATCGTGAGCGTGACGATATCGATTTTAAGACCTCCGGACTTTGCAAGTAAAGCTCGGAGAAGTTAATTACGGCCGCGGTATAATTATCACGACTATTAAGTCCCGTCGTAAATAAGAGGAAATTGTTTCCTCCTTTTATTCGTTCTCGTTACTTTCCGCTTCCCGTTGTTTGTTTTCCGTGTATCGCGAAATTTTCAGGCAGGCACCGTGTCTGGCTGATTTCTCGACGGCAAGTAAGAACGATGCTGGTACAACCGGGTACGAATCGGGGAAACGGCCAGCACCTATTGATTTTTAATATCGCCTAGTTCTGTGCCAGGTTCACGCGGGTACCTATCACGCACCATCGCGAAACCGTACCGAACAGCTTTTCTTCGTCGGCTACCGTCGACGACGTGGAAAAATATCAGTCAAAAACATCAACAACGACAACAACAACGACAAATATATGGTTTTGACTGATAGAACGAAAAACTCGTCCGATCGAGAAATGTTTGTCCGTGGCGAAAAAAAAAAAAAGAAAAAAGAAAAAAAGAAAAAACTAGGGAAAAAAGGGGTTCGAAAGTGGAGTCAAAATAAATTAAAGGTCGTTGAAAACGTTTTAAGCGGGCAACGATTGTTCGCTGGACCGTCGTGTATCGTGGCAATTTCTATTTCGACTTGTTTTTTTATTTTTTTTTTCTTTCTTTTGTTTTTTAAACAGAATCGAAAATAGGCCGATTCCGCGTATCGAAATAAATCGAACGGTGAAAGAAGGTTTGATTAAAGAGAAAAAAAGAGTGTTTCGAACGAGATGCTTCCGGATACGCGTTCGTTTCGATGTAACGAAAATCGCAAACAGCAGACGGCGTTAGTCGCGGAGAAACGTGTCGAACGTGACGACACGAGTGGAAATGGTAGAGATCATTTTCATTCGTCATTTCTCATCCCCGTTCCTCCTTTCTTTCCTCTTGGTCGAAGATCGAAGATGAAAAAGACGGATCAATGGTCAACGATCGATCGATAATTAAGTGATTACCAATCAAGCAATTCGTATTATACGTAGAATACATTTGGTAATTTGATATCGTATCTCGAAAACAGTCGATAATTTAATCGTTTGAAAGATGAGGGCAATTTTTAAGTCCAATATCGTTACTTCACGACGTCTAAATATTTCGTCGGTGGCAACTAGAACTAGACTGTCATTGTTCGTTAACGACCTGAATAACTGGATATCGATTTTCTTGATAAAACTGTTTCGCGGCATTCCTCCTTTTTCTTTCGCTCCCCGTTCGACGTTGCAAACGCGAAAGTCAGGTATCTTATACCGCCCACCGTCGTATTTCGTTATTTAACGAAAGTTTTACGTTCGATATCGAACGTGAGTCGAGTCAGCACACAACCTGATAATTGACAAATCTGCTATCATTTCGATCGACTAATTGCGAGATAATTGCACGCGGAAAAAAGTTTTTCCATTAAACCATCCAACGGGAACATCGTATTTCCTATCGTTTCACGATTATCAGTTCGATTATTTGCTACCTAAACGATAGAGCCGGGTATCAGTGAGATTGGCGACGTAATTAAAGAACTTCAAAGCGTAAAGGAAAGGAAAGAAAGGGGATCGTATTAAAGAGACGGCGCTTGAAAACTGTTTAACTTTTCGCTGAATTAATAAAGACGAACGGTTGACGTTCAGTTTTATAGGCGGTAACATTAAACGAATAAATATTGACGTTCGTTTAATTCAATAATACGAGAAAGAAGCATCTCGGTTTCGACCTGAAGCGGCCGTTTCAACCGCTTGTAAATACCGCTATTTTCCTCGGTCGAAATAAAAATGTTCCACGGAATCCGCTTGACGTGATAATGAGGCGGAATCTCGGCTAAATAGAGAATATTTCGCTCGCGAACTTTTTGCATTCCGCTTTCAGAAGAGTTCCTATAGTGACTCGAGATTTTCCTAATTCCGTTTCTGTTCGCGACATCGTTGGAAAAAAAAGAAAAAAAAAAAGAAAAAAAAGGAAAGCTGGTCGAGGAAATTTTCGTTAAAAAGAAAAATTCCTTTCGAATCGAAATATTATTCATTATTATCTGGGAATAAAAAAAATATACTTTCCTCCTCGACGAGTGTCCATTGAAAGGACTTCTTTGTATTCGTTGTTATCGTTGGGGGGGCGGGGGGGAAACGCTGGGAAATATTTATGTAAAAATTCCTTTCGAAGCGGAAACTATTCATCGCGGTTTATCGATACAAATACTCTCGTCTTCGATAAGTTTCTCTATTCAAAATCCCTCTTCCTTTGATTTATTTTACAAATAATAACGTTCACCGCGATGTTAAAACACGCTCGAAGATATCTGTATAATAATTTGATTCGAGGTGGACGCTATTCATCGCGATTTACGAATAAGGATACTTTCATTTTTAACAAGTTTCATAGGAAATTATCATTATTTAGGAGTAAAAGTACTTTTTGTTCGGGACTTTGCTTTTTGGCTCGCAGTATGTTTCGTATGTAAAGAAAATCGAGGCAGGTCGAGCAGTCGATTTTGCAACGCTCGACAAAAGAAAACGCAGCAACGGTGCAGCAATACAGGATTTCCGAAACAAGTAGCGCAATACATAATTACACGGGCATTATGGCAACAACGATATGTTACGACGCGAAATTGCGAATTGATTGCGCGACACGGTACGCTCTAGCAACAATTTCTACGGCGCGTCTTGCTCGAATTGGAATATCTCAAATATTTTTCGCATAACGCGCGAAATCGTAGTCCTGTACTAAAATCCAAGAATAACTGCCTGAAGAATTTGGATCAGTCGGATTATCCTGATAAACGGTCGAATTATTTTCGCGATTCTATTCTATTCTAACAGAGGCTGTCAACTGTCTCGGTAATTAATTATGTACATTGCAAGTATCTCTGCGATTTTTGATCTCCGATAAACGGATAGAGATGCAGCAAATCGTCTCTGCCTCGAGTAAGGAAATAGCCAGATAGCCACTTTTTGGATAGTATTTTCTATACAACAGACAACTTTTCGGAAAATAATTGGACTTGAAATTACAAAGTGGTCACGGACTCGCGCGTTTCCGAATAAAAAGTAATCCGGCTGACCCTCCGAGAATTATTTCTCGGTTATTCGATCGTTAATCGCGAAGCCGCTTCTTACAACGTTGCTGCAAATTATGCTGCATTCGTATTTAACACGGTTCTTGCGTTAATTAATCCACGCTCGGTAACTCGGTCATGGACTTTAGTTTCAGTGGTACAGGCCTGCGTTGTTTCGTCGATTACATCTAAATTGTACGTAAATCACGAAGTATTAGGCGATATTAATGTCATTCGTCGTTTATACATAAGTTATACACCGTGTTAGCGCGTCAGAGATTTTTTCCTCGAGAAAAGAAAGAATATTCTAAGAAAAATGAGATTTAAAGAAGAAATAAAGTAGAGATGGACTTGGTTCGTTTTTGTGGACGTTTAGATAGAGTGGAGGACGAGTAGACATGGTTTAATATGGCGTGAAACGTAAAATGAGAAGCTGGTGAACGCCTCTGTTACTATTTGGGAATACGAGAGCGCGAAACTCGAGCAATCAACTATGTACTTTGACATTTTTTTGAAATCAAGTTATACGGTTATTCTTACGTTCTTAAGATCGTTAACTGCGATTAACCTTCTCTAATTGATTTAGACGTGACCTAAATATGGTTCGAACGTAACTGAGATCTGAACGAAGAACGCGAAACGTACGATACTACGATCGATATAACATCGCTACATCAGAATTTCGCTACTTTAAAATTTACTTTAAAACAACGCCTTTAATCTATTTAATCTCTGATCTCGAACAAATTTTCGCATCTTTCAACTAGATATCTAATTACCGATACCGTTTCGCGATTACCGTTAATTTCATAATTCACTCTATCAACGAAAGAAGTTTGCACGCAACTATTCTTGCCAGAAATTCGTCTCGTCCACTGCGAATATCTTTTATCTGCGATACTTTTTATATATTTTTCGACATCTCGCGCGCGCTTTGTCCTACATCCTTAAATCCCGCAAAAACGTATAAACATTCGTAATCTAACGATAAATAAGTATAAATACGATAGAGCTGCACTTATCGCAACGAATGTTTTGATTAATCATCGACTGCATCCGTCCAGTTTCTATTGCTCGAACGAGAAATGCTTGGTTGCGTGAAAAATTAACCAACCGCTATTGTATAAGCCGTTTATCCGCCAAGAAAATTCAGGTAAATGGAATTCTACCGTGCAGGAATTTAGTATTCAATAAATATAAATAGAAACTTAGCTAGCTACTATTGTAAAACCGACTCTATCTCTTGGCAATAACGCCAAAATGGAGATCGTTACGTTACGTACAGAGTGTCTAATCGAACTCTTAATTATTATTATTAATTATTATTTGCGATGATACGAGAGAACGAAATATAAACTTTGAAATTCGACAAAGCGACACAGGGAATTGTCTAAACTATTTTGGACGTATTGAAAAACTGCAATCTCGCGTTTCGGCAATGCCGTATAACGATGGCAGCGTTACGAGCTATTATGACAATTCCCTGCGGTCTACATTTGGTAACGTTTGGTAACGTTAAATTTTAAAGTAAACGTATCGGTAACGGACTGAAAACGTCTGAACATAATCTAGAACATAATCAAAATTCCAATGTCACCTTTACAGAACATTTTAAGTATGTCGTCGATAGCACGCAACTCCTTTCCGTACACCATACCATCATCGGTATCATCGCAAATAGGAGAGTGATTAAACCATTAAAGATCGAACGTCGGTCCGTCGTAATTTATAAATATTTTAGTTTCCCGCAGTTTCATAAAATGTTCGAGTCTAAATGGAAGCGATGTAAAAAATATTGGTCGAATTCTCTGGGATTACCTCTCGGATGCAGCATATAAAAAAAGAAAATATATATATATAAAAGAGATTCGACGACGCGAATTAATTGAAAATTAATTGAAAAAGGGATCGATAAAATGTAGCATCTAGATGCAACGTTGCTCATTGATCGTTGAATGGGACACCCTGTATATACAGATCGAGGTACCTGCAGATAAAGATATAGCATAGAGGAAGAAGCTAATAGTAAATAAATACAAGGGACGAGACGATAAAATTATAAAGTACTGATAACAAAGATACGAGTAAATACAATGTGCACGAGAACGTTCGTATTCTCAAGTGACAGAGTCGTTCACCGGAGCCGGAGCTAAACACCGATGCCCAACATCGAGTTGAATCGGGTCGAAGATTGCGAGTAACGCTGAAAAATGTGTGTTTCTCTTTTTCCAGGCGCCCATGTCTCTGCCGCATCCTACGACGCTGACATCGATACACGCGTCGCTGCCCCATTTCCTACCTTCGCCGGCACTGGCATCGCCGGTAGGTTCACCCTCGTCCCAGCCGAACATAGCAGTGAGCAACGCGCCCTGTTCCACCTTGTTCGTGGCGAACCTCGGCCAGTTCGTGTCCGAGCACGAGCTCAAGGACATCTTCAGCAGGTTAGAAATTACGCACCGTCGTTCGCAACGCCTTTATTTCGATCTTTACAGCTATCGAACAACCGATCGAAAATTGTCCGTACGAATCTTCTTATTATGCGTCAAGCGTCGCGTGCTGTGCATACACGCGTACCTCTGCCTCCGTATATTTCCAGCGTACGATCCTTATTTCCTCGAGGCTTTAGAAAGTTTCGTGAAACTCAACCGTCAGACAGACTCGCGGTCGCTGTTTATAAGAATAGCAAACAGACTCGAAGGACTCGAAATTGTGGGCGGGGTATGTGTTGCACAGACATCGAGAAGTTTTCACACGAGATGAGTAGTGTCTGAATTGCAAAACCAAACTATCGAAGATTTAGGGTTATCGATCGACAGAGTTAAAAGATTGAAAATTTATATAAATAGATAGAAACGTATATAGATAGGTGATGGCCTTTACACATAGTTAGGTTGAAATTTATTGATTGAGATATTAGATGAAATATATAATTGGTTGGAGGCTCGGGGATAAGTAAATAATTGATTTCAGTTGTAAATGAAATTGTAGGGTGTGCGGTATTATAAGCAAATTCATCGAGCGAGATTGTAGATAAAATAATTGGTTGAACGATTGGAAATAAATAGTTCATTTGGATTATAAATGAAATTGCCGGTTACGCAGATCTAGAGAAGTATGAGATTATTGTCCGTGTTAGCTTGTTACGGAAAACATTTGTTACGAGAGCTCTAACAGTTTTAAGTCTCTCGGCAATTGTCCACAGCAATTACATGATCGATACTCTAAGCGAATAAAATAACGTCTAAAAAAGAAGGGGAAATATCAAATCACCGGAATATTTCGTATTTACATAATCGGTGCTCGGGATAGAATTTCTCACTATACGAATATTTTCAAACCACGTTATCTCTCCTATAGAGTGGAACAATAAACATTTATCAGAGTAGATTGCAAATTATTATTCTAGCTGACGCGGTATTTAATATTAAAAATCTTTTACGCGATACTATAACTTTCAACATTCGTAGCGTGGAAATATTATTTTGCGGTCGATAATAATTCTATACAAATTTTTGTAGTTGGAAAAATAAAAAAAAAAGAATTCCTACGCCGATATGATTCTACGGTACATCAACGAATTTTACTTTAATTTGACATCCTGGCGGGGTAACGCCGATCTTCGATCGCGAACGATTTCACGAGAAAAGCTCGGACGTGCCTGAAATTTGCGTTTATACGAATGGCGTTCCGAATTGAATCAGGTAGAAGAAACTTGTACCGATAACGAAAACGAGAACGGAAAAAGTCCAACAATTGCCGATGGAAGTTGCGTAGATTAAAATAACGACTTCTCGAACAAATTCCCCCTCGAAAAACGAAATCAGAGACGCGGTCCGCTAAAATTGACTCCGCGCCGCGTGCGCTAATTGACACGCGAGACTTTTATCGCGACACGCGTTACACCTCGTAAATTACGTTTCAAGAACGCGTGGTCGAGGCAGACAGAATTAAATATTCAATTTCACAACTTCGAACGTAATAATTCTCGCGCCAGACCATCTGCGGATGTAGAAAATTTTATAACTCGAATTTGGATAATCGTATTGTAGAAAAATGATGAATTAAAATTGTACGAAATTGTTCGCAGAAAGCGTGATTATATTTTATAAGAAGCTTCGATTAGAAAACATTGATTTCGTCTTTAAAAAACGTTGGTATGGTATGGTTGACCGACCGCTTTGATTTTAGATTCGAGAAGTGTGCAATTGTAGATTTAATAACGTATGTAAATAAGAACGCCGTTTCTGTTATTTCGAGCTTAGATATCGCATCGAATACAAACGTGCGCTACTATGCGCGACGATATAACGTTTATAAAATACAAAGTAAATTGAAGGTCAAAGATCAAAGAAACGATAAAAAAGATATCGATTCGTACTTGGAATAATTATTATTCTCGCTATTATTCGAAAGTTATTTGCGATAATAAAAAGTCGCGTATCTCGAGTGTTAAAAAAAGAAAAAGAAAAAAAAATAAATAAAATATTTAACACCCGTAGGAATATATCCAGCTTCGATCCAGCGTTATCCAGTGGTCTCTCTATCGTGCATAATCTCGAAAGCGTGCGACGAGATTTATTAGACCGAGTCAAATCAGTCAAACAACCACGCCATGCTTCGTTGATTTTCAAAGTCTTTCTGTTCAAAATAGAAGCTCCATAAACGACACGCTCATCCTACAATTTTAATTCGTATCTTTGCTTTCAAACTCGCGCGAAGATTAATTTTTTCTTTTTTCAAGTTTACTAAAATTTTCAATTATTAACCTGGAATATTCGGCGTACATTAGAAAAAGAAACTTGGAAATCGAACGGAAAAAATTGATGCCAACCGCGAAATGTATTTCGATGTTCGACTTGTAGTTTTCAGCGTACAGTACCATGTACGGATACGAGAGCAAATAGTCTTGAAGTATGTTATCTCCGGCGGACATTACGCTTCGCGGTCGCGTAGCAAATTATTTTTGCCTGCCCCGTCATGCGGAACCTTCCCACGACACCGAGTACACGCGTTCGACCGCGTGTTAGATCGCGACTGCTTGCATCCGGGAAATTCCTTCGACGTTTCTCCGGTAAACAATCGACGTTATTTAGAATTATCGACAATTCATTAGTCCGTCATAATTTCTATTTAAGGATCACGGAAAGAAATTTATAGAAATTTCGCGGTACGATCACTAGTAAAATTAGACCGTAGTACGCGTCGACGAATGTCTCGAATCCGGCGCATCATCGGCTTCGAACGGATTAACGGGAAACAAACTAATACCAAGTTTCTCTGCGAGAAACAATCGGATTAGCGAAAATCTGCCCGAACGGAGAAGCGTAAACATCGTCCGAACGTATGCAAACGCGTTTAATCAACTCGTGCAGCTATTTGCGAATTCATACGCGCAAACCGAAGATTCGCGGATATAACGAAAATCTGCGTGTTAATTATGCGAAACGCGGGGGCAAGACTCCTCCTATCTTTCTCGCTCTTTTCGTAGCGTACGTAGCGCGTTTGACCTCGATAAGCCGCTCGATTTCGCTCGTTTCCGTCCGCGTTCTTTAACGATCGACGACTCGTTTCGGGGAGAAGGGAAGACCGAAGAAGGGAAAACGGTGGAATCGATGTCGATTTAACCTCGGAAGAAGGAAAGCATCGAGGAAGAAAAGCGAAAAAAGACTGGCGCGCCGAGAGACTCGCGGGTTCGACTCGCGATTTCTATGCTTGTCGGCTATTTCGGCGCCGATGCGAAAGAGGAAATCGATACGGAACACGTTGCGTCAGATACGGACGACTGACGTCATATCCAGTTCATTCATCGCGATACAAGAACCGTTGGGCCGCAGTTTCGCTTTTACACCGCCGTGAATGACGAGCCTCGTTTCTGGTAGAGGGGGATGACTCGATCCCGTTTACCCTTTAGCGATTTTAATTTCGAGCCGGACGTCTCGTACGTCGATCGACTTCTATTTTCTTCCTTCTCGAGTTTCGATATTTTCATCGCGTATTACCCTCTTTGTCAGCCGTATGAATAAGTTCTCGCGACCTTTTACGAAAATATATTTAATACGAAAATGAACGCTCTAGTGGCTCGTTAAAACGCGACTGTCGTCGATAGACGAGAAAACGAAAATTTCGTGAAACGCGTCTGTCGTTGGCGAGCGACGTCGCGTATCGATAATTGCATTGAATCTGCCATCTTTTCGCGTTTGGAGGGAACGATTTATAAAAACGTACTCGTACTTGAAGGATTAATCGAAGCGCGTTCCATTGAAATCTATCACTTTTTGCCATCTCTCGGATAACGTATGAATACCGCGGCGAAAAAAGATCGTTTTATCCTTTCAACGAATACGATGATAAAGACATCGACCCACTTTCCTGACCGCGGGAACTTATTTACTGGTTGTTTTATCGCGAAATGCGTGACTTTTTATTTATATTTTATCGAATAAGTTTCTAACTTGTTCGTTGGCGTTATTTATACGGGTATTTATATTTAATTATGGTATGTATGTAATTCTCTAATTACTAATTATTACCAATTTCCCCTTGCTAATTTTGGCTTTTTAATCAAATTTTGATTTTATAAAAGAGAGGCTTGCTTTCGTTAGAACGGTAATTACAATTCGAACCTTCTGTTATTCCGTCGAGGGATTATAAGTTGGGGAACTCTGTCTGTTATATAAATTGATCTAGATTTCCAAAAGATTTTGTCATTAAGCTGTAATCTTAATCAATATAGCTTAATCGTCGGATACTTTCTGTCGATGACGATGCCTCGTACACAGTGACTACGAAAAGCGTTTGCACGCCATTATTTATCGTAGTATATTTGCACACTGATCGATTAAATCGAAGAACATGAAGTCTCGTATCACTCAGCGATGATTCGTACAAAACTGAAATGCGGAAGCTAATAAAAATCGCAAACATTTTTTGCAGTCACTCCATATGACAAATTTGTTTTAGCTCAGCGACCATCAAAAGTTTAATCAATCCTCTTCAAATCGATTCGATTCAGCACGAATGAATAAATAATACATATACGAAGTTTCTATAGAAATACCGCGCTTATTAATCTCCCTTAAAATGAAACAGAGATTTATCGTATCTGCGGGTCTATAGAGAATCGCAAGATGGTAAATTAAAGATCAGACATTAATTACCGTCATAGTCAAAATCGTGGAATTTTTACAAGAACATCCAGGCCATAGTGCGGTGAACTGGAAATGACAAATCTACCAGAGCTCCGCTCTGGAAACAATTACGCGACTAGAAATTTAAGAGAGCGATATAGGTCAGCGCCGAATCAGCCGTATTTCCTCCCTCTCTCTCTCTCTCTCTCATTCTCTCACTCTCTCTCTCTCTCTCTCTTTATCTCTATCTATCTCTATCTATCTCTCCGTACGATACACGCGTTTTAACGCGTCCTTAACCCTCTATAAAGGGGTTCTTTTATGAGAGGGAAAAGATTTTGATTTATGGATAATTTGGTGCTAGCATAATACATCAATAAAATACCACGGTGTAACACAGTAAGCGAGTAAAGTGAAATTTTAAACGAAGTAGACACGTGGTTATGTAACTCGTAAGTTACATTGGTATTACAGGGGGTTAACATTCACGGTTGAGCGTTTTAACCGGCTTTCCATTTCGTCTGTACATATATCTATATTAACGCTAGAACTACCACCGACTAGCGTATGAAACTCGTACCAAGGAAATCAAAAGGGAGGAAAGTAATCTTCGTCCATGGAAAAATCACGGGAGAGCAAAAGTTACAGAGCAAAATCGCGGAAAATCGCAAAAAAATTTCTGCGACAGAAAATTCTTTAAGATTCTGTTCTTAGAGCGTTTCTTTCAAATTGTATTAGAGAATTCTATGAAATTCTATGATTTATTTCAAATGCTACGAAATTCGTCGATATTTTTATTAAACGCTATTTCGATTCGCTTATTTTGACTGTTGGTAGTTTCAGCGTTTAAACACGATTGCAAACGTATCTGAAAGAGAGCTTCTTGAAACCGGATTAACAGCACTGCCTCCAAGAAACGTACACGATCACTGACATTCGCTGATTCATTTTTTGCCACCAGTCGTAGCTCGTAGCCGTAAGACGCACCTGTGCTAGTACCCGTAACCACCGTATCGAGATACTTAGTGGCATTGATCGACACACTCTAATATATACACATACACGTATACGCAGCCAACGCACACGGTGATCGCAGCGGAGAACAGCGAACGAGCATCGCGAGCACGAAAAGAAAACAACGAGACTTTGACTCCATACATGCGTTATTTAATATTCCGATATTTGCATCGTTTCAATAATATCGTGTGTACTAATTGTTTCATAGAAGTTTCTGCTTTATCTGTCTAAAGCAAGATAAAGTTTCTATTTTCTCAGGTTTTATAAGTTATTTGAAATGTAAAATTTAAGAAGACGATAATTTGCACGTGTGCGATATACGCGTACGATAAATTCGATACAGGCGTATTGAATTCACGAAACTTTTTCACGAACGAGATACACGCAGATAGGTTAATGCTAATAAACGTACGTTTGAGTAAATATGAATCAGAGATGCTTAATTTCCATCAAATAAATAATACTCGTATATCAAGGACTAAATAATACTTGTATAAATAAGACTCGCATTCTCCAATACGTACACAACTTTGACACGTACAGGTTTACGGTATCAAATCGGAGCCACGTTTACCCTTCGGTACAAATACGAACTTTTTAATGCAAATATCAACACTTTAATCAGGATATATATATATATATATGGCAGCTGAACGATTGAACTTGAGGATTTTGTCATTACCACCTAATGAGAAAATTCGCAGTCACTTAGTTGCCAACCCAATACTAGTACAACCAATGCGGCGTATTCGATCAATGGAAATATCGCATGTACGGTGTCAATGTTGAAACGATCTTCGATCGCGGGACGATTCGCCAGTTTCTTTCCATCAGAGGTGAAAAAAGAAAGCAACGAATGTATCTATCGACAAGTCCACCATAATGGACGCGTGCCGTAATTGGAAGAATCGAAATTTACCGCGGTTAACGCGGTACCTGGTGGAATCGCGGTAAATCAAGCGTAATCGATATCGATACTTCCGTTAATGGCGTCGTAACCAGCCGATCGGTCCGACTGGGATATAAATTCCTCGGTAATCGGTCTTCATACACGCCAAACGGATCTAAATCTTACCAAGAACGATATAGTATGACGAATCGATGAGCCTGTCCCGCTAATGTTCAAGCTGAATTTCGTCGATTAGAAGCAAGCTTTTTACACTTTGATCGTTCTTGTTAAAGTTATCGTTAAATGTTCCCCGTCAAACGATAGCCTAATCACGAACATACGCGAATTACATCCGAAATTTTGTCTGTATCTTCGAAATGGAACAACAAATTGTAAAATTTATCGTATCGTCTACCAGTTAAATCGTTCTGTATCGAATCGATCTATCGCGCTTATCTATTAAAAACTGGCGCGTTTCGGTTTCTTCGCAAATCCTGCAAAGCAGAATATTTTTAATCGATCAAACGCAATACCGGCTACGGTATAATAACCACGATTTTTCCTGTATCTAGTCCTTACTAATCTATCTTCCATCTTTTCTAACCATCAAAACGATCTATAGCAAACGAGATCACCTTTCAATGACTTTGAAGAAAATTGCATCGAAATATGTCACGATGTCTCGTTGCACGCTGTTCGATCAGCGTCACCGCAGTTTCTCGACATGGCAATAACATGGAAATGGACGAACGAACACACGCGTAAACACACACACACACACACACACACACACACAGAGGCCCTTCTCTTTTTGACCAGAGTACCGTCTGTCATAACTAACTAGAGCACGTATTGTACGCTTCTCTTATTTATGCACAGTTTTCCTGGTTTCTCCCGGCTTCGTATGCACACGAAGGGAGGGTCGCCAGTGGCCTTTGTCGAATACCAAGACGTTCGCTACGCGGCCCAGGCGATGGCCACTCTCCAAGGATCCTTTCTCCTCTCCTCCGACCGGGGAGCAATACGAATCGAATATGCAAAGTCAAAAATGGCCGAGGTGGGCTTTACAAATCTCTGGATCGAAGTAGGTTTCATTTTATGCTACGCTAGCCGCTACAGACATCCTGTATACATCCCGACGAAAACGCAGCGACCCTGTGCGACACATCCTTTACGTTATCTCGATTCTTATCTCGATTTTTCACGAGATATTTCCCCTATCTCGAGACTCCTTATCTCGTTGATCAACCACACCCTTGCAATCGTCGCGAATATTCTCTTGCATCTTCTCTTTCGTTCCTATCCCGCTATTTTCCTTTTCGTCCTTACGATTTCCGACCGAGGGCCAGGCATCGGGAATTTCTTTATGGGCCATCGATGTCCCTTCGGCCGATCCTCGTCCGTCACTCGATACTCGTCTCTCGTTCTCCTCGCTACCTCGCACCACCGCTTTTCTTTTTTACGATCTCGTTTTACCATTCGATCCATCAACGAAGAACCATCGAAGATTCCGATGAAACTGCACGAAGCACAGATCTGCGTTTTCGTTGCCGGACACCGTAGTATTACCGTGGGGAGTTGAACGAAATGCCTCTGGAAAGCACGAGGATCTTGTCGGAACGCTACTTTTGCTCCCTCTCCCCCTTTATAAAGTAGGAACCATCGAGACAGGCTCGACCGGATGTGTCACTGTTGCCTCCACTTGCTCTCCTGTCACGCATTTTACGGTGACCTGGTAATCATGGCAGAATTGGAAACGGGATGATTTTTTTCAGCAAAAGGAAGTTTAAGAGCGCAGAGTAAATCTCCCGCGCGCAGCGCTTCGGTTCTTGAGAGCTCGTCGGGGCTCGTCGTATCGTAGATGGATATCGAGTTTCCCTTGTCTTTTCTCTTTTCTGTGTCTTCTCTCTCCTTACGCACTATCTATCTAATTAAATAGAGAAATAATTCTCCATATGGAGCGACTCGCGAGACCATTTCGACGCCTGTCATAGAGAACTTCCATACGTATATCGTGCTATGTGTAAAACGTTTGAAACTTTCGTTAACGTTGCAACAAGACGCGACTATCGTCGATCGACATTGGTAAATTTTTTAATCAATCTGGCAATGTACGCGCAAGTTACGAATTATTTACCCTAAACGTATATATTCGGCGAAAATATTAATATACGTCGCGACCAATACATTCATCTTAAACGCGTAAGACGAATATCGAGGCTTATCAACGTAATGCATAATTGACCGTTTAAATAGTTTTGTGGTACTCTCTGTGGGACGTACACTTAAGAGTATCAAATATCGCGTACTTTCACATTTCCTTCGAAACTTACCAATATAAATTATAACAATCGTTCGTTCTAATAATCGTCATTCTAGTGAAATTTCAAAATGTTTTATACAACACACGCATTAATATACATTCAACGGTATCTACAAGCGTCACAGACGCTTCCCATGTTAAAACCTATTCTAGAAGGTTATCTCTCCCGAAGACACCTGCTATTCGAGACGCGATAAAAATGTAATAAAAACGTACTCTGCTCTCTTCGATCACCTTCTTCCAGGGAGGAATCGTCCCTTTCCAGATGATGCCATTTCAGTGCCAACCCGTACATCAATAGCATAACAGCACGTAATGACATTTGTAAATATTTTTCCACTTTCCCGATAATTCTCAGGGGCATTTTACCACAGCTCCCTACAGTACAGTGGCCTCAGCGATAAACTCGCAATCAATTAGCTCGCAGTTCGATTTCGATCGATCTTTAGATAACTTTGCGTCGCACGGTGTCTGCTGGCAGTAGAAAACGCGCGACGATCGATCAGGGCGTGAATCCCTCGATCACGATCGATGGCTGGACGCATCGTGAGCTAGCTGAGCCCACTGGTATCGCCAATCGCCAATTATTATTTGCCGCTAATCGCCTATGGATCGTGAACAACTTGCCGATCTCTAACTTTCTCTTCCACATTCTGCTTTTTGTTCTTCCTTCCTTTGTTTCTTCTTTCTCTTCTTTTCTCTGTCTCTCTTGACTCTGTCCGACGTTTGCTCTTCGAGGTTATTGGATCGCCTCTACGCTGATTCGTTTGTCGTATCCTTGAGTTTTCTTCCTTTTTCTACGTTGTCGTTTTCATTTGGAAGATTTTAATCCACCTATTCGACATACTGATATAACGCGCATATACTTTTTTTACTTATAAACTTAACTATATACCTTGAACGTTCTAAGTTCTTTAAGTCTAAGAACGTTCGATCCTTCGGACTATTTCATCGATCGAAGAAGTTTTCCGAACGAAACTTATTCTGTTTCGATGAGAATATCTTACAGCGATTCTACGTGGCCTTCGATGATTTTGCACGATCTACATGGGTCTGTGTACATAGTTTCAGAATTAACCGTATACATTACTTGGAACAAAGCTGAAAAAGTAACACTGTTTGTGAAATAGTATTATAACAGCGCTATTATATTAATTGCATCGTAGTATCGTTACTCTATAAACGGTATTGCGATAATGCTGAATACGACAATACTATTTAAACAAACTTGTTAACAGCATTATATCAAACAGCAAAAAATACAAAGATCGTCTCCTGATAAGATATTTTATTCAAAACAGATATTCAAAGTCAATTTTAATGATTCTCTCAAACAGAAAATGGTTTGACACGCAGTGATATGAGAGTATTGTAATGGGAAACTCTGTCATTTTCACGTCCTTCGTTTCCCGTTGTCGATTTTCGTTCCGATTCTGCTCGGTCTTTCACTGTCTTGCTTGAGACGCGTAGTACTTACTCGTTCATTTTTGCTCCGTCCCCTTGTCCGTTTTATATTCCTCTCTTCTTTTTCTTTCCTTTTCCCTTTTTTTTTTCTTCTTTTTTTTTTGTATTTTCTTCCCTGAACGTGGTCTTTTGATATGCGACACCCTTGCACCGTATCCTGCCGCGCTTTTCGTAGAGATCTTGTTGCCGAAGATTCTCGGGGGAAGGTCGGATAACTGTGAAACGATGACTAATTGCAAAAGAATAACGAGACAGGTGAATTTTATTAACGAGAGAACTAAGAAGAATACACGTACGATGCGAATACACCTTTAGATTTTCTTGTAAAGTTATTGCAATTTTAAGACAGCCGTATGATCGTGAAACATTTTTAATATGGATAAAGTTCGTTAGAATAGGACGACTTTAATGCTTTTAAACCTTCTTTAGGTACGAATATTTTCAGATTATCGCGATATTGCCATATATCCCTGTTATAAAGAAACAGCGACGGTATGGAATTTTATTACGAAAAATTGTGAAACGCCTACATATGAGAACAAATAATTAACGCGAATATATATATATATGTCCTTGTAACAGTGAGAAAGCAGGAAATTATCTAAGTTCGTTCTAATACGAGAAAGAGATACATGTTAGAAAAACATTTTTCAACATTGTTGTAAAAGTATCCAGCGTGAATATTCGATTGTTAAACGTCGTTCCACTTCGCTGGTGCTAATTGTTCAATCATTATTTATCCTCGTAATCGTTATGGGAAAAAATCGATACGAGAAACGTAAAGACCGCGTATTTCGATTCGTATTCGTGAAGATGAATTCCTCGAGTAATCGAATGGAGGAAGTCGAAACTACGAGCGGAATCGGTGATCGCAGAGAATCTACGCGTGGCACGCTTCTAAAGCAAAGTATCGTACATCATCGTGGTCTGACAATAAATTCTCGTATCATCGTGGAAGACGTATAGCATCCGGATTGCTCGCGATCTCTTTTCTTTGCTCTCTACGACCCTAATTTAACAGCATTCGCGACACAGAGATCGTTTATAACTCGAAACAAAAATATTAGCCATTTTTCTTGCCGATCGTGCTTACAATTACTTACATGCACTTGATACTTGATATTTCTTACTTTTTAAGCAAATTTGACAAACGTTTAGTTAGGAACAAACTTTATTGTAACAATTTGTACACGAACAATTCAACTTTATACGTATCAGTAGTCAACCATCCAAAATTAGAGCTACGAGATACTAGAATTAAAGACAAAGTGCTATATCACGAATACGTCATCTCGTAGAAACTCGTTAAACGAAATCTAAAGCTATACTTTTAATTTCGCTAAATTGTATAAAATCGTTTCACCGTAAACTTCTAGATATAACGCAAATTCTAAATAACGCAAATTCTAAATAACGCAAGTGCAAAGAACAAAATTACCCTGTAATTGTCTTAAACGGAGCTAGCTAACGTACAGCGCAATATACGAGAACTAGAACTAGAACGGCATCCAACCAACAATGCCAAAAATATAGGTCGCGGAAGCAACGCATCATCCTCGCGAATATACGATTCGATCGAGCGAGAGCAAGTCTCTTGTTTAAAAAAGCAGGCCAGTTTGCCCGACCTTCCCCTCGGTGAAATTAGGGAGATCGATAGAGAATCTGCTTGGGGACTGGGCAACGAAACTGTTGCAACGAAACGCGTCGTCGTTAATTCATCTCGCCTAAAATCGGAACGGAGACGCCTTCGAAGCGGCGCGACCAAGACGGACGTGGCTGCTGAAGGAATATCCGACGCGTTAGAACCGCTTTCTCGCTCCTCGTCTCTGTCTCCCTTGCTGTATACGGTCGGCGACGGAAATAAGTGGACAGACAGTCGAAGCAATGTCGATAAATTTCGATCGAACTGCTGCTAGCTTTATACACAGGGTGAATCATAAATACATGTCCGTATTTCAAGAAGATCGAATTTACAATCGTTGAAATAAGTAAAAAAAACGTCTTATAACCTCGGACGATCAACGATATCGTCGATATTTCAAGGTTCTCAACATCGTTCCCATTTATCGATAAATATTAACCGTCATAATGCAGTGACAATATATATATATATATATATATATATATGGACAGTCCGAAGCAACCCTTGGTTCTTCGATAGTAGTGGCAGATTGATAAAATTATTCGAATTTTTCGCTTCGTTTCCTGCTTACGATAAGAACAATCTTTGCAAAAGATGCGAAGACAAATCCACTAGGTTTCTGTTTCTCAGCCATTTAAAATCTATCGTGAATTCAACGTAAGCGAACAATGCATGTAGACGATCTACGACAAACGATATAAAATGGATTTGAGAGCGTTCGATGAATACCTGACATTTTCGGGCGAGTACGACGCTCAATGCAAAGGGAGTTCTACATATTGCGATGCATCGACGCCCAGTTGTATCGCCACGATACAACTTACGATATACGTAGATGCGTATCGGTATCGAAACCAGCTCGTATCGATGCATGAATCAGGTTCTCAAATATAATTCCGTAGGAAATAAATTTCCTTTCGAAAAGAATCCCCGGGGAATCTTCGAGAAGACTCCTAATTTATTTCGAGCGGTCGAGAAGGTTCGGGAATCGTCGAACTCTTCGATAATAGCAGGGAGATCGTGTTACTAAATTTTAAATCTTCGTAACTGTTCCCGATAGTTGAAATCTTGACGCTGTTGAACGCATCGGCTCGTCGTTGTATTTTGTCTTTCGATCGAACGAACTTTATCCAACAGACGTCGAACAGCAGAATCATCCGTACACAAATATTTTCTACGTAATCGCTCGGTTCACTGGCTTTTAGTTCTTTTAATGGCGCGTATTTAGAAAATCTGTTTCACTCGACTAACCATCTTCTCGTCCATTTCTTTGTAATCTTCATCGTTGATAATCCACGCATCTCTGGTATTCAATCAGAATAATATCAGAGTTGACATTTTGAAACACGCGTCTCGACGTTGGTATCGAGTTACTGACTGTGAAGGATCGGTAACGCGGAAGTAAATAGAAACCGATGCAGAATACATGAAATCTAAGCGTCGGTGCATGCGTCGCAACATTCGCAACATGTTTGAACGTGTAGCGTGGGCTTTAAGGCAGGCGGTAGCACAACGCGTCGCTCGCAAATCCGAGTTATATAGGACATACGTATATTCGTAAGACATTTTTTACTTACTTCAGTAAGTAAATTCGCCCATTGAGGCACGAACATGCATTTATGACTCACCCTCTGTATCTTCGTAGTAAGTAAATTATCTAATAATTAAGCGAAACTAATGGCAACATTTTTGCGTAAACAAACCGGATTTAACGAAACTCGATCGACAGCTATGTCCACTATCTCGTCCATCTATTTTTATACGCGGCCGTAAGTCTCCGTCCGTCTCTGTCCTTTCTCCATGATCTCGACGTGAATTAAAAGCGACGCGACAGTCCTGTATCTTCTTTCGTTCCTTCCTACACGGCCGAGGATCCCCGAAAGCTGCCGTTGAAAAAGAAAGATGAAAAAAGAGAAAAAAGAGAGAGCTTTTCAGTCCGGATGCAGCCACGGCCTAACGAGGTACGTAGATTACTCAATGGCAAGGCGTCTCTTCTTCGTCAACCGTGGGAAGAGGCTCACGAGGGCGAAAAGGGATGAAACGTAGGCTGTCTCTTGCTTTCGTTCCGCGGAACAACGACGGATTCATTAAAACGCGACGGCCAACAGCTTCGCGGTGAATCGGTTAACTTGTCGCGCGACCTCTCGAAAACCGGATGTTCGACGAGCCGTTTATTTCTCTTCGTTTTCGTAGTCGCCATCGTAGCTGACTACGACCACTAACAGCCACGATTAACGGGTTTTCTTCGATTTGTTTCGATATCGCGATCGCTGGTCGATTCAAACGCAAGGATACGAGCAAGGTTGTTTCACGGTAATCGAATCGTGCACGGTGCTTTGGAGAAAGGATCGGAAGTTTTTGAAAGAAAAGAGGCGACTCGTGAAGGACGTTGATAAGCTGTTGCGACGAAGATGTTTTACACGCGTGATCGTAAAGCGGACAAATTTTGTAGTTACCTGCGGATACATCGTGACATGGGAAAACGAAGCAGAATTTTTATGGTTAAATTCTGAACGTATTCCGAATAGAATTGATTACACGCGAATAGACGTAACGCTATGTAACATCGTATCAGCCACGCCAGATGATCTTTTTCTTCTTTTTTTTCTTTTTCCTGTAAACTATTTCTTATCGTAGAATTTATATTTCTACGTAATTCCCGACTAATTAAATTAAATTTACAACATGTATTCGTAATAGAATATTTGAAATTACTGCATATGTATGCGTATTATATCAGTGACTTACATACCTCAATTTATAACGCGCATATTTTCAATTGCACTTACCTGTCAGGTAAATTTTAAATAATCTTTCCGTTCGAATCGTTCCGCGTTTGTCTTCCGAAAATTAAAGCGGAAACTAATAAACGTCTACGTAGAAAAACCTTACTCATCGAGAAACTTTCCCCGCATGTACGTGCGTGCGTGTGAAATTTCAAAATTCCACTTATCAACGCGCATTCAACGTGGACATTTCGATAAGAAAGGATAGAAACTCGTGCAAGCTTAAATAAAAAGAGACGTATTTTCCCAGCTAAACCATACCCAGAAGATTCTTTGCAAATCATCGAACAACGCCGTAAAAAATTTACGACCTTCTCTTTCCAAAGCACCTTGGCATATCGTACCTATAACCGGAAAGGAAGAAATAATGGAAAAATATCTCGAGTAGAAATTGGCCGATTTCGGAGAATAACGGTTTGATTTGACTTTCGCGATTTTGGAAAACGCACGGCGATGCGCGATCGGCCTCCCCGAACAATCCTCCTCGCGGCTGTAAATCAGCGAGGTATCGCGGACAAAAACCGTGAAAGCGACGGAATGGAGACAAACGAGGCGCGATGAACGGCCGAGCGAACGCTCGTTTCGTACTTTGTTCATCCGTTCCGATTTCGCGTCGAACGAACGCCGACAACAATTTCGTATCCCGTCCTACTCGTTCTTCTTTTATTTTCTCCATCTCTCTCTCTCTCTCTCTCTCTCTCTCTTTTTTGCTTTTCACGAACGATTTAAAACGATAGGGCGCGTAGTAAGCAGAACTTGTACTATTTCCGTTCGTGCTTGATTTTACCGTCTCATATCGGCTTAAACTCGTTGTTGGAACTCGTTGAAAGTATCACTTTATTTTAATCCTCCTTTAAAGCATAGCTGTATTTATATTCGTGGGGCAAATAAATTTCGTTTATTCGATATTTCGAGGCTTAGCCCTTGGATGGTAACGTTCGGCTCGTAGACGACTATAATAATTTATGTTGGATCGATAAAGTTTACGGTATTCCACTTCGCTTCGTACTTTACATCCACCGTTTTATTCGTACGATAAAGTTAAATGAACTAAAAAATTCGAAGATCAAGCGATCCAGCTATAAATAAATCGTCGCGGTCTGAAATGGCTCAACGATACCAGTCGAGAGTTAATTACAAGGTGGAGATTTAATCTTATTCGGTCTTTTAGAGATCGGTTAAGGAAAATCTACCAAAAGATCGAGCTTTGGGTAATATCTATGGAATATTTGGAGCGGCTTAATTGGTCAATTTATCCATGTGCCTTTCTCACGTTCTTTCCGTGGACGTACTCTAATTAAATTCATGATGCTTGCAGGGATCAAAGAGAGAAGAAAACGGGCAACCTTAAGATCGACATCAACGGCATGTAAGAGGAACGAGGGAAGACCATGCGTGCTTACACCCCGGAATGCAACGATCATCAAGAGACCCGGATTCAGTTGTTTGCGCAATGGTAACGAAGAAAACATCGACAAACAACGAATCCACGGCAAACGGTTCGGCAGGTTTCCAGAGCAAATCGACCGAGTTGCTCGAGAAATCGTTGCGAAGACGAAAGAGGCAATACGCTAGCGCGGGAATAATCACGGGAAACCGAGAAAGAAATAGAACTAGAATGGGGTGGGAATATATCGAAAGGAAGAGAGAGTAAAAAGCACGTGCGACAAAAATGAAAAAAAAAAAGAAAAAAACAGAAAAACAGAGTAACAGAAATAGAAACAAGAAAGTAAGCATTCGCGTACACGCAATAAAAAAAAAAAAAATATAGGGGGGAAGAAATACAAAGAAACACGCATATAGAGGAAGGAAATGAGCAAGATCGGGAATTAACGAAAGACGAGGCAGGGGTGTGTCTGCGTGTGTACGGTTCGAAACCTTGTCTCGCGAAAATCAACACCACGACAAGTAGGGGAAAGAGAGAAACGAAGAATAAACGGAACAAAAAAAAAAAAAATAAATGAATTCTTATAAATTGCGCGGAGCAATGGCGTTTTAGATTCGCGACTCGCGGGGGGCCCAAAATAATCGCGTATATATGATATTCCTAGGTATATATATTTTTTAACGACTTAACTTATCGATCTATTTCGATTAGCCGTGTACTACCTTGTCTATTTATTTTCCACCGAGTCTTGATTGCGATCAACGACGACGACGAAGCGAGAGACACGAATAGAAGGAAAGAAAAGAAAGAAAAAAAAAATACGAAAAAAGAAAAAAGATGAAACGAGAAGAATATACGAGAAGGAAAGAGACACGATACATATACACGCGCGCGCGCGCGCACGCGCACACACACACACACACACGTACACACACGTACACACACGTACACACGAGAAACACGAGAGACACGCGAGAAAACGAGACGGAAGAATCGTCGCGTCGGTGCGAGCTCGCGCGAAGCGTCGTAACGCTCTAGCGAATTTCTACGCAGAGGCGGTCGCACGTTGCGATTTCGACACTCGTGACACCATTTTCTTTCGCGTATACGCATCTACACGCATATACAGATACACGAACAACACGCGTATATACATACAGAGAGAGGAGAGAAGCGTAAAAGCAGGAAGGCACTGTTGAAGTCACACGCGCACGCATATATAAATAAATAATTGTTCACACGTACACGGAGGAACATACAGAGTCCACAGTCGCGAAAGATTCTTTTAGGAAAATCGAGCCCCGCGCTGTTTTCGAGCAAATTGTTTTGGAAGAGGAAAGAGAAATGAAACGGGTTGGAAATTTATTGTATAATGCACGTTGATGCAATTACTCCCGGAGAGACAGAGTAGTTTTGTTGTAGCACGCTCCCTTTAACCTGTTAACTGGATCGTTTGTTGAAACGAACGTAAACGTTCGGAAAGATATTCCCCATCTATTCGAACGTTGAGAGAATGAATTTCTATTTTGCTGTTTCGTATAGAAAAATTGATAAGTGTAATAGGAACGAAGGAGAGTATAGAGAACGAATATCTATTTTACTTTTCTAAGGTAATAAGAGAAAAATAAGACGGGGATAGAATAACGAAGAAACAGTTTGATATTTTAACGAACAGCAACGAACGGTATCGTTTTAACTCCTTGACTCACGGCGGCGTTCGTCCGTATTCGTGAGATCGTGACGCGCGAGATAAAAGTTACGATCTTCTCTCGATCGAGAAAATCGAGGACCACGAAACGTAAATTCGTACCCGTGATAGAAAAAAAATTGGAAGAGGAAAACGCGAAAGATCGCGAGGACGATTCGACCAAAGTATGCAGCGGAACGATTATGTCGGACTGAAGAGCAAATAAGGAAAGTTAAACATACCTGTAAGCGTAAATAAAAAAGAGAATCGCGAATCATGGAGTTAAAGCAAAGTACTTACATATATATATATATATATTTTTTTTAAAATACAAGAAAAAGTAAAGTTCATTCGTATCGAAGGCAACTTGTTCGTGAAAGTGAAAGACCGAATTCATATATTTCCTAATTATCGAAGATTTTGAAAAGCAACCATCAAGCCGACTGCCAGTTAACAGATTAAAAGTGACGCAGCCAGAGAAAACTCGAGAGAAATCCTATCCTAGTGTCTATAAATAACTGAAGAAGCGTATGGATATACCGATTCGACTCGTAACGCGTTCGTTACATCTCTGTTTCGTACGAGAATTGCCAATTGCAAACTCGAATCGCGTCCATTAATCCCGGGACGATGTAATTCGACGGAGGCGTGACTTCGTCTCGTGTCGCGTAACTCGCGTGCTCGCGATCCACGATCCGAGGGATTCGCGTGGCGAACAACGTCCGACGAGGAAGAGAACGAAACTGAAACGAAAGAGCGAAGGCAAGCGCGGTGGCTCGTAGACGAAATTGCATAATATAGAGATACAAAAGAGACGAAGACGAGTACATCAAGCTTAATACCAAAGGTGCCCTAAGAAGCGTGTATTTATGTTTTATCATTGGCGCGTCGCGAAAAGGCGAGCATATACATTTAATTATGTATCTTGTTAAGGAGAGTCTAATATCCTAGACGAGAGTGGCGATGAACGATGAGCGTGAATCGGACGAGCGTGAGTGGAAACGAAGAGAGAAAATACGAATATAGAAATAGCGTGACAGTGTGAGAAAGAGGGAGTGGTATGAACGAATGATCGATAGAATGATTGTGTTAATTTACGTAATAATCTTATACATATACATAACGAATGCGAACATATCATAGGATTAAGCAGTAGAGGGAAGAAAGTTAAAGTTCTCGTAATAAGGATAAAATGAAAAAAAAGTAACTTTTAAAACGTTCTATCTGTCTTTGTAGTGGCGCGGATAGACAGAAACGAGGATACGAAGGTGGTGTGTGCCCTGCGTGCTAGATACGACGGCCAACTCGGCACGTAATTTGCCCAAGTGCCTTCCCGTTGGTCGAGTCATGCTGTAATTCGTACCGTGTATTATTCGTCTCGTCCCGATTTCAAACGTCGAACTCCCCCCCCCCCCCCCCCTCTCCCTATTCTCCCGTAAATCCATATTACGTATTGCTCGTATACCATACGCATTAAAGTAAAGAAAAGAGGGAAAAAAAGAAAAGACAAAAAAAGGAAAAGAAACGAAAAGGAGAGAAAAAAAGGATGGAAGGAATAGTCGCGCAGAGTCCTGAATTATAGGAAGACGCTTCTTCAAATCGAAAACTCTTAACTGATCCAAAGCTGTTCGAGCCTGCCTGATAGTTTTCTATCGCCTCGTCGTTTTCTACTTAGACTTTTTTCCTCGAAGGACGGAGAGCTGCCGCATCGACGCGTGTTCCTCTAATTAATATTTCTCTGCTCGACGATCGTCCCGTTGATAGAATCCACGTTAACTATCCCGTAGAATAAACGGAAGGAGAACGAAGGAAAAATTTCCCGCCGGGATACGGTAAACGAGAAAGACTATTTAGAAGAAGGAAGCGAGAGAAAAAACGATCGAGAAAGTTCATCAACGGTGATCGAAAGAATACTCCTCTGTATAGCGCGATGGAAAGAATGGCATATTTTTCTCGTAGATTCCTCGAATTTTATCGGCCGAACGGCTACCCGAGTCGATCGACAGCTTCTTTTCTCAGAGTTCGCAGCCAATCATCGTGCTGATTAAATACGATCCTCGTCGAACAACCACTGGGCATTTATTATACGCATCCGCAATTAATAGTGGCGAGTGGTGATTAAGTGGTGTAAAGGTGTAATAGAGAGTGGTAGAGAGTGTTAACCGAACCGTGTGCACGTCAATGGCGAGAAATTACGATGAAAGCGAAGAATTCATCGTCGGTGAAGCTAATTCACACTGTGGAACGGCTAATTTCACGATTGCCGTTCAAAAGACACTTCGTCAGCGACATGAGCCGACCGTCGTAATTGCTCTCGAGCGTCGGAACGCTCCTTTATTTTTCTATTTTCCATGAAAACACACACTCCGCGGGGGGGGGGGGAGGAGAGGAAAGAAGAGAGAGTTGCGTACACGGTTTTATTCCGTACACGATTGTATTCGCGTCGAGATCAGAGTTACGGATGTCTTTAGCGTCGATCTTCTCGCGATCGTGATCCGAATCACTTGTTTGAAAAATGACGAAGTAACTGGATATCTCGTTGCTCGACGAAGGTGCATCCTTCAGAAAACAAAAATCTATTTGTAGTTCGTTTCCGATGATTTTTAGAGAGATTTTTTTTTTAGGATTTTTCGATCCTATATATATATATATATATATATATATATTATATATTATATTATATATAATATATATATTATATATTATATATATTATATATTATATATATATATTATATATTATATATATATATATATATAAATAAAGGAATCGAATTTCCCTGAATCATTCTAGAACCTTTATGTTTCACCAATTTCTTTCTAAAATTTATATTAAGAAAATATTCTATTTAATTATATATTTAATAATAACCACTGCTATCGTCGAGATTCCATTAACGAGTTGTACGAAGAGCTATTTATAATTCATTATATACAAAATTATTACACGAATTGCTATTCGTGCCATTGCTATGCGTTAAAAATTTGTATTTAACAAATGCTAGATCAATTTCTAATATCGGCACAACACGACCAGATCGAATTATTAGAACAATTATTTGTTATAACTTATGACTCAGGAAAGTAGCTTGACCGCGACAAATTTTCCTCCTTTTATTCAATCTTTGCCGGGCAAGCGGTGTCGTTTAAATGTCCAGGCGGAACAAACCGCCTTTCTATCTGGCTTTCTTACCGCGAAATAAAAATCAGCCTGACCTGAAAGAAGAACTTGGCCGGTCCGTTTGCGGAGAACTGGACCGTCGCAAAAATTCAGAGCGAGACGAGGTGTCCCTTGACGCTGGAAACGGTAAACGCAGCTCGTCGGACAACGAGATCAGTCAGAAAGAAGTGTGTCAGTAATCTCAAGGCTCGGTGAAACAATTGAAAATGGAACGGGCAACTTTTAAAATCGGCTCGAAGCTTTCGGCGATGCCGGCGATGATTTCGAATTCTAAGGAAGCATGTCGCTGAATCGAAGATGGAAGGAAAACAAGCAGAAAGAGAGAGAGACGGAGAAACGAAAGTATGCAACGCGAGGTTTCAGGGTTGTCACTTTTCCGATACATATCGTTAGATCGTTAAGAGCTTGCCGAGCAGGTCGTTTAAAGGTAGATAATTGTCCTGGAGAGCGTTTACTCGTCGTCCATTACGAAAATGAAGCAAAAAAAAAAAAAAGGAAAAGGAAAAAGAAAGAAGAAAGAAAAGCGAGAATTTTCATCAATTTTTTCAAAAAGGAAAGGAAAAGTGAATGGACATAAAAGAGGAGTTAATTCCTTTTGCCCGTGGTGAATGTATATTTTAATATTATTTTTGCTGTAAATATAACTATAGAATCGGAGACAGAGAGATCCAGCGATGCGCGAAACAGAATCTTCGCAGGAGAAAGGAATAAAGATAGGAATTCTTCGTTCTCGTCTTTGTCTCTAAAAACTTGTTTCGAGAAGATCAATTAACGCGTGTATCAGCTACAGAGGTATTTGCTAATATCGTTCGATCTACCTTAGAGCGTCGAGGTATCAAAACGTTCTCTTACGAAAAAAATCTCACAAAACGATTTGACGAAGATCGAAGAAGAGGACGTTTCGAAAAAGAAGGAAAGGCCATTTTCATACCGTTACGCGATGGTAGTGCAATTATCCTGAAAAGTAATCCGTGTGAAATTGGCCAGAAATTTGGCTCTGAATGAACGACTTCGGTAAACGCTCTCCGGATGATTGTTAGCGCAACAAAAAAAAAAAAAAAAAGAAAAAGTAAAAAAGAAAAAGCAAAAAAGTGTGTAAACCGCTTGAATCCGTGAACTCGTCGATCCATGAACATATCACCGAATTTCTCACTCGTTAGAGTATCGTCGATGTATATATACATATATACATATACATATATATATATATTCATTATAGATGGTGACTGAATAATTTTTTTCCTGATAGTCGGTATAGAAAAATGTGAAAAAGGTTTTATCGAATCTCCTCGGATGCTCTCTTAAGTGTGTCTTGGACTATATACATAGGCATATATATGTATATACATAGGCATATATATGTATATACATATATATATGTATGTATGTATATAATAAATTTATTAAAACAAATTTGTTTCACATCGGAAACGGGGAAGCGTGGTTTCAGAGGTAAAAGGAGTTAGTCAATTCGTCTGTGCAAGCGTTCCCTTTTAAACGAGAGTCATCGTGATTTTAAGGAAAACACGGAGAAAAAATAAAACGAGAGACACGCATTATGTGATCTTCGGAAACGACGGAAAGTATAGCCTAAGTTTGAAAAATCCATGCGAGGCCTTACATTTGCGAATTCGGAGAGAGCGACGACGCAAAAAAGAAAAAGGAAAAAGAGAGGAGAAGTATGAAAACGGCACGGATTCGTTTGCCCTTTGTTATTATAATTAATTTACTAGAAAAGGAAAGGAGCGAAGCGAGTGACAAAGAATGGGAATTAAATCGAGTATCTTCGATTCCCAAGAAAAAATGATCCCCAAAGAAAATGCTGTCTTCGTCGTCTTGTACTTTTTCTTCTTCTTCTTCTTCTTCTTCCTCTTCTTCTTCCCCTTCTTCTTCTTCCCCTTCTTCTTCTTCCCTTCTTCTTCTTCCTCTTCTTCTTCTTCTTCTTCTTCTTCTTCTTCTTCATCTTCTTCTTCTTCTTCTTCTTCTTCGTCTTCTTCTTCTTCGTCTTCTTCTTCTTCTTCTTCTTCTTGGGGGAATCGTTCGTCGTCATCGATCCTTCTTTCGAGTCTTCATCAGGTCCCATTAGATCCGCGGATTATTGAATCGAGCGTAATTCGAACTGAATCGCGAACCGTGACTACCGACGTGGAGAAAAGAGGAAAACGAAGGCTCTCGAATGCCTTTCCCAGGGCAACGTATTCGCTTGACCTTAACGTAACATATCATTTTACAATTAAAAAAGAAAAAACAATAGTTGTACTGCCCAAGATAGAGAGTGAATGAACGCGATCCGCGTATATATGTGTGCGTAAGTGTTATTAACCGTAACGTGTGAGTGTTGAACAATTTCTAGCTAATTAGAACGACGATCCACGCGATTCCTGTCCGTATTTCGGCCCGAAGAAGCAAAGTAATATCGTACAACAAACGCGTGAAACTGAACACACCAAAATACACAAGAAGCGATTACTCGTGTGAACGCGCGTTTATCGTCGACGTCGCGCGTAACGACGCAACGTTCTGTCGTCGACAAATTTTCATTCGAACCTCACTCTGTTAAAGAGAAAAAAAAAAAAGAAAAAAAATAGGAGAAACGTAAGAATTGCGACGACGCTTCGGAAGGAAGAAGCATCGTCGCGGTGTTAAAAATTCTTCGGCACTCGCGGCCAAGCTTTTGCTACTTTTGTATGAAAACGACGAAAAAAAAACTTATTACGCCACTGAAGCTGTGAGAAATCTGGAAGACTAAAGAAAGAACAAGAAGCGATGTGTTGAAGGAAGAAGGATAGAACGAGGGAAAACGCGAAAAAAAGAATGTTCGGCATGCGCGAAGTCGCGATCGAGCGACACGATTTTTCGATATCCAGCTACTCGTATCGCTTGCTCCGCTATTAATTACTCGACAGCTCAGTCGCGTTCCATTGGCTCGTTTTGGATCTTTTTCTTCTTTCTCTTCGACTTTGTCGACAACGCGTCGAGAAATTATAAGATTGGTTATATCATTAAAACACCTTGATCGTTCGAAGGATACGCGAATGATCGACTTTATTCCTGTTAAGTGTTCATTTAAATTATAGAAACGCGAGGGTTCCTAAGAGATTAAAGAGCTCTGAGAATCTTTGATCAAAGCTCGAAGAACTTTCAAAGTTCAAAGGAAAATACATTTTTGATAGTACGATTGAAAGGAATTAGAAGAGATCCAAAAATCCTCCTTAAATCATATTTCGAAACGATAATTCTACCGACTAAAGTCAATCAATTTTCATCAAAATTCATCGATCATACATTCGATGGGTAATATTCCTTCGTTCCGATAAAGATGAAGAAAAGTAGGATTTTCGTCGTCGGAAACGAAAAACAGATCGAACGCATATCGAGAATAGCCCAAAACGAGCTGAAGGAATCGCTTTCACCCGAGACAACTAGGGAAACTAGGAAAGAATAGAGAAATATTCAGCGATAAGAATACGCAATTGTGTTAGATCGGACTCGAGAAAATCAAAGTTTCTTCTTCGACCGTGTATTTTTCGTTGTACAGACGCAGCCAAGATTATTAAACCATTGAAATTGAAATTTATACCTTGACTACGATCCATTCAGTGAGAAAAACCATCATCGATACAAAGCTGGAAATGTTATGTTAAGAAGGGGGAAACGATCAACGATCAACGATCGCGTACAACAAAAAATCACGAACAGAAGATAGGGAAAGTTGAATAAACGAACAACAGGAGAAATCGATTCCGTGCGTGATACGAAAATCAACCGACGTAACTGGTTAATTCGCAACGCAAAAGATACATTTGCAACGAGGTTCGCTCGCTCGCGATGAATCGTTTCGATTAAATCTAAAAAGTGCTTTACAAGTGAACTAAGGAAACTCATATCAGTAGGCAGTACGCTATACAGTTTACAATTATATAGAATGGCATTTCGCATAAGGATTAGTAGAAACCAATATAAATACGGAAAGTATATATATATATATATATACACAGATAGCTATATATATATATATATTGGAGTAAAGGAAACAGATAGATAGATAGATAGATATATATATATATATGTTTATCATACGTCGTGAACGGAATGACGAAGAGGAGGGAAAAGAGAAAAGAGGGGAGGGGGGAAGAGAGAGAGAAAAAAAAAAGAAGATAAAGCAAAGTACACGCGAATCAGATATTTTGTACTGTGACTAAAGAATTATTCTAACGAGTCTGTTTTTGTTTCATTTTTACATACGTATATGTATATAATAGATATGTATATGTATACACGCGAAAGCACAGGCAATAGATCACGAAGAAAGAACCCGAACGAGGCCGACCAACCGTGTGATCGAGAGCTTATAGATTCTGGATCCCTTGGATCATGTTTCTTCACGCCAACTAAAAACCAACGACGAAATCAAGAAGAATTTCCAAGAAATCTACTCTCCTAGATCGTGTAACGAACGTTAACGAACAATTCGGAGACGTAACTCGTCCGAAGAGTGTGACGAGTCTTTATCGTGTTACCGTAAGAATGGACGAGAAGAGTCCATCGCGGCGACAACGTCAAACTACTGATAAAAGGCAAAAGCATTTAAGAAAACAGAGGTAAGAAGATGCGATCGAGAAGAAGAAGATGATGATTTTCCGCATGATCCTGTACGATCCGGATATTTTCTACGGAACACAAAGAAGATTTTTATCCAATAGGAGAAGGAACAGAGAAAACCTGCGTTCTCTTGCGTTGTTTAAACGGAGGAAATATATATATATATATATATATATATGTATAGCTGACGAAACACCAAAGACATCGATACGTATATCTATCCAAAGATCGCGAGGATATTTAGACGGCAGTGTTGTGTCATCATTGTGATACGATGTTGTAATAAATCGTCGAACACCCTGTGAACGGTGAAAAGCCGTGCGTGTTCGGCCGAAGGAAACAAGACGTGCGAGCTCGAAATTTCGAAGCGACGAACAGGGCCGACGAATGGAAATGCACGGATGAAAGATAGAGGAAACGAAAAACCTGCCACATACACAGATAAAATAGATCCCGAATCCGTCCTAACGAGACGACGCGCTGAAAATCGACGAATCTCTCGCCCGGCGCGTATCAGCGCCGCGAGTCCGAGTTTAAGAAAAGTAGGCCAGTCTCGAAACGGTATTTTTCCAAGCATCCGAGAAATTATTTTTGATCGCGTAACCTCGCTCTCTGTCCACGATATTCTTCACCGGAACGCTGGTTAGACTGAAGCAAACGTGTCCATAGGGAGGCCTTCGGGTGTCGAGCTACCGAGTTTCGAGCGTTTCGTTCCGGAAATCGTGACCACGAGCTCGCACGCCTTGTAAATCGATAAGTGGAGGAAGGTAAAAATGACCGTATCTCGTGACCAAGTTTCTCAAACGATATTACGTTTTGATAGGATCGAAGTGTAAGATGGAGGAGTGGGAATAGAGGCTGACCACGACGACACGAATGCTCAGCGTTCCACTGAGAGAAGGGAAGGAAGAGGTATTCTTAATGGAAGAAGTATAGCGCAGCCGTGAAATAACGGCTGAACATGTTTCGAGCGTCTAGGTAAGAAAATCGATGGAAGTTTAAGAAATTGAAGAGTGAGTCTTTTAACGTTGTATAATTATTTCGCGAATAATAACATTCGCAGATTTCCATATATCTTTGAATCTATTCGTTATCCAGTATTTAACGTAATTATCGTACGAATGGAAATTACATTCGTGCAAATAAATTTCTATAAGCGTCCGAAAGCGTCTGCAGACGCTATCACGGATGATCGATGTTGTAATATATTTGCGAATGATGTTGTAATTTGGATAAGAAATACTTGAAACGCGACGAAATTCCACGCAGTGAAAATTACTTCCGATTTATTACACACGTCATCCCTCTATTTCTGATACAAACGGAACGACGTTTTCGATATCACGTAATACGAAACACTTGTTTAATATTTTAACTAGCAGTGTGTGTGTATATATATATATATATATATATATATATATATATATATATATATATATATAATTTTAGAGCTTCGAAAGAGAACCGTTGAAATCTAATCGTCGTTTGAGAGCGATCGAAACTCCGCAGAACTTCGTGTATCGAAAGCGTTTCAACAAAGTTATTAGGAAATACGCGTTTCAATTATGCTTCAATTTTGCTATCGAAGTATATAGACCGCGTTTGTTGAAAAAAGTTTTACGCGCGATCGCGCCATACTTCTTCCAGCAATCAAGTAGGTTACAAGGAACGTCGGATATAAAAGTGATAGGAACGCGAAATCTCGCGACCACGTACAATAAGACATATCATTTTTTCTAATATACCCAGGCGACGTAGATTCTCGTCTAAATAGATTAAAGAAAAGAAAATGAAAATGAAAAGAAGGAGCGAGGGGCTTTTGAAAGTCTTCGAAAATTGTCCACGATCGATCGTGACCTACCTTACCGACAATTTTTCCGATCTTTCTAATCATTGAAAGTAATAAGAAAGTGGTAAGAAGAAAGAAGGTGGAATAGGTAAAGAGTTCAAAGGTAGAAAGAAAATCGTCGAGTCCATACATTCCGAAAGTATAATACGACGCGTTAATTAGGGACCGTAGCTAGCTATCGTGTATAAATATTTACAGATATTAGGCTCGGCTATAATTTAAACGCTATATTTATTATTACATATACAAAGGTTTTAAGGTGTTAAAGAGAAAAAAAAAGAAAAAAAAAGAAACTTGTAACTCGTTCTAATCTATAATAGCGTACATCTCGCGATGTTTTTTCTCGTCGAGTTTTTCGAACGTTTCGCGATAAAAAAAACGCGATGTGTGATCGTAGATTGTTCGACGTAGTTGTTATTCGAAAGGGATTAATAATGTCGCGTGCGCTTCTTTTCCGTGCTCTATGTGTTTTAGTTACACATCCGTCTGGCGATGCTTCGCGTATATTAGCGGAAGTGACGTTGCCTGAAAGTAATTTTTATCCCTCTGATCGACAGGATGGAGTCGAGGCGATCTACATCGTATATTTCTCAAATAACATCGTTCCCATCGACTACAATTATCGTTCGTCACCGTTAATCGTTATTTATATGCATTTGCGAGAAATTTGCAGATACAGAAATACACGTAGACAACATAGAAAAATACGTAAAATATCCAATGTATGGTACTCTTTATAATTTTCACTCTTTTTTTACTTAGATTCCACGTGTCTGATTGTATTTGAAAAAATACGAATTCGCGTAAATATCGAAGTTTATTTGTAAAATATTCCGTGTAATCTCATAATTTCCAAGATATGATCGATTCTGACTGACTCCATCCTATCCGTTACTGTCGATAAATACACTGCTCAAGATAAATAGTTAGAAAACGATCTGTCCATCTTACTTGTAAACATAGATATTATTATTTAACAAATCGTAATTGGAAGTTTTCGTATATCACCATTCGCGTACACCATGGTTTCGCGTACACGACACCGCGAACAATTTTCGCAAACGAATGCAACCCATATGCACCACGATGAAAGCGTGCGCAATAATCGCTTCTATCTGACCTTGCATCCGAGTTGAAGCCACTTTCTGCGTTTCAACAATTCCACAGCCGATTCTATTCGGCCGCAATTGGAATCAACGCTCCGTATCTCATGCGTGATATCGTTCCCTATAAACGGTCTCGCAGTTTCCTAGGAATCGTTCCAACACGTTTTCTTAACACGAACGGCGCATCAAGAAAATTTCTAACAGCCAGTCCTTGTTCCGAAGAACAGTGGGAAAAGCGTGTCGATCGATCGTGCAGACCACGAATAACTTCGAATAATCTACGATTCTAATTAAAGCGCAAATAGCAATTTCTTCGTACAATATATTTTACAAGAAAAACAAAAAAAGCGTATCTAAAAATATCCTCTTACTTCTTAAACTTATAATTCGTGGAATTACATCGGGAGAAAAATGGAGCGTACAGCGATTAAATCTTTCTTTGTATAAGGAAGATTTCACAAAGATGAAATATTTCAGACTACAAAATGTAACAACAACCATGTAACTACACTTTATCGTGTTACTTTCGAACCTCGTAGCCCGAAGAACTAAAACCGAGGAAATCTACCACCAAATGATTTACGATATATTTTTGTACGAATGGTGTACGAATATATATATGTATATATATATATCTTTTTTTTTTTTTTTTTATGCATATACCTCGAATCATTGATTGTACTGAGCAGTGTATTTCACCTTTCAACTGGAGATTTGAAAAAGAATCTCGCGGTAACACGGATGTTCCATCCCATTCATTCCCGCGGATGATCCGCATGTCGATAGTCAATTCGTCGATATTTTACACGAGAAGATAATTCCTGACAGAAATTGCCGCGTCATCGGTCTCGTGACGTCGATTCAAGTCGATTAATCGACTCTTTTAATAGAACAATTAGGAAATTCCGTGAAACGTCTGCTTCGACGTTACATGTATATTACATATAAGTGTTTATTCAAGGAAATTTCATTCTCGCTATCACAGATGTTCTTTGCACATAGGTACCTGAAAGGTTCGACTATTTATTAATTTGTCAAGGCTGCGTAAACAATCCCAAAGAATAAAAGATGCTATTTTACGTGTCCGTGATGGTGAATCTCATAGGTATCTCTTAAGCGTGTAATTATCGTGGTACAGACGAACAGCGATTCGCATATCGTCGTGCGTCGTCATCATAATTTTACTACGTGAAACTAAGTGGAACAATGGAAATCGATTTTCTTTTTGTTTTGTAAATATTCGATTAGAGATTGTCTGATTAAAAAAAAAAAAAAAAAAAATAAAAAAGGAAGAAAGAAAGAAGTCTACCTGTAGGAGATTTTGAAGAATCTTGGATAGAAAGAATTTCCGTAAATCCTGAATACATTTCAAATGCAAAGTAATTTGAACAAAGAATCTCCAAGAGAAGAAGAAATTCCAAGAAATCTTACACGAAGGATCCTTAGAAATCCTGAGGGACGTTCGATAGAAAGTATCGGTAAATTCTGAAAAATCTTTAATAAGAAAAACAGAAAAAAAGAAAAACTCTGAAAAGTGTTCGACAAACGAATGCTCTGAAGATTCTTATATAATAGAATATCTACGGAAAATCCACATAAACTTGGGAGAATTTTTCTTCTTCCGTAAAGAAGGAAGATAGATATTCCAAAGTGAACCATACATATCAAATAATAAACGATAATCTTCATTATCGACGTTTACAATCGCGCATAAATGGGATAGTTATTAACGATGGCCACGATGACTGACTCGATCGTCTGTGGACATTGATTCCGACTAATTAGAATTATAGAAGCCAATTAAACAAGCCTCGATCGAAGAATCGATTAACAACGATGATCACGTATCGGAACAATGAAATTGTAGAATACCGCAAAATTAAGGAAAAGGAGGGAGGGGGAGGGTTGGGGGAAATATTACACATGGGAAGACACGAACCAAGACAAAGAAAGTCTACACTTATTTAACAACGCACTCGATAATGTATGCGAACGATGAATACAAGAATTCGAGATCTACTTACTTATATAGATATTTATGATATTCGTGATAAACTGTTAGGGTCGAAGCAGATGAAAGTTATAAAAAGCAAAAGAAGCGTGTGAAATTAGTAGAATTGATGTCTACGCGTCGGACGACGTTTATAGAATGGGTGCATCGTTAAAGGAGAACGATAAACGTTATTGTGGTTGAGTTAAACGTCGAAGTTTAACGATGTAACAATGTACAGGGTGGTTCATCATTGATGAAACTTATTTAGCGATCGATTCAGCATTGAATATTATTCTTTTTAATTATAATTTTATGTTATAGCTGCTCCGTTTCTTTTCTTTTTTCTTTTTTTTCCTTTTCTTTTTTTTTTTTTTTTTTTTTTTTTTTTTTTTTTTTTTTTTTTTTTTTTTTTTTTTTTTTTTTTTTTTTTTTTTTTTTTTTTTTTNGATTGTTGATCGATCGTTAAATTACGACCTAAAGATAATGAAACACGTCTCGTATATGTAAAAGGAAAGTTTCTTAAAAATATAACAACGTTTCGATGTTCATAATTAGCTGTTTAAATTATATGTGAAATATGTTGACTATATCGGGTTTTACAAGATCATCGATAAACGCGTTTAAAATAAGTTATTTTTCACCAGCAAGATAATTGCCTTAACGGAAGGCGTGACGAAAATTATTCAAACGCATTGCGAAACAGAAACTGGTGTTGCACAATTCCAGCCTTTCGTAACAATGTTCGCAAAGTAGACGCGTAAAAGGTCTACTTTCCTTCTACTAATTTACCACTAATTAGCTACCATCCGCTTATGAATCGCAACGAACGCGACTCCAAATCACCGTTGCGTGCTTAACACCGCTTAACTTCGACTTCTTGGTACGAAATTGTACTAAATTATGCGCATAAAAAGTGATTAACGATGAAAAGAAGGAAAATACGAAGAACCTCTTGCGCGCAAAATATCAGCTGTAATTAAGTAGCCTGACATTGGTAATCTAGAATTTCTGGAACAATGTGAAAGATCTACCTTCTAAATTCTAATTTTTAAAGCTTAACTTAAAGCTAAAGTTTAAGAAGGCGATTTCCAACGTCAACTTAGGAAAGATAGATACTGCCATTTAAATATTTCATCGAATATCTGTTTTTCTATAATCTAATAATTTGCGTAATCGTATATCCAATAAAATAGAGAAGAAAACGCGAAATATCTGTAGAACGTAAAATTGAAACGTAAAATGCTTGAAAGGTGTTTATCCTCCGTACTTGTATTTCGTACTGTACGATTAATTATCCGCATCGATATCCTCTCTAGAACATATTAATTTATTTAATTATGTATTTAATAACATTTATGTATTTACCTACGTAGAAAGCTTCAACGTTTCAACGTTCTTACTATCCCATATCGTACCAACAATACGATATATTTAATCTCGTTTTCTCTAACTTATTTATTGATATTTATAATCCTTGTGATTTCGCAACAACCAAAGACAAGATACCTGTTGTATTGATAACCGCGTATTTAAACGAAAATTATTTATATCCAAAAAGAAAGAGGCATTTCATCGTTGGTAAGCACCTAAGAAACGTCGTTCGTTGAGTAGACATCTGTGAATTTGCATCTGTGAAAATCTATACGTGTAATCGTAGTAGCACTTTGTACTACAGTATTTGTCCATGTATAAGGGAGAAGTTAACCGCGTAGCATATGTCCGTGTATTTATTTGCCTGTTAGTTTTCTGTCCTGACGGACCTAGCATCAAGATATGTACGTTCTAATATTAATAGGAAAAGAAATGATTTATTAAAGAGAAATGGGACATTTAGATATTGGAAAAAATGCCAGGGTCTATGTATAGTTATCGCTATCACGCAAGCTTTGTGTATGCATTCGTTATATGCTGGGTAGGGTAGATAATCGGATGACCGAATGTTCCGAATATTCGACTCGAATGATTTCATCGAAATCCGAATACTCGAACGAACGTGCTCGATTTATTCGAATCGAACCAATGAATTTGAATATCGCCGATCGTATCAAATATCATAAAAGATATTATTCGATAATTTTAAGGTATTTCCAATCTTACATATTATTACAGATTATTAGGAAATTTAATTGAATTATTCTTCTTTTTCATTTTTTTCTCCTCTTCTTTTTCTTTTGTGTCCTTTTCTATTTGTTGATAAAATTTTTAATTTTGAAGAAGCTCGAACACATCGTTCGAAAATTCGAACGAATCGTAATAGCATTCAATTAATTGGAATTGAATTGAATTTCTCTAATCGAACTTATTCGATCGATCGAATTATTTCGGATATTGTTTGAATGACAGATTATTCGAGTCAGTTCGATAAATCGAATTCTACAGGATTCGATAAGACGATTTTTCAATTATTCAATTCATATAGTCGAATACTCAGTACGAATCGAAATCCAACTTCGAGTAATCGAATATGTTTCGAGTGCTCTCGGGCACTCGGCTTTCAACGTGGTGTAATAACACTCCTCACTGGTACATAATCACTGATTATTTAAGAAAACACGTTAAATTTTCGATGAAAGTACATAACACTATCGAATATAGCGAGCCCGTATAGGAAAACTAAACATCGAAAGAATAACTGGAAAGTCGAGCGGGAAGATACTAGGAAAGTTTAAATTTAAACTTCTTAGGTTAACAATTTGTTAACTAGAATTTTATTAAAACATGTAGGATGAAAGTATGTTACAAAAATCGATCGTTGATTTAATCAAGAGTGTCGATTATTATTCTTAAGCGTTATTTTAATGTACAAACTTCGATTAATCGTTAATCTCAGTTTACACGAAGTAGTCTCAAAAACAATTGTATGCGAGTATGCGTTGAAAAATTATACTTTAAAAGATTTACTTTCCATAAAACCATAAAGGCTACGAGCTCGACATATGTAACGATAGGAAAATGTTTATTGGAAAGGTAACTAAATTCACGTCATTATTCACGCAAAATAGAAATTAACGAACAGAAAACGATGCTCGGTGACACTTATTATTAGACTACGGGTTTTTATGCATTTATAAGAAATTTGAAAGTGCAAAATTTCAGAGAGAAATGCGCGTAATATGAAAGAATGTATAAAGCATCCAAATTATAGCGCTTTCTATAATACTTGGTAGATGAAACAATGTTTCACCAGGTCCGTGCTTTTTTTTAACTATATTATCAAAAAAAAAAAAAAAAAAAAAATGAACTTCCATAAAAATCAGCAGTCTAATACATTATGTTAATCGAATCTATCGTGTGTAACGTGATCTAGAAAAAGAAAGATAGCGACGTATACACATATTACAAAACACTCTCTAATAGAAGACGCCCGAATTGTGATATGTTTATAATGTTTATAAGCCGATACCTGTTCACGGAAAAAATTCATTCAAATGGTGGGCCGTCGTTCAGCAATTGCTTCGCGCTCAGCAATGTCGTTTACACTGCAACGATCTGCAACGATCATTTCTTGTTCTTCACACCTGGTTATTGCACGTACACTCGTTAGCCGCGCAAACGATTACTGACACGCGCCATATTTTATCAAGATATCGATACGATTGTTACTTCGAGCGATCGAGTTATATTCGGACGGCTATATTCAAAGCGTATCAAACGCAACGGTTAATTTGAATTTTTCATTAAGAATGTTCAATTTTAATTCGACAAAAGATTTTCCACGCAATTTAATAGATTGGGTACGTTTTATACAAAAAAGAAAAAAAAGAAAAGAAAAGAAATAACATGATAATGTTATTGCGTAGTTTTGAAATATAAATTTTTAATTTACAATGTATCATGAATTTCGACACTTTTTATCGCAAACGTATCATCGATCTTTCTCTTGATCACAATACTGAAACATTTTCTTCCGTGAACAAACATCGTAGATCTTGTTAAACAATGGAAATTATTCCGACAAATTCACACATATAACTAGAGTAAGTACGTGTGTGAAATTTCAATTCGATGTACGTATACACATTACACATATTAGGTGAAATTGTGTAGAAGATGTCGTTAATTGAGAACAGAATTAATTGAGGATGAACATTAAGAAAAACATTTCCTCGTTACTATTAATTCTACTAAATTAATTTTAATCCTTATTTTACAAAAAATATATACATAAGAAAGAAAACGAAGAATCAAACTGTTCTTGATTAACGATCTATTCTTGATTAATGTCGTAACGCATATTTAAATACTTGATGTTGCGAAACATCGCGACCGACGAAGCCTCTCGATCGAAATCGAGGAAGCGATAGAGGACAACTTCAAACGTATGGTTCGATGATAAAAAACAGGGACGTGCCGGAGACCTATTTAAAAAAGAATCAGACAGAAAGAGTGAAAAACAGAAACAAGAGAAACCGGCTGATTTACTTTTACTCAATTTTAATTGAACACATGCGTAAAACAATGAACACTTCATCCTCCGCCAACGGATATAGATGCGAAATTTAAAGTCGCCAATACGCACGAGTCATGTGTTTAAAAGAAGCAATTACCCTAAAAAGAATCGCGCGTAAGAGTTACTTACTAGGGTGTTTTCGTTGAAAGATAAAAGGATAAAAAAAAAAAAGATAAAAATCCCAACGTATTTACGAGGTAGATAATAAAAACAACAATAATAATAAATAATGATAAATAATAATATTTAATTATGATAAAGTAATAATGATATAATAATAATATTATTAATACTAATATAATTATAAATTAGTTGCAGCTTTCTGTGTAAGGTTATTGTGATATTTAAAAAGAAAAAAAAATAATAACTTTACCGTAGCGATATAAAATTAATTCAGAATTAAGAATCTGATATTTAGTGAGCAAATAAAAAAAAAAAAAAATAAATAACCAGTATGTCGACGGGGCTTTTGAGTGATGCCTCTCCGCGATCGATTCAATATGGTTACGTATAGAGAATGAATAAAGAAACAAGAAAATACAGCGACCCGTGAGCGGCCGCGTCTCTCTCTCTCTTTTTTTTTTTTCGTCACCTTCTTCACGGGCGAGGTTAAAACGACAATCTTAGGCCTCGTCAAAATACTGCCGGATACATGAGGACATTCCGAAAATCGGTCGCAAACCAACGCCAGCTGATTAGATTAAGCTATTTTTTCCGCAGCCGAATTTGAATGCAAACAATTACGAGAGAAAAAGGCAAAGTAAAAGAAATAGGCGAGGGGAACAGAAAAACGAAAAGGTTTTGATCGAACTGTTGCACGTATTAGCGCGAAAGAAATTCTTGCGATCCGCTTCGATTATTCGGAAAGTCCATTTTGCATCTGGATCAATCCGTCCATAATATGTCTCACGCTCGAGGCATTTGCACAAATGTGTGCATATTAATCATTGGGACTACAAAAACATATCATCATATGTAATGGTAATGATACCGTATACATATATATATATACATATGTATACATATATATGCACATATATATACATATATGTACATATACATATATATATATATATTTAAAAAATATTAAGCAATAAGATTTTATTTATATGCCCGTAGAAGAAAAATGGAATGAACAACTGCATATCAACACGTGTGTCTGGGCAAGGATTAGCTTATACATGATATATATATATATACACATATATATATATATATATATATATATAATTAAAATATAAATATATATATGTATATTAATATATATACATATATATAGGTATATAATCTTTACTTCGTCGTTGTCAGGCGTTAATGTTAAACTTAATTATCATTAATTAATTATTAGATTGTGAAAGAATTTCTTCAGGTTCTAAGCAAGATTTGGAAATAATAAAACAAGTAAAATACATAGCTTCAAGTGGCTTTTTTCACTGGTCCCTACATCATTTATTATATGTTTTACTTTTTTTCCTTATTGCTTTTCCTTTTCCTTTATTTCGAATATTTAATATCATTCGCAAATAATCTAAAAATCAATAAAACGACTCTTGTAATTGATAGGATTGTAAAATATTTCTGGCAAATTTCGCACAATAAGACAAGGTTATAGCGAAGCTAAAGGATATCTATCGTATTTCAAATACAACTGGCCTCATGGTGGCGCTAGTGAGGTTAGCGTTTCAGACAAATTTGGCGGTAAAGCCGGTATAATCGAGTGATAGCTGAACGTAAATTATTTCATTAAATTTCGCATATAACTGAGCGAAAAATGGTTCATAAAACTAAAAATGAATGTAATGATTTATTTGTGAAGCCGGGGAAAGAGGAGCCGGAGGTGTTTGAAAGGGAGCAAGCTGATTATAAAGACCTTTCGAAAAAGTTTGTAAACATAAAGAATGACTATTCTAAACAATATGCGCACATATACTCTGCTAGACTTGCCGAATTAAGGGATGTTCTAACTCCGCGTGTTAAATCTAAATGGGGTACGTTCATTAATTTTTCTTATATTACAAGGTTATGATCGTATAATAAACATATATATAAAAATCCTCTTATGGATAATATAATGCGTATATTTCTCTTTCTCGCACAGGAAATGTTCCGATTGTCAAATTGGCCGATTTAGAAAATTTAGAAAACCAACAGTGCATAATAATTGGCACATTGTATAAACACCAACAATGGAAACCATCAATTTTAAGGGAACTTAGTGAAGAACATCAGTTTAATGTTTCCTGTTCTAAACCAAATTATTGCTCGGAGAAAGATCAACCATTTCTAGAAGATGAAATGTTGCGAATTAAATTAGTAGGCGAGCAAGTTGATTTAAAGCAAATTGTCACCGGAGTTGTTTGTGCTGTATTAGGCAATGAAAATACCGATGGCGCATTTACGGTAATTTTAATTCTAGAATAGTCTATTAAAGTTGTTATAGTTTTCTTATATTTAACGTAATAGTGATAATTCTATTTAGGTAAAGGATTGGTGTTTTCCTGGATGTGCGCCAAAAGAATCTTTAAAAGAATGCATATCACAAAAGAAGCTGGTGATAGTGTCTGGATTAAATTTATCTAATAATTGTGACAGTTTAGGAATGTCCCTTTTTATGGAATGGTTGTGTGGAATGGCTGGCAATGTAACAATACAAAAGGATAATACTTCTATTGTTCGTCTCATTATAGCAGGTAAATCACATTCGTTGTTATAAAAATTATGTATAGTACTATAATTGTATAATACTTTATTGTCTTTATTAGGTAATACCATAAGAAGTAATGATAAATCACAGGCTGCAACAGACATAGCTAAAGAACTTGGAGAAGCAATAAAATCTGTAGATACATTCTTAAGTAATTTAGCAACATGTTGTTCTATTACCTTAATGCCAGGGGAACATGATCCTACTAATGCTATGTTGCCTCAAAGACCATTTCATCCTTGTTTACTACCTAAATCATCTAGGTTTGTATATATTGAATTGTATAAACAAGCAATTACCACTATTTTATTATGTATACACAAATTTATTCTATTCCAATAACGTAGACTTGAAAGCTTTAAAAGCACCACAAATCCATGGATTGGTGAAATTGGAGGACGAATAATAACTGGTACTAGCGGTCAATCAATTCAGGATATCATTAAAGTAGCAGGTGAAACTGGTATTTCAGCTCTTGAATGGCTAGAAAAGACCTTGTTATGGAGACATGTGTGTCCAACTGCTCCAGACACGCTATTAGCTTGCCCATACTACAAGAAAGATTTGTTTATTATGGAAACATGTCCAGATATATATTTCGTAGGAAATACAGACAAATTTGAAACAAAATTGTGGAAAGGTTTGTGCCCCATTGTAAAATATTGTAGCGAAATGAAAGCTACGATTTGTACTAAAATAAAAGGCGATTAATAATTTAATTTTTAGGTGATGAAAATCAAATTGTTAGATTAATATCTGTTCCACGTTTTGATACGAGTCAGACTGCTGTAATAGTAAATTTGGAGAATTTAGATACCCAATATATTTCCTTTAGTAATATTTAAACGAGTCTTAGTCTTTCAACCATAAGGATATTAAAAATATTAACTGTGTATATTTTAATTCTGATTCAGTATAAATTTTATATGAACATATATGTAAGATTTTTCAAATAAAATTCGAATATTATTAAAAAATAACAAGATTGTGCAGAAACACACATTTATTTTAATCCTGTTTATTTTATATTCATGATGTGATAAATTAAATTTCACTTAACATTCTGATATAATTTCTGATATTAATCAACACATAAATAGTAAAAGAAAAACATGTTCTATTATTGCCTGTTTATTTTCATTCAAAATGTGATGTACAAAATCTAAGCGCATGACTTTTAAATATAGGTAGTACGTAACGTTTGACTAAATATAAAATATGTAATAAGAAAGAAATTACATATAATATCACAGATTATTAAAAAATTATGAAATCACAGTGACGTAAGATTTTGAACATGTAACTTAAACATGAATTCATGCTCTATAAATTATAAATAAGAACATAACAGTCAAAATACAGGGTACAGTTATTTCTTGATAACAAAATATTATACGTCGTTTATTTTTAGTACTTCATTTCTTTATAAAAACTAAAATTTAATAAATATATCAACCTTCTGTAGTTCCATCCTCTTACCTGTGGATAACACAAAATCACGTAGAATACATAAATTAAATGTAAATGATCATATACATGTCCTTTTAAAATTTAATAGGTAAACTGCTTTTGACTGTTATATGAGATGCAAAAATTATGAAATCACTTGAAGAAATGATAAACAACATAAGAGAAGTCAAATATAGAAATATAACGATGTACACAATATAGACATATATACAATACATTGTTATGTGTGTTCGTAGTAGTTGAATTTTTGTCGAATGGTTGCAATTATTGTACAATGAACATCGCTTCGTCTTAACTAGAAAAAATATGCAACATCGAAGGATAATGCTACAGAACATTTTAGTTGGCACTTTTATTTAACGTAAGAATTTGATTATAATATAAATACACTTCTTTATTTTTGTCTTTTTTCTTTTTTCTTTCTTTTTTTTTTTTTTTTTTTTTTTTTTTTTTTTTTTTTTTTTTTTTTTTTTTTTTTTTTTTTTTTCAATATAAAATCGTCTATTTCTGGTCATATGAGATTCTAACTGTTGAAGGACTATGTCCTATTTTATCGGTTATAACAATGAAAGAAAAATATAACAATATCCTTATTCTAAATAAAAGGATGGTAGTCCCGTACAATTCTAATGCTTTGGCCGAAATAGCAATACTTAAAAAGCAATTATTAAGGTTTCCCATTAATTTAAGCAGAATGAAGTTATAAAATTTATATTTATAATACACTTTACAGATTCATAATACCATTAACTTAAGGTGCATGTTACATGACCGACAGGTATATATAACAATTGACAGGTAGCTTCTGCATATAGTAACGACGACGTAGACATACTGTATGTATTAAAGACTTTATCCTATCTTTTAGCCGTTGGACGTATTCGTTCCTTTTCAGTATCCCTATCGTCAGCTACTGTCCATTCAGGATCATTGGGATCCTCACCCTCTACGTCACAACAAGCTGATTCTGTCGAATCTGATTCTGGAGAATCCATTTCCCCATCCTAGAAACGAAATATTAACGTCTGCCTAAATTGTTATGAAAAACCATTTTTTCCAACGGTTATTCTGCATATATTACAAAAACTATATTTAAATGTACAAGCTTGTAAGAGCTGAAAAAAACAATCAGCAGGCTAATTCGTCAAAATATTCTAATGCTTATAAAACTCATGTAAACGCAATGCAGTCTCTCTTAAATATTACTAAAATCTGAAATATGCGATAAAAATAAAATCAATTGTATTTAAAATAGGAAGCATCAAATAACACTGCTTACCAGGGATAGCCTCGAGGAGCCATGAAAGTTGGCTCAAAGTTTATATTAATAATCAGTACGAGCATTCAGATATTTCTTTCATAATACAAATTTCTGATAATTAACACTCAAATATTTAATATAAACACAGTGTACGTACATCGTCCGCTTTTTCTTCATCACGGGAACAAAGAGATGCTGAAGAAGCTTGCCAATGCCCATCTGGCATCACTTCCAGCATTTTGTCATATACTTCTTCGGATAATGGAAATATCCTTGGTTCATACGGCAAAATCTAACGTAAAACAGTATACAATTCTTTTTTAAATATTCTGTTTTGTATTTAAAAATGTACTTTAATCAGATCAAAAGATAATACCTCATTTTCATCTTCATTTACCGAAATACCAGTGTCGTCTTTCCCTACTCTTAATATAGGCGCAGTACGACGCCGTAAAGCATTTTGCAAAGCAGATGATCGATGCAAGTTATCAGAGTTATGTTGATGTTCTGATTCTTGAACTTGTGGAGTTGCAGGAGGTGACGTAATTGGTGACATCATATCTCCACCAAAATCACTTGCATGCGGAGACATAGGATCTAACGATTGAGAAATAATTTATATATTATCTGAACACGAGAAGATTAACTGTAAGTAATTTCAATATTTTAATTTCGGTATTTGAATTAAGCAAATTATAATGTACAATTACCTGGTGTATTCGCACCGCTATCTGCCCGACTATCTGTCCTACGATTATGTCGAATACGAGACTGATGTGGCATATTCATATACGTCATAAAACGCTTGTTTTCTTCCCGTTCACTTCGTTCGTGTCTTAAAGCTATAGTTTCGTCTGACATATCTTCGAACTAAAGATAATACACAGATACATTTAATCTCACTGGTGTAAAATTATTTAAAATTTCATACTCCTGTAATTAGATGTACTTACATCACTGTCTTGACTAGGCCTATGCATAACACCATTTTTAATATCCAGCTTTGAAGGCTCTTCGCATAACCTCCACCTTGGAGAAAAAAAAAGAAAAAAAAGGAAACATAGCGTAATATTAATAACTATCCTGCTTGAGATACAAAAATGTATTCAATAAAATGTTACTTACTTTGGTGTTAGTATTTCTTTGTATTGTAACTTTTCAAGCCTAGTTGAAGCAGCTACGCTATATGGTATAACTATATTATCAATATCGTACGAATTTTGCCTCAATCGTCTGAAGCAAAAAAAATTTTAACAATTTAAATTATATGCTTGATGTATATTTTTATTAATAAATGTAATTAATAATACTGACCCATGAGAATTCTTTTCTTTAACTATGTTCTTCTCTGTAGTAGAAGCAATAGTGTGATGTAAAGGAGAAGGCACTGGAGATGAATGCTTACTAGAGCTGGAAAGTGCACTAATATCATCATCATCTTCAGTTGTCAGTTTCTGTACCCTCTTCCTACTTAAACCATGAACGCTTCTATCATGACCAAGCCTGTTCCTTTTTCCTTTTAGCATTTTCTTCTTAATTCCTACATAAAGAATATCGACAAACAAAGATTAAAAAGACTAAAAAAGAAAGAATTCTTTACTACACAATTGCATGATGCAACATGTTACGTACTTGCGGTAAGAATAGTTGAGGATGATTTTTTTAACCGGGCTGCATATTTTGCTCTGTGCCCTGGAAGTTTCTTATTTCTCCTTTCATTAGTATCTTTATCTTTCAAACGTGTGATCCGTAAATTTCCCCTTAACATTTTTTGTTGCCATTCCACTGTTTTCATGATAGCATCAAGATGAGTTCCCTGTGTGATTTCTGCACACCAAAAGGTTACATAGATTAATGTAGATTCTCAAAAACCTTATGCTACGCATCATAACAAATTATATCTTCTTATCGTGTTATGTACATAAATAAACATATACAGAAATAATGTTTTACCATCAGGAAATGACAAAACAGGATGAAAACTAGGATCCACAAGCGCAACCCTTTCTTGTACAGACATTTGTTCAATTGGTTCTTGCGGTTGCATTGGATCTAATCTTCCAGTGCATAAAGCACACGGTGGTAATACACGATCGCAGTTGCATCTTACAGTTGATGCTTTTGCAGCACGTTTTGAGACTTCGTGTAACTTATCTAGTTGTAATAATTTCCTCTTCCTGTAAAAACTCCAGACAAACGGCCGAGTTCTACTAGCAGGTAATTCACCTTCTGGTGAATTATAACGCCCTGTAGAACCTGGTAAAACACCGCTATACCCATTCACTGTTTCTGCATTATCAAGTATAACTAAACCCTTGTTAGCTCTAATATGCCGTTGCAATTCATTATGCTGTCTAATCCTATATTCCAAATCCGATATTTGTGCTTGCAGCCATGTCCATCTTGCTGCTACACCTGCACGATCTTGAGCATACCTCCATGCTGCTCGTTTTGATCTACAAGTATTATTGATAAAAACATAAGAAATAAATTAGTAAATAAATACTAAACGACTAAATAACAATCGATATTTTGTTAAAAAATATTTTATCAATTAATTTACAATAAGTACAGTTGTATGTATTGAAAATATTTGAAATATTACTATAAATATCGAAATAACATATACCTATCGTTTTGTTTTTGTTTATCATCTATTTATTTCTACTATTTTTAGTTTTATAATAATTTTTAGTAGTAATGTACATAAACTCGCTATACCAAGCAACATCATAATAATGAAATAAAATTTATCTAAACCGGCCCAAGATATTGTTCGGTTTCCAGTTTTTTATAAACTCAAATACGTGTTAAAAACAAAGAAGTTTAAAGGAATACTAAGATAACAATACTAACTAAATTCTGCATTACAAAATTACTCTAGGAAATAAAATGTACAAAATTATTTTAAATTCACAATTCCATTCTATTAAAGCTATAGAGAAAATAGAATGGTCCCAAATCCAAACGTGAATTCTTTTTTTTTAATAAAAGAAATTAAAACTTACATAGATATTCTTTGTTGATGTGGATTGTTAAATGACTGCATTTCATCACAACTTTCTCCACCACTACTTGATGCAGTACAATCAGAGTCAAGATTAGATTCCACAATATGTAATTGCGAGGCTAAAGGTCCTGCCACACTTTCTACTTCTTCGCCTCTAACTTTAACTTGAGGTGTTCCAAACACTGACTGACGGTTGCTATTATTACCAGAAGTACTACCCAAATTGTCACGCGATCCATCACCAAAATAACGGCAACACAATCGCTGACGATTCACACTATTGCTCTGGGCAACACACATTTTCTCAATTTTTTGCAAAAATGAACTCAAACTACTACTAATCTCAGGAAAGTTTTTAACATTAGACTTAGAACTGATATTAACCAACTCTTGAAAAAGATATTTTTTCACTCCATGATGAGCAAGCTCAAGAACTCCAGTGTTTTCTTCAGCAACGTGCCTGCCTATTATTCTTGCTTGAAGCTTCCTCAGTCTTCTTAATAAAAATGCACATTTCCTTTCACTCTCGTGTTGTTTTTGGGCAACAATATCTTGCTGTAACTTTAAGGTGTTGACTTTCTGTTGGTCCACTGCATCAGCAATATTGCAAATACTCATAACATCAACATCAAGTAAATCTCTTTCAAAGGAAGGAAATCCTTCTTCAGGCATAGAAAACATTTCAACTCCATCCACAGTGCTTTGCGCTGGTTCATTACTACCTGTAGATATATTTTCCGCATTTTCCACACCTTCAATAGATTTAATAACTTGTAAAATCTCCTCAACATTCTGTCCAATATCACCAACATTGCTCATGTTACATTGTTCATTATCCGCAGTTATATCTGTACCAAAGGCCATTATTTGATCCACGTCCAGACTTTTATTATCTCCTACTGTTTCTGAGCCCACCAAAGGCAAATCTGCGCTTGATTTCAAAAAACCCATATTGTCCGCTTGATCACCCATAGATGGGTCGTTCATTATAGTATCAGTCACCTTTTTCCCTGGACTGCCCGTAATGTCCAGTTGTTCACAGTCCTGTTTTATTAATGCCTTCTTTGTAATCAAGTCAGATCCGTGCGTAAATGTAGACAAACTATCAAGATCATTGGCATATTTCGAGTTGATGACATCACGAATGAGGTCTTTGGATATACCATGTAAGCACTGTTCATCAATTTTTGATGGTTGGACGTTAGCAGAAACAACAAATTTCGCCAGAATTTCACGATTCTGGCACAACTGTGTAGCCTGCTCTGGGGAAAGAAATCCACCAGCTGGAAGGGAAGGGAGCAAATTTTCAGGCTTTTGAGGACCACCTTCCGTCAGAGCAGGGGCCATCACTGCCACTGACACTGCCAGTGCTGCGGCCTCGACATCCAGAGGCTCCCACGTGCGTACGCACCCACACCTACACTTCACATGTGCTGTTCTCACTCCCATTCATCCATTACTGATTTATTGTCCTGCACTTGTATTAACTATTGTTATATGCTTTGGAATAATTTCTCTCTTCTGTTTTATTTCCCTTTTGAACCACGTACTCTTTCTTCATTCATTCCACATTTAATATTATGTTGTTTCAACAGTATTCTCCATCCCGTTTAAGTTCTTCATTTCTGTGTTTCATTTGCGTGTTTTGAACCAATTCATAACCTTAATCTGCAAATAAATATACAAAAATAAATATTTATAAGATTATATATATATATATTATTAAGATTATATATATATATATATATATATATATGTAACGATTACTTTGGCTTTCTGTTATTAACATTAAGATGGTCATTATAATATATCTAAGGAAGTAAATTTACAAGAATTATAACTAAATTTACCTAAATGTAAATAACATATATTGAATAAATCAATAGTATACATAACGAATGTATTTGAATCTAACAAAATACTACGTTATTATATAAATCGCGAATTACACTATTTAATTTCCTTTTCAGCATTCATATGTTTATAAGGTACAAGCTGGTTGTCATTTGCCAAACGTTTAATAAAAAACATCAAATAAAAAATGCATAAATAAACAAGTCATTAGTAGTTAGTACCACGAATGCCTAAAAATAGAAGCAATTTTAATGCATAATTAATTAGTATATGTACTAGTGATCAGCATCACGTGAAACAATTTTTATTTCGAAATATCGAAATCGAGAGGGAAAGGCCACCGATACTTAATTTAATAAAGAAGCAAGTAAAAACATAAAAATTCCGCTTACCTTGTACTCTTCGCTCGCAGAATAGGAAGCCCGTTGAAAATCGCAGGTTCTTCAAACCGATACTCCTCGATGTGGCAACATCCAAACACGCGGAGTAAGCGAAGAGGAACGTCAGGGAAGCAAGATCGTTCTTCCCACGAAGATATATGTTCCAATATATGTCGGATCACAGTATTCGAGGGGTGAACTTCGAAGGTAGAGTAAGCTGAGACGGTAAGCGGCTGCCGGCGAATAACGATATCAACGCGTTATTAAGAAATTGGAATGCGATGAAACAAAACGCTGCTACGCGTTTGTGAAAGAAAGTCCCGAACACTGTGTTGTTCGACGAAATAACGTAGGATAGAACGTTGAATAAAAGTGATTGAGGAGGTAGGAAGGAAGCTTAATCGAAGGTAGAAATTTCCGGTCAGCACTATAATACGGAGTGTTGCACATAATTACACTAGATATCACTACCAAGTATACATGTCGTGGAGATTAATAACAGATATGCTTGCATCGTTTGACGCATTCCCACGTGATTACTCGTCGCGAAATATAGAAAACAACAGCAGCAGCAGCAGCAGCAGTAGTAGTAGTAGTAGTAATAGTAGTAGTAGTAGTAGTAGTAGTAGCAGCAGTAGTAGCAGCAGTGGTAGCAGCAGCAGCAGCAGCAGCAGCGGCAGCAGCAGCAGCAGCAGCAGCAGCAGCGGTGGCGGCGGCGGTGGCGGCAGTAGCGGCAGCGTTTCCTCGTCGTGGCACAGAATTGGAAAACAAAGATAAAAACATGCCGCACAACACCACCGCCGTCCTCGTCCTCAACAGAGGAGGCAGTTCTTTCTCGTCAGTTGCACGTCGTCTATTGCATAATGACGCGCAAGATTTGTATCCCCGGCAAAAGACACTGCTATTATACGAATCACTTCGCGTATTCACCGATGACCACGTACGCGAAAACCTTTACACATACGACTTCCGCAGAGATGTCGAAGGCATCGAGAGGGTATTATATACACCAGAGGGAAAGGGAAAGAGAGTGAGAAAGAAAATGAAAAATGTACGTGTATGTGCGTGCGTGTTTGCGCGCGCGCACGCGCGTGTGTGTATGTATGTGCGTGCGTGTGCGCGCGTGTGCGTGTCAAAGAGAGAGAGAAAGAGAGAGCAAGGGAAAAAGTTAGAGCGAGATAGAAAACACGAAACAGAGAAAGATAGAAGACACTAACGTGCTTCGCCTCGTGAATAGCGTAACCACGAGACGGTGCGTTAAACGCGGACGTAGGCGCGTTTACACGGTCGAGCTAACGTTCGGTACGTTAAAATGTAATTGAAGATAAAAACACGGGGAAAATGAGGCAAGCGGCTTCCTTCGCGGTACTCTCGTAGCGTACAATGGCGGAGCAAAAAACAGATTCGAAGGCAGCTTCTTTTGGCCAGTTTCCCCTTCTATAACGCTCACCTCGGTTCGGTGGCGCACGACATAATCGCACATACACCCATCGAGATCCACGAATAATCGAGCGTTCCTTCAACACTTCACGCAACACGGCACGACTTTCATGCAACTCGCGTTCGGATATATAAATGTCCGTCACACCCAATGTACGATAATCCCTTACGATGATTCTCTTGTTAGAATTAACGCGCTTACTCCCTAACCGTTTCTGCGTCTCTTCTTGGTTATTGGTATATACGACGTTTCCGGTGAACCGAGAGTTTCCTTCCTTAATTACGGACACCGACGTTGATTTTATGGTAAAAGTCACACGAGTAACGCGAGCTATTTATCAATAATATATAGGAAATTCGACCAACTTCGGTGTTACTGAAGCGGGATCGACCAATACTGCAGTGCTGCTGCCGGATGTGGCCTTCGTGCCACGCTGCCCAATGGGATTCATTTTCTATGTATAATGTCGGCGGTAAAGTCCAATTCGCAGCTCGATACCGTGAATGCTAACGAAAAACCCTAGATTCTGCTCGAGATACTTTTCCCGCTTCTTCCATATACTATAGCACACCTGCTGATACACGTTAATTGCAAGCTCCTGTATACCGGAATTATGGTATCGCGTTTAAAATAACATAATGTTAATTCTTACACATATTTATGTACAACTACAATTAGTTACGTGTAATTAATTTGTCTTCTTAGCAAGAATCGTTCTTACATAATAAGAAAATTAGAACGTAACTTGATAAATGTACTATGTACAATATTACAATAAACAGTGATGTGTTGAAATGAGCTACATTTATTTTCATTCTGATTCATAGCTATATATATTGTAGTAAACACTTGATACGTAATCAATTTTTTGCTTCGTAATGTTAAATTGTTATACAATACGAATAAATATTTTTTAATACGTGTTACCCTTTCTTTATCAATTTGGAACATACTTTTTAATATCCATCGGATAATAATACATTGTAACGTATAATTTTTGTAAAGGATTACTGAAAATGTATAATAAGATAACATAATTGTAAGACAATCATTCAGCAATTATTATGTAAGTTTTCCACAAAAATTGTTTTAAACGTAACAGACGATAAATTTACTATCTGTAAGTCATTGCGCAGATTTAAATATTTATATTGGTGTGTTATCGGTTTAATTATCAGTAGGTTCGTTAGATGGCGACATAAATATAATAGCAGAATAATAGTGTCAATACCGTGAATGTCGTGTATAGATTAATATTTTTTAAATACGAGGAATATAATGATATCATTAAAATAAAATAATGTAAAATAATAAGTAAACAAATATATAAAAAACAATAAATAAATATCTAAAAATTCTACAAAATGGATATCGCTAAATCGTTATTTAATGTTCGTGATCATGAAGGTTATGTTGGAAAAGAAGACCATAACGTTAGTATTTTTATCTATTTGATTTTAATGAATGTTTCATTCGATTATTCTTTTTTTTTTTTTTATAAACAAAGGAGTATTAAAAGTTTGATATCTGTGAAAATAAAGAGCTTTTGTAAAGTAATATTTAGTTTACCATAAATTACCAAGTACCAGATTACACATCTGTTAGCATATTGTTCATTTGAAATTACACAATATCTTTATTCTTTAGAAAAAGTTGGAAACTGCTGCTTCTGAGGATGAATTTGAAGTAGAAGTTTCAGGATTATGTGGCGAAATTTTATCTCCCGCACCAGGAGGTCCATTTTTTGCCTTAACGCCATCAATGTGGCCCCAAGATATTTTAGCTAAATTAAATCAACCTGATGATCCCAATTCGCAACCTGAATATAGGTGTCTATAACAAATTTTTTAGTATAAAATACTATTATAACACATGACAATTTAATTTAATGCATTATAATTAATTTTCTTATGTATACAAATATAATGTATGCTAGGTTTGATGAATTCGGATTTCGTGTAGAAGAAGAAGATGGCCCAGAACAAAGTTCAAAAAAGTTGTTAGGTATCCCATTTGTTGAAGATCCCCGACATAGGTATGAAGAAATCAAATGAATAATAGTTATCAAATTAATAAAATTAATAAACCTAACATTAAATACTTCTATATTTAGACTACAATGGGTTGCTCTGTTAGAATTCAGCCATAATAAAGAAGTAGCTGAATTTTCTTGGCAAAATATGGATAGAAGATTGCCACGTACAGATAAATTACGAGATATGGTTCATCATGGTATACCTCATTCCCTGAGACCTCAAATTTGGATGAGAATGTCAGGTAAGCAACATCAGGTTCTTGAATCGATTGCATTCAATTATCTGATCTGGTTCCAAATTATGTTTCGAGGTCCCAAACAATACAAGGGTAATGAGATCTCACCCATTCCTGTCCAAAATTTTCATCGCAACAACTTCCCCCATCCCTAACATTTTACAATATACAGATACAAAATAAATTACTTTATTTAATGTTGCAGGAGCACTTCAGAAAAAATGCTCTTCTGAGATAATGTATAAAGATATAGTAAAAGCGTCGAGTAATGACGCATTGGTAACTAATAAACAGATTGAAAAGGATCTTTTACGTATTATGCCTGCTAATGCATGTTTCAGCCACCTTCATAGTACAGGAATACCACGTTTAAGACGTGTTATGCGTGCTCTTGCTTGGTTATATCCTGATATTGGGTAATGATACTTTTATGAAATAATATTGTATGTAATATTAAATAATATTGTAATATCCTTATTTATTTATTGTATAATATATTTATTTTGCAAAGATATTGCCAAGGTACGGGAACAATAGCAGCTTCTCTTTTATTATTATTAGAAGAAGAAGATGCTTTTTGGATGATGGCTACAATAGTAGAAGATTTATTGCCAGCATCTTACTATTCTTCAACGTTATTAGGTAATATACTACTAACATGTAATAAATTATGTAAAAAAAATAAAATGGATTACAATTTTAAAAATATTTCACAGGTATTCAAGCTGATCAAAGAGTACTTCGTACATTAGTAGCTAATTATCTCCCTGATATCGACCATGTTTTAGTTCAACATGATATAGAATTAAGTTTAATATCTTTACATTGGTTCCTAACTTTATTTGCATCTGTTGTACATAAGAAAATATTGCTCCGTATATGGGATATGTTTCTTTTTGATGGATCTATAGTTTTATTTCAAGTTACACTTGGAATGTTAAAAATTAAAGGTATATAATATTATCTACAATCTAGTAAATATATTCACAAGTGTAAAATATTTAATATCTTTTTAGAACATGAATTAAAGGAATTAGAAAACTCTGCACAAATATTTAATGCTCTTTCGGATATACCCGGCGATATTGACGATGTCGATCTATTATTTAAAGTAAGTTCTCATTTCCCAATTCTTATTAAAATTTGTTATACAGGTAATTAGCCAATTTCTATAACCGAAAGTTATCATCTTTTCTTAGACGTCTTTAGAAGTAAGTGGATCATTGACAGACGTTTTGGTTGAAACTCACAGACGTAGACATCTGGCCTATTTAATGGCAGATCAAGGTGGCTTAGTGGGTAATCCTGATGCTGTACCAAATTTACCAAAACAACATCTCAATAGGTATAATAAATTTAAAATTATATCGTTTGAAATGTTTTCATTAAGTTTTTAATTAAATATTTATTTATAATTAAATTTCTGATATAAACATCCTATTTCTATCTGTTATAATGGTCTGTATTTTTTTGAAGGCGTCAAATGAAAAAAAATAAATCAATGTTTCAAACGTTCTTGTTTGGAAGTTATGATACTGAAGATGATGCAAAGTCAAAAAATATTCGACAAACAGGTATATTGATGCCATGAATAAAACAAACGTGACGTTTTAAAGAAATTGACAATCACACGTTCTAAATATTTTAGAAATATTGGTTGATTTAAGGGAAGCTGTTTTGCAAGTTGCTAGACATTTTATAAATGTCGACCCGAAATTAAATAATATTGTGCTTATAGCAGATTATAGTATGGAGAGTCATGCAAAAGATCATGATAATTATGTTAATGTTTCACGCACTAGAAAAAGGAGAGCTAAGGCGTTATTAGGTATGTCATTAACATATATTTAAGTTGTGAAAATATTCCTAATTATACGTAATATTAATATACAATAAGATCATTTCTCTTCCAATTTCTATGATCACATTATACAGATTTTGAAAGACATGATGATGATGAATTAGGTTTTCGAAAAAATGATATAATTACAATTATAAGTCAAAAAGATGAACATTGTTGGGTGGGAGAACTTAATGGATTAAGAGGATGGTTTCCTGCAAAATTTGTAGAATTATTAGATGAAAGAAGTAAACAATATACGTGTGCTGGGGATGATGCAGTTAGCGAAGCTGTTACTGATTTAGTCAGGGGAACTCTGTGCCCCGCCATTAAGGCAGTATTAGAACATGGAATGCGTAGACCATCATTCTTAGGTGGTCCGTGTCATCCGTGGCTTTTTATCGAAGAAGCTTCAAATAGAGAAGTGGAAAAGGACTTTAATTCAGTTTACAGTAGATTAGTGTTATGTAAGACATATAGGCTGGACGAAGATGGTAAAGTTCTCACGCCCGAAGAGGTAGTACTATTTATATCTTTACAATAGATTATTTGATCCAAATTTGCAATCTAACGCTAACCAATTTTATTTCAGTTATTATACCGATGCGTTCAGTCAGTAAATTTAACCCATGACAATGCACATGCTCAAATGGATGTAAAATTACGATCTCTTATTTGTCTCGGATTAAATGAACAAGTGTTACATCTATGGCTTGAAGTTTTATGTTCGTGTGTAGAAGTTGTACAAAAATGGTACTAAATATATATTGAACAAAATAATAATAGCTTACTATAATTCCATTATATTTTTTATTGTAATAATTTACGTATTATTAATTTTACAGGTACCAACCGTGGAGTTTTATCAATAGCCCTGGCTGGGTACAAATTAAATGTGAATTAAGAATATTAAGTCAATTTGCATTTAATTTAAATCCTGATTGGGAATTACCACCAAAAAAAGAACAATCACAACCTCTGAAAGATGGCGTGCGTGATATGCTAGTTAAACATCATTTGTTTAGTTGGGATCTTTAGCGCACAATACGAATTTTTGTACTAAATATCGTGTATGTTATATGCAACAATAATACAAGGTAATTGTGTAGTACAAATCATTTGCTATTATGTATATGAGCATTGTATGTGCGAGCGAGCGAGCGAGCGCGTGTGTGTGTGTGTGTGTGTGTTAAATAAAAATTTGGAAATAATTTATTTATTTATAATAATAATAATAATTTATTTATTTATTATAATAATAATAATTTATTTATTTGTTATAATAAATAAATTATTTCCAAATTTTTATCTAAATATAAGTTATTTTAATCTCATTGTTTAATATAAACAAATGTTAATGAATCTCATTAAACAAGATTTTGATTGGGTTAATGACAATTAAATGTGAATTGTATATACATTCATATATACGTATGTTACATGTGATGGTTAATTCTATTTAACGAAAGAAGTTAAACGGATAAATCTATTGTGTATATCGCATTAAAATCAGCGTGATAAGTATTACTATTTTGTACTTTAAAATGTTTTAATGATAATTTGCATGCATATATTATTTATTCATGTTTAAGTTCTAATGTATACAAATATCTTTAAGAAATAAAACTTTTCATTTAAATTTATAAGATTTTTAATATAGTGTAGAAAATTTCCCTACATTACAAAATATGTTACAATGGTAAATCTTTATCTTCCAAAAGATTTTTAAGCGGGAATTTTCTGTCTTTGCGACAACATGGATCAGTCAAATTAGCATCAATAATTTTTATATTAAGTTGGTCAATCTTTTCGTCGGCCGCAGCCGATGGTCTAGACAAAAATTTATCCCAGTAAAAAGGTTCTCGTTTATACAAATTTTTATATCTTTCTATAGTTGAGTTATCAATATGTAAGTCATGTACATCTAAAGCATTTTGGAAAAATTCTTTTCCAAAATCTATTTTACAGCCGCATTTACGTTTTTTTATGTAGATGAAGTGTAAATCCATAACGTTCGTACCAGTAAAACCAGTTTTAAATAAATCTGTACCTCTCTTAAATCGAGAATATAAATTGTATGAATCATTTTCATTTAAAGCATTTTCAGGTAACATACGTTCTACTTCCATTGTTCGAAGTATAAATGGAACTACATTATCCTCATCATTTTCATCTATTCCTTTGTTAGGATTAACTTCTTTTTCCATTGTTTTTATAATTTCTTTCTTTTTATTTGTTATAAACCCACTTAATTGTTGCGTTTTGCATAGATCTTTACGTTGCTGTTGTATGTTAAGTTGTTCTTGCTCTTCCAGTTTTTTCCTAAGAGCTTCTTTCTTCTCCTCCTCTTTAATTATTACTTTTGATGCTATAGACTTTACTCTTGCATATACATCATGTATCAGTGGGCCAATAGCAGGATAGCCAAATGCACCTGCTGCATCAGTTGGACCATCTTGTCCATCTGTTCCTGCGCTCAACATTATTACTTCATATTCCGAAAATCGAGGGTAACCTTTAATTTTTGCCAACCAGTCTAATGAAAAATGTAGCGCTAATTCTTGATTTCTACCACCTTTCCCTTTTCCTTTAACTACTACTGTTGGTTCACCACCTCCAATCAATACTATTCCTTCTTCACTTACATTATCAATTAAGTTATAAATTTCATCCACTTTAGCAGCAGATAAAGAAAGTACAGGAATATCTTTTACTTTTTCAAAAAATTCTTCTTTTTCTAAAGCTTTATCCAATGCAAGACATATCAAACTTGTTATATGAACATATGCTAAACTGACATCATGTACATTACCTACAACATCAGGCCTTAATATTATTGGAGTTAACTTGTGATGATATGCTTGCAAAGAAGCTGCTTCAATCGCCACTGCATTATTTCCCAAAATAATATTAGTTACATGCTTAAATTGTTTTTTCTTTCGAGTCAGCAATTTCTTATCTTGAAATTTTTCTTTAGATGTTAAAAGTTTTTTCACATCACCGTCTACACGTTCAAATAAATTATATTTTTTCAATATAGCTATTACCTCTTTTGGACCTTTACTATTGTATATCGTTGGACCACTAGCAATTAATTCTATAGGATCATCTACAATATCAGATAATATTAAACTGATAATTGTAGCTGGATAGGCCATTCGAGCTAAACCACCACCTTTCACCATAGATAATTTACTTCTCACTATATTAAGCTCTTTTATATCAGCTCCAGCTGCTTGAAGCATTTTACAAACATATAATTTATCTTCACATTCAATTACTGGCCTCGGCATATAAAGCAATGCAGAACCACCACCGGATATCAATACAATTAAAGTATCATTTTCTGTAAGAGATTCGACTAAGTCTATAATTTCATGCGTTGTTTCTAAAGATCTATCATCTGGCTGATTATGTTCAGAACCTTCGTAATATTTTACTACGCCACTTCCTATTAAAGGAAAATATGATTTGTCTTCAGATTTCCACATCGAGTCTGTCGATACAGAGGGAACACTAACTACACCTCTCTTCAAATAACTGCCAAGCATATGTTCAAGAACTACTGCCATACCCATGACAGCTTTGCCAAAACCAACTAAATAAACATTTTCTTTAAGTTCAAAACTTTGGTCTCCAACGAATAATATTCCATCTTTAAATTTGACTTTATTTAGCATAAGAGTTTTAGGTGAAACTGCATTAACACCAGCGAAATACATATCTTTTAATACAAATTTAGATTTCTCCAAAGCTTTCGGATCTGTTGACATCTTTCTACTTGTAAATTTTACAATGCTTAATAGGTTAGATTGAGAAAAAGCTTGATTACTGAAACAATGTCAAAAGATTATTGTGAATACACATAACAAAACACTTACATTAGACTATAATTAAAATACTTACCTATACCGCGCTAATTTATGTAATATTCTTTCATAGCGCATCTCTAATCAACTAATATCACAAATGCATTTGTACGGAATAAGATTTATCAGATAAGCTCTATAAAAATTAGCTCATTTGTATTCGTAAATTTTTTCAAATACAATCTGCGCATATTAAATATACCATTTTCTAAATATTTATTCTGAACAGTATCTTTAATTGATATTGCATAAAAAGTATTGAAATGCTCATAGAAAATACAAAACATGCATGATTATGTTATATTGGCACTTAGAAATATTATAAATTGAAAACATTGTATGATTTTACGTTTTATTCTGATTCTGCATTGAACTATACATATACATGTATTACACATTTTAGAAATATTACTACAATACAACAACTACTACTAACGCTACAATTATACAAAGACAAAACTATAAAGCCAAATTGGAGTACATTTTACGATATTAAACAATATTAAATAATTTCAACAAATATTAAAACGTTCAACAAACATTAGATGCAAAACGAAAGTAAAAATTGAAAAATTTCATCCTACTCATCATTAAATAGTAGCAATGATAGTATCCGAGAGTTATTCATCCGCATATATTTTGTGGCTCTTATAAGAGCCGTTTTATATGAAACTGAGTAGGCGGAATCCGTAGAAATTTAACCACCGAATCCGTAGAGCGTTCTTCCTTGACGCTTCAGGGCGTAAACCACGTCCATTGCGGTTACAGTTTTCCTTTTTGCATGTTCAGTGTATGTGACAGCATCACGAATTACATTCTCAAGGAATACCTTCAGTACACCTCGGGTTTCTTCATAGATCAAACCCGAGATTCGTTTTACGCCACCACGTCTTGCTAGACGACGAATGGCGGGCTTCGTGATACCTTGGATATTATCACGAAGAACCTTCCTGTGTCTCTTCGCTCCTCCTTTTCCCAATCCCTTTCCTCCCTTTCCACGGCCGGTCATGATGAAAACTTTTCTTAGACACAAGAAACAGCTATCTTTGAGAGATATCCCAGAACTGTCGTTTAGCAACAGAGGTCCGCAGTTATATATCAAGCGTCGTTTAGGTTCTCCCCACCACTACCTTACTAGCCAATCGCAGAAAAGTCGGCTTCAAGTGGATCTCGCTGAGGTACAGCTGCCCACTATAATGTATTGTGCAGTTGTAACGAACATCTGCTGAAAATCTGTCAGTCAGCACACAAAGAACACATCCTCTACTGCTGTATATACTTGTGAAGGAACAGTTTTGATATAAATTGAATGATACGTATATAATAGCGTTTTGCTAACTGATCATTATATTGGAGATATTATTTACCTAGTTATCAAAAGGCAGTTCCTAAAAAGAAGGATGGTCATAAAATGTGAAATTTCTATTCCTTTAGACACTTAAAATTCTAGTAAGACATCATTCTATTAATCCTAAATTATCATAAAAGTACAATCATTTATGATTATTGGAAATATAGTAGAAAAGTTGTAAAAGATGTAAATGAAATTGACAACATCCCGAAGGGCAACATGAAAGTGGAACTTCCTAACTTAAAATAATTATAACTTCGAAATAAATGCGTCGGATGCAAGAATTCAAACTCTATGTTATTAAGAAAATTCGATATTTATACAGTATGTAAAAATGTATTATTCAAATTGTTAATTAATAACAATAAAATGCGGCGAATTAAAGTAAAGTATTACGATACTAATATTCTACGAAATACATTAGTTATTAATGTTTGTTAGTTCTAAAATAAGACGAAATGTATTGGATACGAAAAATTATTGTTATATTTTGTTATTCGCTTTTTCAAATAATAGTTTTTCAATGAAATTATGGTTAACGTCAAAGTATAGAATGTAGATATAATGTAAATACGGTTCAAGCGCGGGCGTACAGCGTACAAATGTACATATTATATACAGTGTATAGTGTAGTGCATTTGTAGTATAAAATAGAAAATATTTATTTATTTTTTTATTTATCATTATTGTTATATTGCTGCTTGCGATCTAAATAGTTCTAGCTTTGTTGGCGTTTGCACGTGTGTGCCAACGAAGAATTAATTCGCTCGAAGGATCACGATCCCTCGTTCGAAGGGAAAGAAACACTGTATGTAATTGACTATTTAATAAAACTATTTACAGAATATTAGGCCTAATAATCGTGCCTAATATTGCACGTAACTATTCTGTACAAGCTATCTTGCGCGAGTGTTTTGACAGTTTGATGTACGGATGATTCGTATTCCTTCACTATCGCCCCCGAAATAACGGAATACTTGTGCACTCTCCCTTCCAGATGTCTCCTCCTATCGAACCTTTCTCATCTCTGGAAGTTATAGAATTGATCCGTCGTCTAAACCCCAGGAAAGCATCGAGACATGATCGGATAAGTAGCAAAGCTATCAAGGAGCTTCCCAAAAAAGGGATTGCTCTCATTATCTCTATTTTTAATGGAATTCTTCGACTTGGATACTATCCTAAGTCTTGGAAAATATCATTAATTACTCTTATCCTTAAACCTGGAAAACCAATACACGAGACTAGCTCTTATCGCCCAATTAGTCTTCCACCCACTTTGTCCAAACTATTTGAGAAGATGCTAACGAAAAGACTCCTTCTACTCTTAGAGGATTTGAAAACAATGCCGGATCATTAATTCGGCTTTCGGAAGCAACATTCTACGATAGGGCAAATTCATCGTCTAACTCATAAAATCAGCCAAGATTTAAAAAAGAAAAAATATTGTTCTGCGGTATTCCTGTTCCCGCCTGCCTATTCAGTAGGCTTTCGGCAAAGTGTGGCACGAAGGACTTTTGTTCAAACTAAAGAAAATTCTACCACACACTGGTACTACTCTATCTTAAAAATCATATCTAACCGATAGATCTCTGCTGTTCACCATCTACACTGCCGATTTACCAACCTTAACAGAGATAACCACAGCGACATTTGCTGATGACACAGCTTTATCTCTGGAATACGGATGGTGCATTTTCTTTTCCTTTTTTTTTTTTTTATTTTTTTTTTAGCCCGAACGGCATAGTTATATACTCGTATCGCCCGTCGGGATAACAAATGCTGTATACTCCGTAGAATTAGGATGAATAGGGACTTGGATCCGCTGGCCATTTTTGCTTCAATTAATTCGCTTATTCGCTCACGTACTATTCTTCGCTCTACCTCGCTAAGTCTATAAGGACTTCTTTGTACGGTGATGTTAGGATCGTATTTCTAACTGGCCTGTATTTACGCGAGTACGTGGGAGACCCGTAATGCATGAATCTCTGGATTTTCAAGAACAGAAATTAATCGATTTTTATTATTACCAATTATATCAATGTCAACTTTATTAATATCGCTCTCGTTTTCAGCGGTTTTATTACAGACATTAATTATTCTGTTTTACACATAGCGAGGCTATTTTGTGTAACATTACGTCAAAACATTGACTTAAAAATTTCGCGACCAATCATGATATCGTATCTTAAAGGACATGAAAAATTATCTGCAATGCAATGGACAAAATTTGAGATGTACGTTTAATACAAGTTCCTCGCATTACTACTATCTTAGTCGTTCTTTTGCCAGAAAATCTCAAGACTACGGATTCTTTAATTAGTGAACATTCGGCTCCAGAATCGGAGTAAAAATGGAAACGACTCACCCAGATGACCTGGGTTTACCAGTTGGCGCTACCACTACTCAGAGATCGACTCACTATTGAAATCATAGTTTCTTTTCCGCAATAGCGGACAATTGGACGCGACACGTCTCTTCTCACGGCATTTGAAGCAGAATACCTTCGACGATGCGGCTGATCGGTTTTCTCCGGGGTTTCGTATATCATCCTCCGGCTCCGGCTTTATTCTTTCGCGGCACTCCGTCGCTTTATGTCCGTAACTCCCACCGTAGTGGCATCTAGTCCGGAGATCTGATGGCCTGCGTCTTTTAATTTCAGGGCCCGCTGGTAGATCATCTGACGAAGGCGCCAGCCTCTTTTTTGCGTAAGAGAAAGAGAGTAATTTCGCTTAGAAATTGATCCCGGGTCTTGATATGGCTTGTAAGTGCTATTCGTTCAACACGCTGGTCATATGACGAGTCAGTCGACGAATAACGGCGGCGTTGATCACTACTTCAGCCATAGTTAAATTTTCCCACCTCGCCTCCAGGAGGGAACGGAGACGAATACAAGAAAAGGTTCCTTAAATCTTGACCAAATAAAGCCTCCACCGACCGGTATTTGCGTAAGCCAATGTGCTGCAGTACCCTCTGGAGCACGACTTAAAGTGAAAAATAATTCGCCCTCTTGCACGGGCCTTCCCTCCATGAACAGAGGCTGACAGTTGCGCACCGTGCAACCGGATCGGCGCCCGCAGTTTCGGAATTAAAACGCGGTAGTGCTAGTTCTTTAGATTCCGCATTCTCTTTTTGCTCTCTCGGCTAAGTTAACTGGATGGTCATGAGCTGTTGCATCGTTACAACCGGCACTGATTCCACTTCTGATGTCGGGTTGTCATTGGAATGCGGGACGTATAATGAATCTTCCTGTGAATTGACCATCGTTGTTGTACACCAGATGATATTTATTGAAGAGAATGTATTACAGAGTTTAACAAGCGATAACGGTGGTTGAATAATCGAGATGTCGATGACAATGAGTTCAGGTTCGATAACGAATACACGGTCAACGGGATGACGATTGCAATTTGGAACTCGACGTACTTGTTCACTGGACTAGTCGAACTTATCGGACTAACCCCAGTCCGAGTGGAACAGCCCTTATATACTCCTCTCCGTACCTCTCTGTATCTCACGGGTCAATCTTTGTTTTTAAGGAAAGCTACTTAATTACTCCATACCTCTGTTAGGTACACGTCCCTTCCGTGACCGTGGCTACGTTCAGCGATCAGTTATGTCACTTCGAGCCCAAGCCCACTGTCATAAATCTCGGGCAAACATAATTGTCTTAACTCATAAACAGCTATTTCTCAGTTTTATTAAGTACAGCTATAATAAAATGTCTGGACTAAAGTATTGGGGACCTTCCCAAACATTCCAAAAGAAGGTCCCGATGTCCTTTCATCTCCGACATATATATATATATATGATATCCTAAAATAATAGCTACGGAAGAATTTCCAAATATTTTATGACTCTGATAAATTTGAAAATTTTCCATGAAATTTCTTATTTTAATCATTTTACAAAATTTGATAACGTGGGTCGCCTATGATTATTGTGACAATTGTGTAATAGGACAAAGCAAAATCTGAGAAGATCCTTCGTCTTGAAGATAATTTGTGGCCCTTAAAAGGGCCATTTCGTGGATATATTGTTGTTTATGCCCTCTTCTCCATTTTTCTTGGCAAAAGTGCCGTTTGAATGTTTGGCAAAACACCCCTTTGACGGTTGGTGACTCCAAATAGTAATTTGTTCAATTCCTCGTCATTACGGATGGCGAGTTGAACGTGTCTGGATATGATCCTGGATGTTTTATTGTCTCGTGCTGCATTTCCAATCAATTCTAAAACTTCAGCAGCCAAATATTCCATAACTGCAGTCAGGTAGACAGGAGCACCAAATTCCACGCGTTCGGCGTAATTACCTTTCCTCAGAAGTCTATGGATACGACTAACAGAAAATTCGAGTTTCGCTTGAACGAACGAGATGAATTTCCCTTCGCCTTCGTTTTCCCTTCTTTTCCACAACTGGACGTTTTAGATTTATACTAAAATGAAGACAAACGATTGAATAGAACAGTTATTAGGTTGTCCGGAAAGTTCTTTTCGTTTTTTAAATAGGAGGTAAGTATAAAATATATTTCCTACTGTGTACCTTTCTTAAACAATGTATGACCCTTTCTCTTCTACCACCTTTTGCCATCTCTCCGGTAGCCTCATAATGCCATTTTTCCAAAATTCTCTTGGCTTACTTTTAAAATATTCTTCGAGGCCGTTTTTCACTTCGTTTACTGATTTGGATTTTCTATCGCGAAGAAAATCCTTTAGAGGGAGGAACAAATGATAGTGCGATGGTACAAGGTCCGGAGAATTTGGAGGATGTGGTAAAACATCCCAATCAAACTCTAGAAGTTTCATTCGCGCCGCTAAAGAAACGTGTGGCTTCGTGTTATCGTGGTGGAACACGACGCCACGTCTGTTCATCACTTCAGGACGTTTTGTGATAATGGCTTCCTTAAGTTTTTCGAGCTGGGTGCAATATTTTTCACTGTTGATCGTTTGCCCTTCCGGAAGTAATTCGTAGTAGAGGATACCCTTCCAATCCCACCAAATTGAAAGCAGCACCTTCTTCGGATGAGGACCGGGTCTTGCTACTTTGGTTGGGGAACATTTATCTCGACTCGACCAAGATCGCTTGCGCGCTATGTTGTCATAGAGAATCCAGCTTTCATCTCCAGTAATTAACTTTTTTAAAAATGGCTCTTTTTTGTTGCGTTGAATTAACAAATCGCATGTCCAAATTCGATACAGGAGATTGCTCTCCGTCAATTGATGGGGGACCCACACGTCGTAGCGATTAGCGTACCCAAGCTTTGTTAAATGCCCATGAATCGTTGTTCGCGGAATGTTTAAAGCGTCTTCTATCTCACGAACACTAGACTTTGGGTTTTCATCGAGATAGGCCTTGATAAGGTCAATATCAGTGGTGGATGGACGACCGCTACGATCTTCATCTTTCAGATTAAAATTTCCGGCTCTAAACCTCCTAAACCAATTCCTGACTGTTTGAACGGTTACAGACCGATCACCATAAACGTCACAAATCTCCTTTGCAGTGTTTTTAGGTGTACTGTCTTTTTTAAAGCAATGAAACATAATATGACGAAACTGCATCTTTTGGTCTTCCATCTTTCATCACGTAAAATACATTCGATACACTTTCTATTGACATGGAGAATCGTTCTCTTGCCTTATTCCCTTACTTGAAGAGTGTAAACGAATACGCAGATGGGTACAAGAGCATCATTTATATAGGGTCCGTAGCAACAGCAGCTGGCCAATCGCTGACGAGCAGCGTTCTCATTGGTTCGGATATACAATAATTTTATAAGCTGTTATTTTATATTATTTTTATAAATGAATGATCTTTTAGCTTGATAATATATATGAAATTTAAAATTTCATTCTTAATATATAATATATATATATATATATATATTAACATAACACAATTATATTTAATAATAACAATTATATTTTATATAAGGCAATAATCTAACAAAAATCATTTTTTATATTAATATATAATGTTTAAATATTGATTGATAGAAAAAAGCTTTTAACGCGTATTTAATGAAATATATTTTGTTTAAATATCTCTCCATAAATTATAACTGCAATTGCTTTTAGAATACTTATTGCGTTATTTCTTTCACCGTATTCTTCATTTTGAATATGTATATATTTATATATGTATTGAATAAAAGACGTACATGTTCGCATTTGCTTCGAAAAGGCAGTTTAAAATTTAGAACGCGAAATATAAAAAATTGATTATGTGAAACAATTGTTACTTAATATTCTTTAATGTAAATTAATTATTTTGCAAAGAATCATAGATATATTTGAAATAGAGAACAATTTAATTCTTAAGGATAAATATCTGCTATCTCCTAATTTGATCATAAATTACCTAAAAAAGGTCTATATACATATACATATATATTTTTTTTTTACAAGATTCAATAAAAAGGAAGTGGTAGAAATTGGTAATAGTTACTATATAAATATAAATTTTACTTTATAATAAGCACTTTAAATAAATTATATACTATTGTAATATATTAATTAATTATGCAATACTAATGGTATAGAAAAGGGAAGAAATAATTCAAAAGATTGGCCGAAACCAAGAATAAATGTACTAAATTATTATTAATTTACTATCAACCTACTCCTTTACCTATTGCATTATTCTTCCTTTCTATCTCACAAACACGAGCTTCGGAAATAATTTTTATTTATAAGTATTGAAGTTACAAACTATGTGAAAATATTTTATTAACATATTCTATTGTTTTAGTTTATCAATATGCGTACATACATATATTAATTTTATTGCGTTAAATTTTTAAAGCTACATATTTTCTCTTTCACTATATTTAACTTTCACTATAAAATACATGATATTTGTTAGTTCAATTTTGTTATACACATCCATTAAGTTCTTTAATATAAAAAAAAGGATACTATATAACTTTTACACTTTTAATTTGTAAAAAAAGGCCTTAGAAATATGTTAGATATGTTACGCGTATAAAATCAATTGTATCGTGGAGAATGTAACGGTAGCAGCAGCGCGCCAATCAGATTGTAGAAAGGCATTAACAGTTCCAAGCTGGATTATGATTGGTTCAACGTAGCCCCTGTTCCAATGTATAAAAGGAATGCGTTCTCACTGCGCTCAGTATTCTCTGAAAGAGTAAGTCGTACGGTTGTACTCATCGACGATAATTCGAAGATAATCTGAAGCATCATCATGCCGCCGAAAGTTAGTGGAAAAGCTGTGAAGAAAGCTGGTAAGGCTCAGAAGAATATTAGTAAAGCTGACAAGAAGAAGAAGAGGAGGAGGAAGGAAAGCTATGCTATTTACATTTACAAGGTGTTGAAACAAGTACACCCTGACACCGGTATATCCAGCAAAGCGATGAGCATCATGAACAGTTTCGTCAATGATGTCTTCGAACGCATTGCAGCAGAAGCATCAAGATTGGCGCATTACAACAAACGTTCTACAATTACATCTCGTGAAATTCAAACCGCTGTGAGACTTCTACTTCCCGGAGAATTAGCAAAACACGCAGTCAGTGAAGGCACCAAAGCAGTCACCAAGTACACCAGCTCAAAATAGACGTTCACAAATTGTTTAAAACAAAAACGGTCCTTTTCAGGACCAAAAAATTTTCAAACAAGATGGAACATTTACTTACGTTCTGAACATAATAGTAACATAGTAGGAAACTTTATATTTTTTCATATACATATAGACACATACACTTTGCCTTAGAATATTTTACCATGAGATGAAATAGTAGTGAATATATATCTTGTATATTTTGATTACTTTAAATTTAATACTATGCACGCATATGCAAGCTTCGAATTATGCAAATTTTCATACTGTGATAGCACATTTTGGTAGCGTTATATATATATATATATATAAAGAAATTAAGGTAGAATGGTGTTGTTTATTACAAAATTGATCTTTTGTTAATGCAATGATTAATAATACTACAATTTTATATAGAATAACTTTCTATTTCTTAACTGCGTAATTATTTATAAAAGAGAAATCATTTGATGCTTGAATATACTTCAGTTTAATTGTATGATTTTCATTGATAAAACGAAATTAGGTTTTCGTACCTTTTATATTCTAATAAAGGATACATAGATATGATTCATCTTGATAGATTCATCATGAATCATGGTAGTGATTGTTAAGTAGTTGATATTATAATAATATGAATGTATTAAATATAAGTATATTCGGCTAAAATTTAACCTTAAAATGTGAACATTAAAGACAGCCTTATCTAGTTTTATTTCTTCAAAAATTGAAAATTTTGCGCACTTTTTGATAAGTGTGAAGTTACGTGTGATACTCATTTTGTTTTTCACCAGATCCTGACTGAGTAACGAAATTCCCTAAAAAGTTTATTAATCACGCATGCTAGGTTTTCAAAACGTGTGTATGCCAATAACTTTCTATGATAGTACGTATACTACTTGCGTAGTATGGAAACGTTGTGATTACAGCTATAAAGGTAGAAGCGGGATTATTGCGAGTGATTCATTTGTACTTACATTTATTTATAAGAATTTTAAGTGGTCTAATATTTGACACGGTAGTTAAAAAAATTTCGTGGAAATTTCTTCATTAATCAGTGACAAGCTAACGTATTTGTGAAAAACTGTAAACATGTCTGACGAGAAGAAGGTAACATTTTCTAACCTTAAAATTGATGCAACGGTAAGTGATGATTCAAGAACATCCTTTGTTACAGGAAACTAAAGCAGAATCGGAGCACATAAATTTAAAAGTATTGGGACAAGATAGTGCAGTGGTTCAGTTTAAAATTAAGAAGCACACACCACTCAGGAAATTAATGAATGCCTACTGTGATCGTGTGGTAAGAGTCTGTATTTAATTTATCATTATAATTTGAAGTTACACTCTTGAATTATAAAATGGTGTGTATATAATTTATGTACCTTTGTATAGATAAATATCTATATTATATCTATATCTACATTTGTATCTAAATAATCTAAACAATTAGAGATCATTATATTTGTAGTAGTAAGAGTATTATATTTTTATATAGGGCTTGGCGATAGCAGCAGTAAGGTTTAGATTCGATGGAGAACCCATAAACGAATTAGATACACCAACAACCCTTGAGATGGAAGAAGGAGACACAATAGAAGTTTATCAGCAACAAACAGGAGGATTGTGTTGAGATTTAAGATTGTCGTTCGATAGTTTAAAAATGGACTTGATAAAAAATTTCTGTTCCAGTGCTTACTTCAGAAAAGAGGCATGAATTATATTTCATTTTTCTGATACAACAAAATGCTTCATTTCATAATGTAATGTGAGGAAAACTGTTTACACATTTTGTATATTTTAAACTTAACATCTATTAGGTTGTAGCATAAATAAATTCGGTCAAATAAAGAAAAATATTGAGTTTAACCGAACTTACTTATGTCACAACCCAATAAGTATAGTTTGATCTACATGTTGGTTTTATCCGAAAAGTCACTTTTTTACACACATTTTATATTTCGTAAAATAATAACTTAAGATTACAATAATTTTTTGCATTGTATTATTACTTGAGATTTTTAATTATTCTGCTTCCTTTCTATTTATAAAAATTAAAAGAACTCTATTTTTCTCATAATGTATCAGTTCAATACATATTAATTTGGCTGAAAATATTGCAAAACAAGCTTATTGCTATGTTACTGTTAGTGATATACATTCTAAATGAAGGCACATTAGTTGCCTCTTCAGCATTTTGCACTATGTAGAAAAACATCTACATCATACAAACACATGTTAATTACAATACATAAGATTCTTTGTAAATGATTTTCATAAAAAAAAAATTTACTAATGTAAAATCTCAAATTCTCTTAATAAATTTCATCTTTATAGGTACATCTGTTTATTATAACGATGTACAGATAGGACAATGGCGAAAAACATTATTGGAAAAGTATTGTGTTAATATTTAATAATGTAACTATTTTTAACAAGTTCGTAAAAATTTCGTTTGTCTTTCACAATTCAACCCTAGTGTTAACATTACATTTTTACTTTCCATGAAAATAATATTACTTTGTATATGAACAAAATAATAAATTGTGTCTTATCTTTTCTATAACAGCTTATTTTTCAGTCATATTCGTTTTCTTTCGTGGCAAGTTATAGAATTCTCAAATTTGGCAGCTTACATAAACCGGCATAATTTACTTCTACAAAAATAGGTTCTAAATATCTTTATATCATTATTCAATAAATTTAAAGTAATTATTATCATAATGTTTATAGCATGTAGTGAAGTAGTGATCAACAATTAAAAAATGTACCTATCAGTTTTTTGCCAATATCGTTTTGTAGTTTGTCCAATACTAACATTGGAAGTACCTAGGATAATTATCACCATGGTTGTATATATAGGTGTAGGAACTCCTGCGACGGGGGGAGGGGGGGTAAGGCTCTTAGTGATCGGACGAAGTTGGTCAATTTATCCGCAGTAAGGCGTTCCAATAGAGAAGTTAGGATTCGTTGCGTAACGCTATCGTGTAGAGATAGCCCGTACCTAGTTCTCGGTTGTCCCTGTCTCTATCTCTTCCTCTCTTTTTTCTGAATCCGGTCACGTACTGGATTCACGGCGGGCCGAGTAGCATAAATACTGCATAAATGATTATTATGATCATATTATTATTATTATTTTGTTTTTAACTAATGTCTAATAAACATTATATAATATAAATATGTTTTTCATTACTAAAAACCTATGTAAACTCTAAAATTATACTGTAAATTTGCTTTATCAATAAAAATTTTAATAACATTGAAATGTTTCAATCATGCATAATATTTTGGACATCATATTATTTACGTACATTAATAGCGTTAATAGCTACACATTAATGAGTTAATAAAACTAAAAATGTGCTTACAATAAACATATTTCATTAAGCGCGCCAAATATAAAAATACTAAATCTATATTTACATATTTGATTTGGACCTTGTAATTTTGTTAAAACTTTTTGTTGGAGATAATAATACATATTTAATAACAGTTTATAATTAATATTCATTTAAACAACATTTTTCTATACTAGATGAAATATTGTATATGTATTTACTTCAAATAAATGGAGAAAAATTATGAAAAATAGTTCAGTTCAATCATTGATTAAGCTCAGTTTAAATGATTTAGTTTATATCCTTTATCTTCAATGTTTTCATCAAAGGATGACGCTAAATACAAAATCCTAGATTCTCGATCGCAGTGTTCTATAGTGACCGATTTGTAAAGCACCACTTCCGACATTAAGAGTCTTACCCTCTCCATTGGTGTTTCCAGTCTTGTGTATACGATCGTGCTTAGCAGAGGAAACCTACGGAAAGGAAATTCCTCTTTGTTACCACTTATCATTCGTGGACATAGGAATATCCTACGAACTTTATTCTATTCTGAGGGACTTTATTTTTTAAACGTTGTAAGAAATATCAAATATAATTTCAATCATTTAATCGTCTGTTAGAGAATCAGTCTACCTAATATGTTAAAGAACATGGCGGTTAGTTGATGCAAAGGTCTACGTAAACAAAACGTTGTTTCACTAATTTTGTAATTAATAAAAGTTTGTAAATAGTAAAATCATAATAAATATATATAAGTATATACGCATAATGAACTGTAAATAAATAAATGTATGATATACAATTAAGAACTGTGCAATTAATATGTGCTAGTGCTGTACGTTTACTGTATATTCGGAAAACCGATATCTTTTTATGAAAATTTAACATCATACTAATTTCTTGAATTTTAATTATAACAAAATGGCCGATTCTGAAGAAGAAAATGATAAAGACATAACATCTGGGATCAATATGACTGGTTTTTTGTTTGGCAACATTGATGACAACGGTCAACTGGAAGATGATATTCTTGATCCAGAGGCAAAGCAACATATAGCTTCACTGAATAGGCTTGGATTAAGTTCGTTTATTCGTGAAATGATGCAAAATGACGATATCACAGAAGAAAAAGATAATGAATGCAATGATAAGCCTGAAGAAAAAAATGATATGATTGACGAGAAAGATACCAGTTACGTTAAGAAATCACCTAGTGCTCTTGACTTTTTTGATATAAATGAATTAGCTGAGGACGAAAGAGAAGAAAACGGTAAGTATAGCAAAAATATAACTATCAAAAGATTTTTTCAGTTAAAAATAAAATTTTATAGACATATATAAATATAGATATTACTTTAACGAATAGGTAAACAGGACATGTTTGAAGTAAAAACTGAAAAGGAAAATGCTGATTATGATGCCGATGATGAAGAGGTTGTTAATAAATCTGATACACAATTAATGCCACCTCCTCCAATTCCTGAAGAGAAAGAAGCACTTACTGCAGAAGAAGCAGAAGCTGCACGTCAGCGTAAATTAGAAACTCCTCTTGCTTCTATGCTACCATCAAAATATGCCAATGTTGATGTTACCGAATTGTTTCCTGATTTTCGAGCTAATAAAGTTTTAAGGTTTTCAAGATTATTTGGTCCAGGAAAGCCTAGTAGCCTTCCACAAATATGGAAGGGTGTTAAAAGGAGACGTAAAAAGAAACGACATCATGATATTAGAGATTCTGATTCTGGCTCTGATCAGGAGGAAAAAAAAACGAAGTTTAAAGTATGTACGAATAGTGGTTCAATTTTACAGTGTATCAATTGTATGTTAATTAAATATTTATGTGTATATTAGGGCTGGGTGATGCAATATGGTCCAGATCCAACACCAGATATATGTCGTTCCGATGATGAAACAAAGTTATTAATGCCAGTAGAAGATAAAGAACAAGTTGATAAATCAGGCGAAACTGGAGAAAATGGAGATATGGGACCAAAAGTTGCAGATTGGCGATTTGGACCTGCACAGCTTTGGTATGATATGCTTCAAGTTCCAGAAACTGGGGATGGTTTTAACTATGGATTTAAAATCGTTGACAAGGTATTTAATTTGTATAAAACAAAAATATGAAACCAAAATATGAAATATCAAACATAATTTTGAAGTTGTAATTTAATATTTTTACAAATCAATTTATCATGGATAATGCTATTGTTATGTTTCTAATAGTTAGATGAACAAAGCAATAAAGATAATAAAGATACCAAAGACGCTAATGAGGAATTTTCTGATGATGCATTTTTAATGGTATCACAATTACACTGGGAAGATGATGTCATATGGAATGGTGATGATATAAAGCATAAGGTACACAATATCTTAGTGTAAGATATTCTTAATTAAATATTTATATAAGTTAACAAGTAAGAATATAAATACTTTGAAAGGTATTACAGAAATTAAATAGTAAAAATAATGCAGCTGGATGGGTACCATCCAGTGGGAACAGAACTGCTCAGGCATTCAGTCAACCAGGCAAAGGAGCACCTGTACCAGTCGCATCAAACGTTCGATTAGCCACTTCGCAAATTACAACTCCATTACACATGCAATCTCAGAAAACTAAATTGTAAGCAAATTAGTAATCTATTTGTTATGCTATACTAGAAAATTACTGCATATATATATATAATTTTTTTTTTTTCATTTTTACTTCTACTTTTATCAATAGGAATATGAATAAAGGGAATCAACAACAAAATCGGGAAGAAAATTACGATGATACTTGGTACTCTATTTTTCCTGTAGAAAATGAAGAATTGGTGTATGGACTTTGGGAAGAAGAAGTAATTTGGGATCCTGAGAATATGAAGAAGATACCAAAGCCTAAAATTCTTACTTTGGATCCAAATGATGAGAATATTGTTCTGGGTATTCCTGATGACATAGATCCAGCACTGGTTCATAAAGATAATGGACCTCAACCAAAAGTAAAAATACCTCATCCTCATGTGAAGAAAAGTAAATTATTACTAGGAAAAGCTGGAGTAATTAACGTATTGGAAGAAGACACTCCACCTCCACCACCAAAATCACCTGATAGAGATCCATTTAATATTTCAAATGATACGTAAGTTAATAATTTAATAATTTTAATTTGCACAAAAAAAGATAATTTTATTATTTTCTGTGTTATTTAGATACTATATGCCGCGATCGTCAGAAACAACATTACGATTAAAAGTTGGAGGTGGAAATTTGATACAACATAGTACGCCAGTAGTAGAATTACGTGTTCCATTTGTTCAAACTCATATGGGCCAAATTCGGCTTCGAAATTTCCATAGACCACCTTTAAGAAGATTTAGCCATGGACCGCTTGCTCATCCTGGTCCACATTCTGTCCTGCCATTAATAAAGCATATCAAAAAGAAAGCCAAAGTATGTATTATGCTTTATTACATTGTTTGTTAAGTAGGAACAAGAATTAAATGACGTTTGTCTATTAGCAAAGAGAACAAGAAAGAATTGCATCTGGTGGAGGTGATGTCTTTTTCATGAGAACTCCTGAAGATTTAACTGGCAAAGATGGTGAATTGGTACTTATTGAATTTTCTGAAGAACATCCTCCGTTGATGAATCAAGTAGGAATGTGTTCCAAGGTGAAGAATTACTACAAGAGGAAGGCAGGCAAAGATCAAGGACCACAGAAATACAAATATGGTGAAACCGCTTATGCTCATACTAGCCCATTTCTTGGAATTCTTACACCTGGTCAAAGTATACAAGCAGTGGAAAATAATATGTATAGAGCGCCAATTTATGAGCACAAAATTCCAGAAACAGATTTCTTAGTTATAAGAACAAGGTATTTCAATAACATTTCTTTATTGAAATTATTTATAACATGAAGAATGTATTGCAACTAATAAATTTTTTTGTATACCTAGACAACAATATTATATCAGAGAAATGGATGCTTTGTTTGTTGCTGGTCAAGAATGTCCATTATATGAAGTTCCAGGTCCTAATTCAAAGAGAGCTAATAATTTTGTGAGAGATTTTTTACAAGTATTTATATACAGATTATTTTGGAAATCTAAAGATACGCCCCGACGTATTAAAATGGATGATATTAAGAAAGCATTTCCTTCGCATAGTGAGAGTAGTATTAGGAAACGTTTGAAACTGTGCGCTGATTTTAAAAGAACAGGTATTTATTATTGCATAAGTTATACTGTAAACTGTTTGAATTACCTTTGTATTATAAGTTAATCTGACAAACATTAAACTCTTTCATATTAGGCATGGATTCAAATTGGTGGGTTATAAAACCCGACTTTAGATTACCAACCGAAGAAGAGATTCGAGCGATGGTGTCTCCGGAACAATGTTGCGCTTATTTTAGTATGATCGCAGCTGAGCAAAGACTAAAGGATGCTGGTTATGGTGAAAAATTCCTATTTACTCCTCAAGATGACGATGACGAAGAAATGCAATTAAAAATGGACGATGAAGTCAAAGTCGCGCCTTGGAATACGACACGAGCGTACATTCAAGCTATGAAAGGTAAATGCTTGCTACAGCTAGCAGGACCAGCTGATCCAACAGGTTGTGGTGAAGGATTTTCCTATGTTCGAGTACCAAATAAACCCACGATTAGTAAGGTAAATATTTAATATTCAGTTATAGTTCTCTTTTTGCATATTTTATATTCTAAATCATTCGTTTCCTAACTTTAATTAGGAAGAACAAGAAGCTCAACCAAAAAGGACTGTGACTGGAACTGATGCCGACTTAAGAAGGTTATCATTAAATAACGCAAAAGCGTTACTTCGAAAATTTGGTGTACCTGAGGAAGAAATTAAAAAATTATCTCGGTGGGAGGTAATCGACGTTGTTAGAACGTTGTCAACAGAAAAAGCTAAAGCTGGAGAAGAGGGCATGACTAAATTTTCACGAGGAAATCGTTTCTCTATAGCTGAGCATCAAGAAAGATACAAAGAAGAATGTCAGAGAATTTTTGATTTACAAAATCGTGTTTTATCTTCTAATGAGGTTTTGAGTACAGATGAAGGCGAGAGTTCTGAAGAAGATAGTTCTGATATAGAAGAGATGGGTAAAAATATAGAAAACATGCTTTCCAACAAAAAAACTAGTACCCAATTATCACTCGAACGAGAGGAACAACAACGACATGAATTACGAAAGATGTTAATGGGTGAAGTTCAAGAACAAGACAAGAAATCTAAAGAGAAAAAGAAGGACGACGAAGAGGATAGCCCTGTAAATAACTTTAACTCGCAACAGGGTAGAGTTCTTAAAATCTATCGGACATTTAGAAATCCAGAGGGCAAAGAATATACAAGGGTAGAATTAGTAAGGAAGTCTGCGGTAATAGATACTTATATAAAAATCAGAAATTCTAAGGATGAAACGTTTATTAAACAATTTGCAACGTTGGACGAGGCACAAAAAGAAGAAATGAAGAGAGAGAAAAGAAGGATTCAGGAACAATTACGTAGGATTAAACGAAATCAAGAACGTGAACGTATGCTTGGTGGCCCAATGGCAGGGAACAATGCATCATTGAGTAATATATTCGATCGTAGTAATACCAATACCCCAACCACTACGTCCTCAAACAGTATCCTTCCATTCTGTAATTCATTCCAATCTACTTCTTCTGCTTCTAAACATCCTAAACCGGAAGTATCTCCTACTAAACGTAAAAAACCTAAACTTAAACCAGATCTCAAACTGAAATGTGGTGCTTGCGGTAATGTAGGTCACATGCGTACAAATAAAGCTTGCCCTTTATATCAGAATAGCATAACTACAGCACCCGTGAATGTTGCGATGACAGAAGAACAAGAGGAAGAAATTGAGAAACAGCTTAATACAGATGATCAAGATCTTGTTAATGTAGATGGAACTAAAGTGAAATTATCATCTAAATTAATTAAGGTAATTTATTTACTTTTTTAAAACAGTTAGTATTCTTTTAAATGATTATTATATATTAATTTATAATTTTGCTTTTGTAGCATGCCGAAGAAATGAAAAGGCGTACATTACTCTTGAAAGTTCCTAAGGAGGCAGTAAGCTCTAAGAAACGAAGGAGAGCTACCGGAGATGATCATTGTGATTATCTTAAACGACAACAGAGACCTGCTAATAGACGTAGAACAGATCCTGTTGTAGTTATGTCTACAATGCTAGAAAGTATACTTAACGAAATGCGAGACCTACCTGACGTTCAACCTTTTTTATTTCCTGTTAATGCCAAAGTATGTTCTATTTTTATTAAACTTTTTTATATAAATCCACTTTATAATTGTCTGCAACTGAAGAATTTATCTACACATTTCATAAATAGGCTGTTCCTGATTATTATAAAATTATACAAAGACCTATGGATTTACAAACCATACGTGAAAATTTAAGATTAAAGAAATATCAAAGCCGAGAAGAATTTTTGGCTGACGTTAATCAGATTGTAGAAAACTCAACTCTGTATAATGGATCAAAGAGTTCATTAACAGTAGCAGCTAAGCGTATGCTGGAAACTTGTGTAGAAAGACTTGGAGAAAAGGAAGATCGTCTGATGAGATTAGAAAAAGCAATTAATCCTCTACTAGATGACAATGACCAAGTTGCTCTCACTTTTATCTTGGACAATGTTGTAAATAATAAATTGAAATCTATGACAGAAGCTTGGCCATTCTTGAAACCAGTTAATAAGAAATTAGTGAAAGATTATTATAATGTTATTAAAAGACCTATGGATCTAGAAACTATATCCAAAAAGGTATCTGGTAAGTTAAACTCTATTTAAAATAGCGTTGCATGTTATCAATTTCCTGACAAATATTTGATTACACCTATTTCTTCCAGCGCATAAGTATCATAATCGCCATGAGTTTCTTAGGGATATTGAACAAATTTTGGAGAATTGTACAGTGTATAACGGAAAGGAATCTCCATTTACGCAGAAAGCAGAATTGCTAGTGAAAGTTTGTAAAGAAACATTAGATGAGGTACTTAAGGGCTCTTTTTTTAGGAATATTTATTATATATTAATTATTATATTTTAATCTTATATTCACATAATCAAATTGTCTTGCAGTATGATGAACATTTAACACAATTAGAAAATAATATATTATTGGTACAAAAGCGAGCAATGGAACAAGCAGACATTGATCCTTCATGGCTTGGACCAGATGAGGAAAATTATACCATTGTAGAGCCTGAATTTAGAGGGGTACAATATTTATCCGTAAAAAAACAGATGTTCAGTTCTTCCCTATAAGAAATTTTATAAATTATGGTGTTTTTTTCAGAGTCAAACAAGTTCGCCAGAAAATCCATTCGGTAAATCGAATATGGATGATTTTGATTTTGTGGACGTGGAAGGCGACATGGAAGGTGATGGTAGTAGAAGCGTGAATTCGAAAAAGAAAGATGTCCTTGAAGAAGGTAGAGAAGATTTTATAAAATTATCTTTAAATGTATATCTTTAAATGAAAATTTCATTATATACTTTGTTGCAGATTTACAATTCTCTAGTGAAGATGAATTTGATGAGGTTCCATTCGGTACGGATGAACAATCGGAAAATGCGGAAATGGAAACACTTGAGCTAAATGAAGTTAGAGAAGGTACAGAAAGTGGAGTAGTACTAGCAGACGATGATAGTCAACAAGCAGCAGAAGCTATGGTTCAATTGGGTAATGTCGGCTTTTATATGGCGGACCAACAATTGCTTCAGCAAGGTTGGTAATTGGAATGAAATACTTTATAAATTTATTTATCATTTTATCATTTCATTAATTAAATCGTATGTTTCTTAAATTATAGATGAAAGTATGGATGTTGATCCTAATTATGATCCTTCAGACTTCTTGTTGGCTGGTTTGCCAGCAAGAGATGAGAAAAGTGAAAACAAGATACAAGATGACCTCGCTGTCTCTGAAAGCGATGATGATACAGAAAATAACGCGAAACAAAAACAAAAAACACCACAACAATTACCACAACCAGAGGAGGATGTTGGTGGTGATCTTTGGTTCTAAAAAAATGTTATTATTTCTTTTAGCAATAATACTATTTTGTAGTTTACTTCTTAAATTAGAAGACTTGTATTATAAAATGCGACGAGAGAGAAAAAGCAAGATATTTATTTCTTATAGGAATAATTACATTTCAACATTTGAAATTGAATGAAATATGTATGTTTTGTTGTTTAGATATGATTTTGTAAAAAGTAAAATGAACATCTAATGCATATCTGTGAATATTATATATACATATATGTAAATACATAGTGAGAAATTGTTTTTTAAATATCATGTGTATATTTGATCCTTCATATAGAGCGAGTACATTTGTATAAGATTTATAAAAAAAAAAAAAAAATAATTGAATAGAAAAAGCTGCAAATTCAGTTATATTTACTTAGAACTTAGTTCTAATCAAAATTCTGTTTGTAATGTTCCTTTACAAATATTAATATAATATCATTTAATAATGATTAGTGACGAAGAATTGAGAACTAGAATGGATTATATACTTGAAATGTGTTCTACATCTCTAGATTCACAACGTGAACAAGACAAAATGTTTGACAATATAATTAGAATAACAAAAAATGCATTACAAGAGCAACTATTGACTTATGAACCAAACGCTATTATTATATGTATTCTTAAACTCCTCTTGTATTATAATGAAACTTATTTTCAAACGTATAACATGTGCGAATGGAAACGGCGAAGAAAATGTCGACTTACAAGAGAATGTTACATTACTTTATTGCAAATATACATTCCTCAAAAGTCTAACGAAATTCTAGAAACTGTAATTAACACAATTTATGAAAATAAGCTTTGGGAGTTTGAAACCTTTTGTTTTGAACTTATGTGCAATTTATTGGAATATGGTATTAATGCATCATCAATGATTCATATTATATGGGACAGAATCGAAGCTCCAAACATAAATATAGAAGATACAAGAAAAATCATAAGAATATTATACGAATTATTAGATGTTTATAATTGGCCAGATACATATGAAACAATAGTAGTTATTGAAAGAATTTTAAATCTTTTTTATATTTCTATAACTAGTGCACATGCAACTGTTGATTTTCTACCATACGCAACACTTAAAAAAGGTTTGGAAGTCTGTATTATTAATATGGTAAAACATATATATAACGATCATCTTTTGATCATAGTTCAACATATGTGTTCATGGGTTGTTGAGAAAGGAATGACTGATGAAATTATTCTAGAATTTGGTAGTACACTTGAATACACAGCCTACATACATGAAGTAACTCTATATGAAAAAGCTTTAACTCCAAAAATATTTCCATTATTAATGGAAATGATAGCATCGACAAATAAAATAACTAATTTATTAGGTAACAGAGTTATTCAATATTTGCTTGATAGAAAAGGAAATAAAATGAATTTTAATACACCTAAGATATTTTTCAAAGATACTCAATTTGATCTCAGCATAGGTTCATGTTTTAAAGAAGATAAGCTATTCTGTAAACTTCACAGAGAAATTTTGCACGATAGCCTTCTAAAAAGTATCATAATTCATTGTGCATCCCGTATGAATTTAGAATCAACTTATTGTACGATATGTCTGATTGCTGTAGAGGTACCATGTGGATTTACAGCAGCAGCTCTGGTTTGTCTTTTAATGAATTTGCAAGATGCAACTTTGAAGCGAAATAGGCATGATGAAGTATCTTATCATTTACATGCGACAGTGATAGCAATTATGTCTCTTTTATGCTGGATTCATAAAGCTGAAGTATTTTATGAATACGTGAATAAAGTAATGATGGAAAGGGCACAATGGGCTCCACATCTAAATCCTCCTATTCAATCTCAATATAATTTCGCAGCACATCATATACTTTGGAACAAGCCAGAATTGTTTTTTATAGATTGGGAAGCTCGTTATGGTTTGTGGAAATGTTTTCGTTTACGCGAAACTGAAGAGACACCGGAAGTGTGAATATTCATCGAAAATTACGATACATGTATATATTATGATACTAAAATAAATATTATGTGACTATTGAATATCAAGATTCTATGTGATATTACAAATATTAATAAATGATTTCAATTACCGATATTTTTATATTTTTCTTAATAACTATCACTCTTGGTTCACAGTTTAGGCGTGAAATTTGACAATTTTTCTTATAATAATCATGAAATGTAATCATCAAATTACTCATACAAATAATTGTCATCAAAATGGCTGTATTTCGATATTAAATAGCGTAATTCATACTATTACGCATTAAACAAAGGCAACAAAAATTGACAGTGGGTGGTATTATATTAAATATCTTATCATAATCTGTACTTTCTAAATGTGAAACAATATTAGTATAATCCAAGTTTGTTTGTAATTAAAAAGCATGATAATTTATCTCAAGTTATTGATATTTGTTCCTCCATCTTACATCATTCTGAACACTTTTTGATTCGTCAAAACATTTATTTTATAAACTATAAATTGTAATTTAAAATTAGACATGAATTGTTTGAAAATTGATGAAACGTTGCTTTCTAATCCTCGAGAAACTCTGAAAAAGTGGTGACAATGAAGTTAAATGAATTTTTTAAGCGTATGTCATAGTGCAATTATTAAAATCGTATTGTTTACATAACGAACATCAGCTTCGGTGGATTATTTTCGTCAGATCGTCAAATTGCGTTTCAATAAAGGTTAACTTTTTAAATAAATAATAATGTTTATTGTTCCTTTATTATCAGTGTATCCTTTGTGACAATATATTGTTTTAAAGAAAACAAAGTTTTAACATGTATATTTAACTTAATATGTAAATTTTTATTATTAATTTCAATTGTATAAATGCTAAATAAAGTTTGTTTAAATAATATATTGAATAGAGTACAATAAAAATTATATAAGTTACTAGTATTTATAAATAATAATTTTTGTTATAAATGTTTATTTTTCAGTTATTCAAACATTTTTAAAACGTTTTAGAAAGAAAGAATAAAGAAACAATGTCTGGAGAACAGTTTTCCTTAGTTTGGAATAGTTTCCCAAGAAATTTGTCCTCTGGATTATATACATTATTAACCGATGAGCAGTTAGTAGACGTAACATTAGCTGCAGAGGGTCAAATACTACGTGCACATAAATTAATATTGTCAGTTTGTAGTACATACTTCAGGGAATTGTTCAAGGTATATTTAAACTTATTTCACATAGTTTACGTTTATATATTCTATAGTATTAAAGTACTTGTAATAATACAGGGAAACTCTTGTAAACATCCGATAGTGATTTTAAAAGATGTCAATTACCGTGATCTGTCAGCAATGCTTCACTTTATGTACCAAGGAGAAGTTAACATTAAGCAAGAAGATATTGCTAGTTTTTTGAAAGTTGCAGAAACTTTACAAATAAAAGGTTTAACTACAGAAACAGAAGAGGTACGTTCGAATCAGACATACAAATTTAAAGGATAATAAGATAAATAAAAGAGTGAATTTTATCTTATAGAAACTTGGAGAAACTTTAACAAAGAATGCAGGGAACTTGGATCAAATATTTAACACAGAAAACAGCAGTATTAATTGTATTAATTCAGATACAAATGCTCCTAGTTCCGAGGAACAAGGACAATTTATACAGAAAAACCAGCAATGTAAAAACCGATTATCAAAAGATGAATTACACAGTAACGAATTTATAGAGAATACAAGTGTCAGTGACATGTGTTGTCAACAAGAATCTAATTCAATTCATAATATACAAGATATACAAAATAACAGTTCGACAAGTATAGAAGAGGAACCATTAGACTGCACAGCTGATATAAATCACATAGAATCGGCAAAGCAGGGACCACTGGATTATACACTTGACATAGATACAGAAGCAGGATATAAAACATGTTTGCCTAACGAGACGCTTTATAAGCCTGAAGAAAATTTACAGACAAAAGGTATTATTTTTACATGTTTTATTAGTGTAATCATTTCAAAAGTTATGTAATTAGTAGGCCGATGACTATAAAGACATCATTCGGAGCTGAAAAATATTACATTTGCTGAATGAATGAGTACTTAGAAAATGAGTACTAGAGAAAACAAGATGATTAAAATTAGCGAAGAGACTACAGTTACTGGCTGTTGATGCAAAAGATTTGACACACTCAACTGTTTTCGTCGATGGATATACAGTTGTACAAATTTTTTTTAGTATATGTAGCACAAATTAATTTTACAATGGAATCAATTATATATTTGCATGCTTATTTACTGGGTGTTTCAAATCTCAATTTTATACAATTCAATACCTCAGGATGGTAAACATTTAAATGAAAAATATTATATCTTACAGACTATGTACCAGATATGCAATTAGTTCCCTATAATCAGAATACGCAAACTCATCCATTTGGTAAGTCTTTAATCTCTATCGTTTTATTTTAACGATATACTTTTTTATTCTTCTGAATTTTGCTTTTTCTTTTATAATTTTACTTATACTTTAGTTTCTTAAAACGCTTATTCGTTTTTATCTACTATTAAATAACTACAATTACCGTTAGAATTTTATTAACATCTATTTAATAGGTTTAAGTAACATGACTGGTTTTGAAAGTGAATTTACGTACGAAACTGGTTGTCATAGTAAAGGTAGACGAACCGTTAAAGGTATTTCGAACAACAGTTTGCCATTGGAAACAACGTTACGCGTTGTATCCGAACTGGGCCCAACATTACGTATGGAAAGAGGTAAGGTTATTCGAATGTATTCATGTCCATGGTGTCTTCGTCATTTCACGCGTAAGGAAAATCTGAAACTACATGTTCGATATATTCACGGTCCGCTTGAAAGTCTAACATGTAGACTTTGTGGTAATAAATATAAAAACAGTAATAGTTTACGTGTACATTCGTATCTGTATCATAATGCTAAGCGCGACAAACCTAATAAACCAATAGTGGATGGTGGCGCATGAAATTAGAAGAAGAAGCAATTGACATTGACATTTGCATAAAATTATTACATGGTACGTAAATTAAATGTAATTGCCGCCGCAATTTTATTTATAAGAAAGGCAATTAACGAGAAAATTGATAAAAATCTAATTATTTAATATTTTCTATTTATATTTCTTTGATACTATCAAGGTAACAAAAAACTGAAAAATTTGCAGAGATACAATATTCTCTTAATTAGGCAAATTTAGAATCTAGATAAGATAACATATTTTATATAAAACAGGTTACTTTAAAAAAGAAGAACGATTGTAAACATACATATATGTACATTAATATATCATTTTGTAAATATATATACATTTGTAATAAAATAAAAAGTTTGCATTTATATATCCTTTTTACCTATCAAAACACCATAACACACTCATCGATACCATACAAAACCACAAAATACTGAATGATAAATTTTTATTTTATTGCTTCAATGATCTTTTTCTCTACTTAAATATATATATTTCTTAGTATGAATTCAAGACTTAATCTGCAATCACGTATCAATTACTTCTGCTAAGTAAGAAAAAAGAAAGTAGAGAGAGAGAGAGAGAGAGAGAGAGAGAGAGAGAGAGAGAGAGAGAGAGAGAGAGAGAGAGAGAGAGAGAGAGAGAAAGAAAAACGGAAAAAAGAAGTATTCAAAAATTGATCCGATCTGAATTCTATCCCAAAGTGTACATCCCTCTCACGTGGAAATTTTCTTTTACTAACTCTACGTGTAACGTGGGACGTTTAGGGCTAGGTCGTGTTTTCTAGCCTATTTGGAGCTTTCAGAAAATCTAGACGATTTCACGGTTACTTATTAACGTCTCTAATTTGGGACATGGGACAAGGATAACAAATACACGATTGTAAAATCGTTGGAGGCCTTAAACGCCCCACATTGTGTACGAATAATTAAAATCGTCGACTAGCAATCTCCCGTCACAACAATACATACTAATAAAGCAGCCACCACGCCATCGAATCGAACTCAAAATAAAATTATCGTCAACTCATTACGAGGCATTACGAGGAATTCCCTAATTCCCACCAATAAAAGAGGCCTCATCCTATCGTCAGAAATTCGTTATCTCTCAACGAACGACAGACACCAATATTCTAGCGTACTCTTCCCGCGATTCCTGAACGTCGATCAAAGGCCGAAAGATCCAGCGATTATTACGACTGGCCGCCTATAATTAAACATACCCGTGATTGGATTTGGTGGTATGGACGACGATAAATAACGATTCCCCGGCAAATGTCACGGATCCCCGAGGATTCCCCGGGACGAGGGGAACGCGACGAGTCCGAGGACAGTGGCTTCGCAATATCATCGGGCTACCGTCTGGCTGGCCTTTTGCAAACGAGGTCGAGGGTCATGTCTTCGGGACATAATCGTCCATAGAGAGCGGAGTCAACATAGGACCGTGGATTCTCGTGCACGCGACCATTTTTACAATTAACAGCGAAATTTATTATAATTGAGAGTTAAATTGATCTTAAAGTGGTGTCGATACGCTTTCGGTTTTGTTTTCTTATTGGAAGGAAGTTGGAAGAGTGCAGAGATTATCGCAGAGGATCATGGCGACGTTTTATCTTTTGGACATCCTTGGAATTTCATTGCTGTTGCACTTGAGCTTTAGTATATTGCTACTGGTCATTTTGGTGCCTTTTATGCTACTCGTTTATCCGGGTAATTATCCTCGAAGAAGAGATTCGTCCGATCGTGATCGACAATTTATTTTTTCACAGTGTAGTCCGAGAGAGAGACTCGAGCATGCTACGATAATCGTATAAATTTCTAAATACAGTGACACAGTAACGCAGTATTATACTATTACTATGTTACAATTATTAATGCTTATCTTCTATAAAGTGTTAAAAATATGTATTTTTTGTATCTGAGATAATTATTTCCTAAATTTTGTTCATTCTGAATTTTTTGTCGTTTTGTTAGACTGGCAAAAGGTTAAGATATTCGTAATTGCCTTTTTTTTACGAATAATCACAAAAATGATACAAGCACAGGTGCTAGATGGCAGAATGTTGAACATTTCTTCCGTTAGAGAATAGTTGTGTTGACAAATATTGATGTTGTTGCAATAGATATTGCAATAGATAATATTCATAATTATTTACTTAATATATATGTTCGATATAAATAACATGTTCGTACATTCTCGATATTCTTTCCGTTCTTTTTGTTGTTATTTCCTTCCTATTAAGTCAAATGTTATATTCTTTTTGTAATATAATCTATCTAGATTTTGAAAGAAAGTTGCACTTACGTAAATGATACGATAGATGAAATTTATAGGATTAGAATTAACGCGTTGCTATAAACGTACGTGTTAGTGATGTTTTAGTTAGGAAGATGATTCGTAACGTGCCGAAAGCTCGATACTGCGTGCTATTTAAATCTGCATTTAATGAGATGAATCACACGTTTCGTTGATACGTGTTTCCTCGAATCTATATTTCGTTAAAATTATTTCTATTACATTCCTATCTATTGAGCACAATTTTCCTTGCCGAATATCGAGTTAATTGCCATTATATAATGCACTTTGGATGCGTGAAAAATTCGCAACGATCGATAGGAAACGGCTCGTATTTTTGTGTGTTTGTTTTCGTATCGATATCACAGATATCGGTTCAACGAAATATTACAGAATTGTAAACACGAGTAGAGAAGTAATTACGCAGACAATTTGTTTCAAGTTAAGTAACGGCTGTCATGCGGATAATCAAACTTAAGATTGGCTAAAAAACGAAGAAAAATTCTATCTTAATGGAATATTTCTTCCGAAAAACTCAATTATTTTAACGGAATGGCACGTTTCATCAAAAATAATTTGTAGAATATTTAGCGAAAAATAAGAAATTTCTTGATAATGCATCGATTATAGAATTATGTAAGATCATATAAATCCACACGAATTATTCTCACCGCGGTAATAAAATTATCCAAGAATTAGTCTTACTAGATTACACATGTATTTCGAATCATAGCGCTCCTTTGCACGAGATCGCATTTTTAAAAACCGATCGCTTACTTTTTAAATACATCGAGGCGATGTTGTAAGAGGCGATTATCGCAATCTCATTTTCATAAGAAAAATATTTTTACTTTTTTTCAAGTTTTAAAATGGTTAAGAAAGGGTTGGATACGTTTCGTAAAATGGAAATATCCAAACGTGGTCGTGGTGGAAGAGAACAACATTCGAACAATCCTGGATCAATTTCGAAATCACGTAGGTACACAAAATTAGACTATTTAATTTCTTTAATTTCAACGTTATCAATTTACATCATCGCTTTGCTTCTCAAATTTAGGGCATTTGTACTTTGCTGATTCAAAGTCGTTCGATCGCAGAAGGTATTCGCGGCCACTTGGTACATCTCGCTACATCCAGAAGGTTTCTTCGCGCAGGATTATCTACGAGATGGGGTCTTTACGTATGGAAGGATCTTGATTATTTCTCCGTGGATAATCACTTGTTGAATTCACCGTGTTCCTTCAGAGGTCGACCCATCACGGAGTTCAACATTCAGGTCGGTTTCGTAAATCCAATCTTCCGCACTCTGTTTTAGATCATGTTTGATTATCTTCAAAGTACCTTTGTCTTTCACCTTTCTACACTCTTCATACTCTTTAAAAGTATTTGCCTTTTATACTCTCCTCTTCTCTATATCGTATACTCTTCGGTATAAAATCGGTCCTCATATCTTTCTTTGTGTCTCTGTTAACTTTAAGCTTCGTTTTCAATTCTTTGACACGATCGAAGACGACAAGGAAAGAGTACGATAAGCAACACAAAAATTCAACAGTTGATTCAGGATTCAAGGACCTTATACTTTAAGTAAATTCGAACATTTCACACCTCGTCGATTATCATAGTACTAAATATATCAATCATCGATCGTTTCCAAAATTTCCAAAATAGATTTATTATTTATTTCTATTTCTATTATTTATTTCTTATATATCCTTGGAATTTAAATTTAATTTAATCAAGCGATATGAAAATGTAGAAGGAACAACAGAAATGGACTTGTCGTGGACGTTTTACCCGTGTGCTCTTCGATCGAATGGAAACCATCGAATAAGAGCACATTTAGTGAATTTTGTGAAAAAGCGGTTTTTTAAGACAATTTCCATACGTAGACTGTGGATGTTTGCGCATTTACAGGAAATTTTAACGTCTAAAGCTACACGCGATACAAAATATTCAAAGCGAAATTATTTGTTATAATATTTAGAAGATAAATTTGCGTAAACATCTACCACTAGTCTATCTTTAAGCAGTCTATCTTTAAGTTTCAAACACGAACTTCTTGCATCGAATATTACATCACCTTCTGATAAAACATCTGCAATCTGTGTGCATTAAAACGATCGACAGAGACTATAGCGCCGTACTTAACCGTAATTCGACTTTAACCGAAACGTGATATAGAGTTGTATTCGATGTGGCCGTTCGATCGTTACTTGTCTGCGCTTTTCACTATTAGTTATTTACGCTCTAAACAAATAGCGCGCATTCGAAGGCAAACGAGTCTGTAATATAATTATTTGCAGTAGATTCATGCATTTTAGGACTATGTGAGCGATCTCACGTCGAAATTCTTTCCATTCGGACAACCACCGTGGCAGGTGCACGTAATAAACTGTCTTCTTCGCGGAGAGGAGTACCAAATCTGTCTGGTGAGGGTTCATCATCTGCTCCTTCAACAAGAACACCTAGCGTTGGCCGACTTCCTTCCATTGAGATATTCTACCGACAGTTGGGCGTGTCAGGAAGCGGACTCTCCTTTCACGAATCTTTACTCAGAGCCATCGGCACTTCCAAAACTTTATCAGAAACTCACGGAGAGTTTCAGTAATTATTGGAACGAATTTTTATACAATAACGATCCAAACGAGAGACCAGAAATCCTAAAGAAGCAGATTGGTATTTTTCAATGCTTGAAAATCGCTGTCATCGTTTTAGTTTCTTCGGTGAAAGAGATGACAAGGTACGGTACGATGTTTTTGGATTGTCTGTTGATTTTTATAGGGTTCTTTGGTTTTCGATAATTTCGATAATAATAAGTTAAAGAGTACGATATACGCTCGTGGAAAGAACTAATAATGAAATTACGCATTGTATCGGAGACGATGATTCGTTTCGATTTAATTCTCTTAACGACGCATGTTCCTAGATACTCTAATATATCTACTTTCATTTCTACTTGGAATTAATTTTCATATTACTAAGTAACGTTTTTATGCTCTTTAAACCGAATTTCTAGAATATTTTCTTCTACGTAGCTTTTCGTACAGATGGTATTTCGAAACCTTTGCCTCTTTTTTAAATAGCTATTTAAAGTCATTTTGGTATCGAGGTCAATGCATGTAACGTCGTTCGCTAAGAAAGATCAGCCCTATATCTTTCATAGGCATACAAAGTTTACCCGTAAGACTCTATAATTTATGAAACTGAATTAAACATTAAGTTTCTCAAATTCGACGTCAACCTTCTTTGTTTCATTGCAGACAGTACAGGAAAGGAGAGGGACCCAGGTTTCTCGACATTCTCTCTATCTTACAGCGAGAAGCCGGTAAACGAAACGTCGGTCATACCGTCTTTCTGCACGCTCTACTAAAATCTTTGAACCCTCTGCAATTCTTCTGCGATGCCATTCTATGGTGTTGGTATCTAGCAGTCGTTATAACTCTGAAAACGCCGATATTACTTATCCGAGAGTTACAAGCCTTGAAATCACGTCACAAACATTATCATTCGGATACTCTGACTTCTATGTTATGGTGCTACGTTCCTTTGATATATCAAGCCACCGTGGAAGCGGTTTCCATCGCGTGGATTGCCATAAAGGCGCCGAAGACAATTTTCGAAGAATTATTTCTGAAGCATCCGCAAGCCAATCGACTTCAAATTACGTCTCCTTGCGGACGAAAAGTAGTCGCTTGGTCAGAGGAGATCAAACTCGATGTCCTTCGAAAAATCTCGTCTATGACTGGAGCGACAGAGGCGGAAGTTTTGTTAGCCGCTACGGTAGATTCTCTTAAGGAATACTTTCGCCATTCTGGCGTTAGAATACCGGACGATGTGCTCGCCACTGGCAAATTTGTCGAACAGAGGGCCATATTTCTGCAGAATCACCAAGCTAGAGGCATTTTGTGTCTCGCGCTTCCTACAAAGACTCCGCTATTCGAAGATGATCTGGTGGAAATCTTACAGGTTTGCATACGTGTCTCGCATAAGTTTATTAAGTTAATCATCGAAGTTGAACAAAGAAGATGTTTTACGATTACGTTTAGATCGTTCGCGTCTCGAACACTTTTGTTAAATTAAATATTTCAATTGGTTGAAAAAGTCATTTGAATGCGACTATAATTGAAGTTATTCGGTGGTTGACTCGAGTTGAAGGTAATTTCTATTATCGATGAATTTTCGAAGCATAGGTTTTCGGCGGCAACGACGAACGATATTATTTTAATAATTATTTTGAAATTTTACCGCAGCGAATGATAATTTGTTAATACATCTTGGTTTCGAGTATACACTAATTTTAACCGAAAATAATAGGAAGGATAACAATAACACAAACAACGGATGGATAATTTTAAGGAAATTTTTAAAAATCTAACGATTTTCCCATCTTCCTAAGTATCTAATCGTAACGTGTCCAACTACGTAACCTGGAATAATCTCGATTAAAATCGGCAAAGTTCTTAACATCGTACTAGCATAACTGTCGATGAATGAACCATCGTTATTATACCAATCTTTTTAAATAGCAGAATAGGATAAAATCCACGTGAAATTTACGAGACGAAAACAAACTGCGTAACAACGATACGCCCTCGCGTTCGACCCAATTTTCCCGATTCAGCAATCTATTATGCTCGTTATCTTCGACAATAATATGAACGTTGGTATCCCCTTTAAATTATTATTCTGCGCCATAATGGTCCATCATGTTTTAAGAAGAGATTTAGCAATTTCTATCGCATATTCCTTTTAACTTATCATCCGTTTACACATTATTCACTGTAACTGATCGTAAGTAAAAGGGACAGCTACTGATATTTAATACAAATCGAATTCTATTCGTTGCCTTTAGTTTCTGGCAATGCAAGTTAAATGAACGTAATAAAGTAGACGTAAATAAAGCAGAGTTCTTCGATAAATATAACCAGTAGGTGTCCTAATATTTCCGTTCGCTATATAACTATAGCCAGTAATAAGTACTTACTGCTTATTTTAGGTTATTCAGAAAAATGTGCGCGAGGCAAGAGCAAAGCAAAGTGCAATGTACGCCATAACGGCGGCCGAAGAGTCTTGCGGATTGATTTCCTCCTGTTTGCCGTCGTTACTGCTCAAAGTGATGTTAAATCAGTTAACGAGAAGGTATTCCCTCTCCTTGACGCACGTCAACGGAGATGTGCCCGTAGAAGGCGTCGACGCGATGATGTATTGGCGACCCCCTCAAGGCAACTGCAGTAGGTTGCCCTTTTTTTTAACATGTAGCGTGTTTCGTGGAAAAATTAAGCATTTATTTCTCCTCTCTACAGCGTATACGAGGAGCTTCAGAATATATATTCTTCTATACGATTTCATTTTCTTCTATATTTATTTTACGTGAACAGGGCATCGAAGATTATTTCTATATCTTCATCCGATAACTGTCTACCGCGAATCATCGATAGACCGCGGATTTTTATACATTTAGAGAAAATTCCAAGCTGTCCAGAATGTAAATAACGTAGAGAAACGTATAAAATGTTCAAAAATTACCATCTCGGTTTCACTTTTTCGATTATATTCGTAAAAATATGTATTGCCACGAATATCCGTGGTCTAGCTATCGATGATCTACGTGGATGCACCGTCGTTTATATCTTTTTCCTCTTCTTTTTATGGTTCACCGAATATTCTCAATACGCATTTACCTTTAGCGGATCGTTTGCTTTCAGCGCTCATTGATAAGGATTGTATGTCGCTTTTTTTTTTTTTTTTTTTTTAGATATGTCGATAACCCTACACAGGTACGGAAGCGGTGTGCGGCTAGGTGTGATGGGCGACGCGTTAATTGGTCCTGAACACGCCGTTATCACCAGGACTTTCCCGAAAAGCATGGAGAATCTCGCGAACGTAGTCGGAGTTCCTAGAATTCCCAGCAGAAACTCAACTCCGAGTCCAGTTAATCCGAGCACTTCACCGGGGCATTAAAAACGTATGGAGGCTATGTAGAATAGGTGAGACTCTCATTGATATCCGAATCGGATACTTTTTTCTCTTTTGGCAAGGTTTTAGCACATTTTTAACAACATGTGTTTGAAAAGTTCGTAGAAGCTTTCTACTTTGTACGAAAGTTCGCTACTCTTAACGTTCCGTATGGTTTACTCCGTATGCTATTGAATCGCGAATATCGCGGATTAGATTTTTGGGTATATCTTATTTTCTAGCCGCCGCGCCGAGATGCGATCGGTTAAGTCGTGATCGTACAGAAACCGGCAAAAAGGAGAAACGGCACAACTAATGCCAATTTTGCCGTTTATAGTTTACCACTGTGTATGATCACGCTCTTACACCGATTTGTACGGTTAAGACCTTTGTGGGACAAATGTTCATAAGACCGAATTTTCAAAACCGTGACCCACATTTTCGGGTTTAGCGACCTAAAATACCACCGAAAAGACGCATTCGGAAAATTTTGCAGTTCGGATACTATACCTTATCCGGAAACAAATTTAGTATTATTATGTAACATATAAGTATTTTTCTTTCGTTTTAGAACATTTCTTATATTTATATTTTATACTTTTTTTTTTCTATTCGACTAAACATAATATTGCAAATAACTTTAATTCTGATATTGGGCGATATCACGTTACCGATAATTCCATTTCTACTTTTTATCTCTTTCACACATATTCTTTTTTACTCTCTTTTACTTTACAATTTTGTATATTATAAAATAATTAATTAAACACTTATCACGCGTGCCTGACATTATCAGTAGTAAATATGAACGATTTTTTAGGTCACATGTTTGTCTCCTGAGAAGATAAAACCGCGCTTCTTTCTCGGAAATCGTGCGAAACTCCGAATTTGAAATTGAAAGTGAAATTGAACTGGATACCGGACCTTTAGAGGAAGACTTGTATGTAGAATTTATCAACCCTGTCGAATAATATTTAGAACTATTTACGATTGTCATATATTTAAAAGAAAAAAATTTCCAATTTTTTTTTTTTTCTGGAAAGAGACAAGCAAGAAATAACGAAAAAGATTGTGCCGGTGATATTTGTTACTTTTTTATAAATTTGTGATGCAACGCTATTTCTGTCTCCGTCCTTTTTTTGATATTATCTTTTTTTTCAGCCGCATTCGAATAAATAAAAATAATGTGTTTTTTTTCAACGTATTGTAAGTATATATATTTATACAAATATACACGTTCGTATCGAATTTATACATACACTTTCAGCAATTTATATTTTGCGGCAATGCATAATACATTATGAGGATTAAGAAATTAAATCTCCTTCTTATTACTTGTTACAATGGTTAATAGTTTTTAAGTATTATACGTTACAACTGTTGACAGCGGATATTTCATTTTTTTTAACGACACATTTCATTCCATGAATCACAACTTTCGTTTTAGCTTGACTTTGTATAAACAGTTCAACGTTAGGTAGGTTAATTTGACAATTTGATTGCCATCTCTGAGTAGTATTTCAAATTAATTGATACATTTGACGAGAGGAGCGTGGCAATTTCAAAACTGTACGAAACGCTACATTTAGATTACTCCTATTGATAGTAAGCAACATAGCTAAACAATATTTGGCTAAAAAATAATATATATCAGAGCTAACGAATTATTATCTAGATTTTTGAAAGGAAATCAATTTTTCCATCAGGTTAGTTTATCGATTACTTCCTATTTAAACATTTTTATTTCATACCAATGTGTTTCGAAAAATTTACTTTTCCTAATTGTGCCATTTTTTGACAAACTCACGATATACATGCGAAATTGAGATCAGTCGTGATTTTTGAACTTGTATGTACACATTTTTCTTCGAAAAATTATTAATTTTCGAAAATTATTAATTAAATTACAAAATAAATTCTGCACGAGTCAAATTGTAAGTCGCATGTATGCAACAGAGCGCATACTATAGTACCTCATTGTCGATGCACATATATAAATACTAGCGATGATACGTTATACATTCTATATGTACATACGTATACCTTATAAAAAAAACGTAACACATTGTATACATATTGTATATTATAGTTACTTACTAATATTCTTCATTCCCTCTCTTTTTCATGTCCAATGGACGTTGTCGCCCATTTTCTCCATGTAACTTGCGCGTCTATCTACAGGTTTCAGTGTAAACAATGATAATTATGATAATCATCACCTCTTACTATCACTAATGAATCACTAATTAACAAATTACAAGTACAATCACCAATAAAAGTAAAATAATTTAATAACAATAACATTCTATCGTTATAAACTATATAATACACGATATAAAAAGGTTGTATAAAGCGAAATTAATCGATGTTAAATGTAATAATTTTAAGAGGTTACATTTTTCACTGTTGCAGTCAAAACCATTCTGTTCTTTTAAAATCATATTAGCCCTTCGTGGATGTCTTAAAAGAGATGCTATTGGATGCTATTCTTGTGATGAAAAATGTTTCACGATTAGTTAACGAATTCTGTGGAGGCGGTATTTTCTAACAATAACACGGTATCACTTTTTTTGGAGTTGGTAGAAAATTTAAGACGTTCCTTTCTACTCAATACTTCGTGCAACTTGAGAGAAGGATACCCAACCGCGCGAAATTCAACCTAACTGGGCGCGTATAATCGAAGGAAGATCCGTTTCTACGAGGACAATAAGAAAATAAACTGTATTTCGACCTCTATCCCTACTTGAAGCGCTACAACAAATGAACAACAGTGGGAACTGAAAACTTGCGTTAGACTCCGTGCCGACTTCGAAAAGATATATATATATATATATATATATATATATAATTTATTGTACAAGATAGTGTATAATTTTACGCAATTTCCAATCTACTTTCAAGAAACTCCTGGTAAAGTTTACATTTATTATCACACTTGACACTGTTACGCTATGTAGTATTAAATATAACATTGTTGCAAACAGCATCAAAACCCTCATTGATTATTGAGTATGAAATGTGATAGCGGGATAATATGGACAGCCAATTGACTTATATCTTTAGAAGCGAAATATCTGATGTTATCTCGTACCTCTGCGTATCGTGTTTTAGTGAAGCATGTGTACACGAAACAAGGCGCTACTAGCGTTCCAATGTACACTAGAGAACAGTAGCAGAAACTAACACTTTACGACTCTCGGTTCAATCCGAGGGAAAGCTTTGACAATTTATTTTGTAAGAACGATATACTTAAAGCGCATTCTTCTTTTTACATTTTTTTTTTTTCTCAAGACACACAGAATAAGTGACATAGAAATCGGAAAATGAAGTCAACACACCTCAATTAAGAAATTGTAGAGAAAGAACTGTATCCATTTCTATACGCTCTACGCGTATGACATTATTATTTATAAGAAGAATCTTCTTTAAGAACAACAAGACTTTTTAATAACATTCATTATAATGTAATGGAAACAATGAATTGTTGATATTTTTTGTTAAATTTCTAATAACAGGGTACCTATTTAAGCAAAAATATAAGTATGTACGTATCGACACAGCAGATTTAAATAAAATTGCAGTCATTATAGTTACGTATCCTTACGCCTCTACCATGATATCGATTGATTAAATATTTCTCTAAAAGCTATACAGAAATTTCTGAAAATCGAATAAGTTTATTGGATTTATCCTTTTTATTTTTTAATTGAAATATGTCATTACGGTGTATAATATGGTAACATTGCACTTCAAAAATCTTCGTTAATATAGTTAAATGCCGAACACTTATTAACTAGAGAATACATTTGCTAATTTCACGAATCTTTCTAACCTTTACCTGACAATGGTTGCGATCACAGTTGGGACGTTTCGTTACAACGATGCGAAAAATTATTGTGCATCGTTTTAATTATCATGGCAGACTTGATTTCTCAATTTGTTATCTATATTGGACGTTGTAAGGCAGAAGTTTAGAAGTATATCAATCTGGTGGTATTCACAGCAAATTTAAAGAAAAGTCCAATCAGCACATATCATTCATACCGTTATATTCTATCATGCGCCCGAACCATGTTCTTGAAAGGAAGAGGGTGAACGCTTTCTAGACGAACGTGAGGCCTCGAGATGATTAGGCCACGAACAATAGTCCAGATGGTCTTCCAGGCAATCGATCAAACCGTCATATGTCGCTAACGTACTAATGAAGCCTCGGAGGTAATCTGATTTATGACACGCCATTGGAGAACACGATAGACATAGAAAATAGAAAAGATTGTTAGAATTGTTGAAAGAAATCGTTCTAAAGTCTCTACTCAAAAATAGCCTCTATTATGTGTCCGTGAAAGCAGGCATCATAGAATTACTTCACGTTTTTGTTCCTTCGAAGGGAACACGCGAGATATTCTTTGTCATTGACACCTTTATAAGTATATAAATTCAGTTAAGTTTGCCACTTCCTTGTTCGGAAATATTCAAATTGAATTACTAAGTAGTATATATTTGTATGTTACTACATGTTTTTCTAGTAATACACGTATATAGAAATTTTGTAAATACTTATCAAAGCAAGTTTCTTTTAATTACGAGCACCTTTTCTTTAGAAACATCCTTTTTGTTATTGTTTTATTTGTTTTTACGAAAGAATTTTGTCTTTAGTAAAATTATTGATGAATTAATTTTTTTTTTTAAGAAAAGTAAATAACATGTATTTTATAGCTTTGTACTGTTGGAACAACAGCGAATAATATATACCAATTGCATATCGATATTCGTTTGCATCATTTATGGATATCTACATTTACGCAAGCGACACGCATCGCACATATTAATCGAAAGGTAAATTGCAATTTAAAAGACAAGGATGCATTTGTATCTCTATTGAATAAATCAAACTGTAATAAATCTACAAAAATATTTAAGTAGTGAAATACGATGTTCAATTATGTTTGCCGCATGATAAAAAATCTTATGATACATTCATTGTTTCTTTGTACCTTTGCTAATTCTTCATATATTATGATCTTTTCAGTAAATTTCAAATACGATTAGCTATATTTCACTGCAATTTAAATAACTTCAAGTTATTAAAATATGTACATTTTACGGTTTACTTTATAAATATTACGGATCAATAAGTATTATTATTATCACTGTATATAAAGTGTATCCATTTAATAAAGAGAAATCTGATGATAAAATCATTATAGATTAGAGAAAGATTAATGCAACAATTAATATTTTCCTTCTTTCGGCAATTAAAATAACAGTAAATTATCAATCAACAATTCCATCGCTTGTCTTCGTTGAGAGTAAGAGGAGTCGATTAATAATAAATTCAAGCTATACTATCCCTCTCACGCTCCATGGGCCCTTTACCCCAAATCTTTCGATTTTTTGTGTACGGAATGAGGCCAACCAAAAACCCAGAAATAACGATCCATCCACCAGCCAAACAAAAGGACAGGTCCCACGAATCCGTTACGTCAAATATCCAACCAGCCAGTGGTGGACCAAGAAGATTTCCTATACCTTGACAAAGTAAACTAAGGCCGTAGGCAGTGGTGAATCTCTCTAGAGGTATCAACTCTACCAATATAACAGGAGTAAAGCTAAAGCTGCTCGCAAAAAAGAGGCCGAACGCTGCCGAGGTGACCATCAGCAGATTATAATAAGGAGTTAACGTTGACATTAAAATCGTTGCCACACCGCAAGCAACCAGACACCAAGTGTAGGTTTTACTAACATTCATCCAAGGTTGATCTCCTGCCCATCCAAGACCAATCTGAAAACAATATAAAGTGACTACGTTGTAAAACAGTTAATAAAATAGTTAGATCGATATCTCTGTAAAATAATTTGCAGATAAAATGAATCATACCATTCCAATCGTATTAGTAATGCCGATAATACTAAGGAGATTCGCAGCATCGGACTCGATGTAACTGTTTCTGGTAAGATGCTCGGCAAGATAAAAGTAAGGCACAATAAACCAAGTGAACAGCAAGATCGTTGACAGTGAGAGGAATAAAAAGTGCAGTTCCAGGAACATTGAAAAGTCCATCATACCTTTCAGTAAGTCTACTAATTCGCTGTACCATTTCTGAAAATAAAAGATTAGAATAACCGTTACATTACAGGCCATAACGATATTAAAGCTATTTATTATTATTATTTATTTATTTCGATTTTTATCTCACCTCTTCGTTTTCTTTGGCCAATGTAGTCATACTATTCCTATAAATATCAGGACAACTACTGGCCCTTAATCTGTATTTGTGCAAATTAAGAGCAGCACCACGATACATGACCGAGTTCCTGTGAACTCTAATATCTTTAAAATGGTGAGTATTGGTATTAAATTGTCTTCTCAACCACGGCAGAGAATCCGTTCTGACGACTCCACAACTAAGATCCGCTATGCGTTGTTTAGAAATCGATTTTGATTTTCGTCCTTCGTTCATCTAAAAGGTTACACAATAATGTAAAGAGAAATCAAATTTGTTGTTGCTTTTTGTTTTCACTGTATCGGACAGAATTTAGTGGTTTTTACTTACTGTATACTCAAGTTCTTTGATCAAGAGAGGATTGGCTTCTTCTGATTCTTTTTTAGATATTTTTTTCGTTATGTGATTCTTTATGGCGTTGCATGCACTTCCTGTGTGAACATTATTCGTTGCATGCGAATTGTCATGTTTCGATTCGTCAGGCGCTTGTTTGATCCTTTCAATTAAAACGAATAATATTACTATAATTCGTTATTTATCTTTCGTCATATTTTTTATTGGCGACGATATCGGAAGGCATTAAATATGCAAGAGAGAGAGAGAGAGACAAAAGAAATGAAACAAAAATAGTAGTACATATCGATAAAAATTTGAAACCTCATAGACATTGTGACGACGCTCTTATTGCCGACTTCTCCAGTGGAGTCCTGTAGCATTTTATCCGAATAACTTCTACATGATAGAAGGTTGGGATAGTTCTCCAAAATGACCTTATACAGTCTCGGGTTACTGGAAAGCGATTCTAATACTTCCACGGGCACCTGCAATACTCGAAAGTACAAATTTTCTTTCCAATTAATTCTTTTAATCTTTGTGCTTTTATCTATACGAAGCACAACTCTGTCTTCTGACCATATTTATTAAAAATTCCTAACGTACTTTGTATTAATTTACATTTATTTATCAAATTACCAATATAAAAAGTAAAAATTCATTTCCACTGCTTCAATGTCAGTGGTATTTCATTTGAATATTAGAGAAAGGATATTAAAAAACAAAGAATTTCATTATTATTCATCGCGGAATACGTCGGAGAGCAATCGCAGGATTCTTTTCATTCCGTATTTATCCAGGTCAGCATCTCACCTTTTCATTGTGCTTCACGAAAGTAGGTAGATTAACCACGCTTCTAAATCTAATATCCCCGTTCGCTGTCTGTGGGCCCTCCGTGGTGGTGCTGAGAATCTGTAACAAATACTCCGGCGTATGCCCGCTCTTCAGCATCCTTCTCAATTCCTCGACCCCGGGAAACTCGTCCGCAGGGCTGACACTGGATCTATCGTATTCGGACTTGGTCGTCGACTTTTTCGGGGTTGCACCGTTCTGCTTTTCCTGTTCCAAGGTCCACCATTCAGGGTCGCGCATTACCGTGCCACAAACGATCATGTTGAAGAAGGTGCCAGCTAATAGCAAGCAAGTGCCTCTCCAGCCATATTCCTCGATGAAATACGTGGTCATTGGTGCGTACAAAAATGTACCGATCCCTGTGCCACAGGCGCCCAATCCTACAGCTAGCGTTCGCTTCTTATCGAACCAATACGCGATGCTCACGACCGCAGTGACGTAACACAAACCCAAACCTAGACCAGCGATGACTCCAAAAGTCAAATACATTACCTCGATGGAATTGCTAAAAGAGCTCAACACGAAGCCTATTCCTGAGATCAGGCCGCCTACGATGGTCATACTCCTACATCCGTAACGATCTACTAAGGCCGACATTATAGGACCGGACAGAAGCGGCACGGCCATAAAAAGAGAACCTATCCAGGCTGTTTTCGATTTAGACGCACCGAATTCTTTAAGGAATTCGATGTACAAAAGGCCGAAACTGAAGGACACTCCATCGGCTATCATGGAAATGACCAAAGAAGCCAATACGACTACCCAACCCCATCCACCATCTGGCACTTTGGGTTTCCTTTTTCCCTTGTTGGCTAATTCGTCTTCTAAGCTGCTATCGGAATCGATGGAATCCTTCGTGTCGTCTCTGTAGCCAGGATTAGGTATGATTACCGGCCTTGTCTCCGAATATCTGCTATTGTTGGATCCCTCGTTCTTTTGCAATGGGCACAACTCGTCGGTTAACGGGGTTGCTATTATCAACTCGATTTTATTGACAGGGGTGGGTTCTATCGTAAGATTCGGCGAGGTCGGGAAACTATTGCCAACAAGAGTAGACGGTGCCCTGTCCTCCGTGCAATCTGTTCCGGGACTCAGTAGATCGATCTTGTCCTCTATATCGTCGGTTAAACTCAGATCCTTGCTTTTGCCAATTTCCGGAGATGTCGTTAAGAAAGTGTCCTTATCGGGCGACAATGATTCCACGCTTCGATCGATGGTATGAGCTGGTGTAGACTGAAGAAGCCTTTCGTCCGCCAAACTACTGAGGTCCTCGGTGTTCCCAGAATCTGGATCGATCTCTGAATATTTCGTAGACGAGGCGACGCTTTGCGAGCGAGACAAATCGATCGTGTCGTGCGTTTCTGGATCCGGCGTGCCGCACGGTGTGCTTGGAAATACCGTTGGACTGCCATTTTGCCAGCCAACGATGGGCGCCTTTCTCGGCAGACGATAATTCGAATTTGTTTGATCTCTCTGATAGCTGTTCGATCGCGGATAACAATTTGGATAATCTCTTGCGGTTAGTCCGTCTCTTTTGATCAAGTTCGTCGAGCCGTTGTTGCGAATATCGTTATTGTTGTTCCAATTGCAGGCAGACTTGTGGGGTACCTGTTGCACGTTGAGTTGATTCGTTGGTTTTAATAGCAGGTTCTCGTTACGATCGGTCATCGTTGTTATTCTAAATGTAGGTGCTGGCCGAGTGGATCCAACGTCGGGGCCAGCCCTTCAGCCTCTGGATCTCGCTCGGGAAAGATCGTTCACGCCCTTCACCTACCATAAGGACTTTCCGCTCGACCTTGGAAAAGTCACTAAACGTCGGTCGCCTCAGCATGCACGCTCCGTCTCCTTGCTTCTCCTGTGGAAAGATCCGCTTTCGATAATATAGGAAAAGGATACTGCTTTATAATTATAAATTATGATATTCTTGGTTATTGGTATCGAGTAATTATTACAAAGTTTACTCCGTATACTTGAATAATGTTTGTACAAAGATAAACTACCGAACAGGTATTAATTGATTAATTAATTTTTATCTGTATATCGTTTCTCTGATCATTTCTTTATCGTTCTATGATAAAATACTTGAACTCTCTTCTCTCTCTCTCTCTCTCTCTCTCTCTCTCTCTCTCAAACAAAATCTTGGAATATTCGTTCTAGATTAATTAATAAATAAATGATCATATTTTAACGTTCAATCATAGGCTTGTTTTACGTGCGTTCTGATCTTAAAATTACATCTACGTAGCAGCTTGTAAGTTTCTTAAAAGCTGCAAAAATGCAAAACTTTGTTTATTCTTTTAAAAAGTATTATATTCTTTGTATCATAAAATATGGCTAACAATTATAAACACACCGTAGTGAATAACATACGCTAATATATAATAATAACATATAAGATGAGGGTTAAAAGGAAACATCAAAGTGTAAAATTATAAAATAAATCAAACATTCCTCATTAACGTGTACTAAGAAGGCACAGGAGTAAACGAAAAAAAAAAAAAAGAAAAAAGAAAAATGGCGAAAAAACAAGGAAGTTCTAATAAAAGCGGGGAGAAAACAAAGGTGTAGTATTTAGCAACGATGATAAAAACGAAAGAGCTGTTTACTCACCATTGAGGTAATATAAGATGATATATAGGCGTGCATGCGTGTCTCGGTACAGGAATGTGCATACGACACTGAACGGTGTGAGCAAGTATAAAGAAATCGATAGAAAAAGACATGGGCCGTATTTGCGATCAACCATTAAATGATTAAGTGATTATGTTAACTAATTATATATGCTAAAACAAGCAAAGCGTGCGTGTTCAATTAGAGAGTTCAAAGAAGCTGGGAAAAGAAAACAATTAGTAGTCAGTGTGAAAGCAGAAGAAAGAAATTTCTGAAACAAGATAAAAGGAATTAGAAAAATAATTATTAAATATCTTTCAGCAGAGTATTACATCTACTACATGCATGATTCCAGATATATATATCAATGTTACCTTGAACCGCAATGTTAATAAAAATAAGAAGTATATCTAAAAAAAAAAAAAAAGACACACACACACACATTTTACGTAAGATCAATACTTAAACATCATTAACTATTAATGGCAAAAATCGTTAATACACGTAAATTACATTTTTCCATTATACATTCTGCCTAATTAAATTACTTCTTCGCTTTTAATACGCAAACATAAATGGAACAGTCTCAGTCTACACCAACGACTCATCACTTCTATATACACTTTCCTATTCTATTCCATTTTCCATATCCCACGGTTTAAATGTATTCTCCGATTAAGGAGAATATTTGTGCCCCGTAATCGCAAGTTTGTTCTCTCGCGCTCTTATCTCATTCCTCTAAAGAAACAATGGGGAAACGACGTATGCACGGTTAGAGGGCATTTATGCGAGGCGTCCTCTATTATTTAATCGCTTTTCTTTCTCGGAAATGAAATCTGTTTTTCAAGTGCCGTATGGTCATGGTATATCAAATCATTGAACAACGACATTCATCGGTGTCTTATTGTTAGAACTATAAACCCACTTGAGCCCATACACGCTGCTTTCTCCGTTGCTTTTAAGGTTCCGTACAAAAAAAAAAAAAAAAAAGAAAAAGAAAAAGACGATGACTTATAAGATAAGTAACAGATATTTCACCGCGAATATTAATTATTATTGCAACTGTATTAAAGAAAGAAAAGGAGGAAGAAGGATAGTTTCAACATACAGGGTGATTCTAAAGTCTTGGCACGATTAAAAAATACACGATTGCATTATCTATATAAATATAAGTTAAAAATATAGAATACGATAGTTTCATATGTCGTAAAAAACCATTTTAGAAATTTGCCCTTTTTATCTCGTATTTTCGACTTACTTTCATAGGAGAGATCACGTGTCCTTTTCGGCTGCACCGTAACTTCACAATCATCCTGTATACTTAAACTGCAATATACATATATCATTGGACATACAATATAACGCTATAGATAGCGCGTTAACTAAATATATTAAAGTACGTTATATTATTTATTACATTGAATGTACATTATATAGCACACCATGTACATTTTGCTCATACAGCCCTGACTGTATTTAAATCCTCGTATATCCATATTTCCATCCTGCTTTATACTGACTGTTGAAACGTAATTGCTTTGATCACTGACCAATTTTACGATCTCGCTAAATCATGATCCCACAATACGATTCATAAGCTTAATTTGACTAACAGGTAGGAGCATTATCCTAAAACGCTCTGTCAATTATCACCTATATAAATACGAGAAGGTTGACTTTAGTGCCAAGTACATGTCCGGAGTCTGATAAAGTCTCAGTAATGAATCTTAATCCTGTTTAATCTTAACTCTGGCAGGCTTCAACTATACGTAATTCATTTTTCTATCTAATTCACATTTTTTCTTTTCGAGGAATTCTCTTCCACGAAGTATCTTGTTGGATTGTAATTCGTTCAAGAAGACGACAAAAGCGCGGAGAAAACCGAGACGCCCTCCTCTGCCAAAAAGCTAAACTAACATATCCGGTGGATGGACACGATCCAATAATAACACGCAGTTTCGTAACTATCGATTCGAAGGATAACTTTCAAAAATTATATTCTTTGTTTGTTCTTTTCTCGAGTTTAAATATTTCTTTTACAATGGTAACAATTGTTTTCTATAACAATAATAACAATAATTGTAACGATAAATTATATTAAAATTTATATTATTAATTATAAAAATAATAATAATTATTATTATTCACTAGGCTATCGTATACTATGCATTATTACGGATTTACCGGATTTTCAAAGATACTAGTATAGTACTCGTTGTGATATTTAGTTGAAAAAACATATTTCGCCCAGGATTCCGTTGCTTTATATTTATAAAAAATATAAATTTGCATCAACATTCGCGGTTTGGTAGTATTTATATCCAATTATTTATGCAAAGGATTTTTCCAGTTGAGTTTTACATTCCCTTTTGGCAAATTCTGGATAGGATTGCTCGAAGAGAATTATGTCACTGGGTTAGTAGGTAAAGCTAGTAGTACTAGCAAGTTCTTATAACCGAGAAGCGACCATCGAACGTGAACTCAAGCACATGATTTATAGGTTTACGAAAGAATCGATACGATTCCAGGTTATTTTAGATACATTTACCCTTTTCGTTCTTCCCACTATAGTACTTTCCATTAACGTACGAACCTTGAAGTTCTAATGCAAACTCGCCAAATTCTTTCCATTTGTAACATTTTCATTTCAACTATAACTACAACAGATATATTTTATATTACCATGACTCAATTTAAACTTCATTTCGCTATTAAAGTATGTCATGGTTGATACGAGAAATCGTGTATACTAACGAAGATTTCTTTTCTTCACATTTTTTAGCAAACTTTAAAGAATATGATCCAAGGGATCTGATTAAGTTAAACAAACTAGCATAAATCCATTCTAAATTATTATAATTACTCCGATAATTACTAACGATATCAGTCGAGGGTTAATCTTGATAATTACGAAATAATTCTTGTCTGCCCGATATCGAGGAATTCTTTGTCCTCCGGTGATTTACTATACGCACGATATGGTTTATCTTATTTCCGAAAACCAGAAACACCCAGAAACAGTCACAATCATATAACAACAGAATTAAAGTAGTATCTGATGACACAGATCAGTCCTGTACATGTAATCTCTCAAGTAATTCTACTTGAACTCTATATTTCATTCAACAAAGTGACGAGCGATGGCAAATATTTAAAGAGATAATAGAATCTTTCGAAACTGCAAGGAATGAGACCTATCGATATCGAAAAATATCTTTTCTGTAATCATAAGAAGTCTCCGTTAATACTTTAACATAGAATCGTAAAAAAAAGAAAACGTATAAAAAAATTTTCTCGGTATCGTTGCTAGGTTCTTTCAATTTACTGATGTTTTTATCTAAATATCATAGAACTTCATGCAAAGTTTCAGACGATCGATCGTTCTCTTGACTCCGCGCGAGCCTTCACCTGCGGCAAGGTGTGGCCGCAGCTTTAAGGTTATCTTATCATAAAGGAAATCCAAGACGTTAGACAGCACGCGATGGGTCCTTAATCGCCCCTGTACTTGTTCATAATTGCTACTGGACTGTTTTCATATACTTGCAACACAAAATTAGGGCAAAGCGTAAGGTATTGCTTCTTGCATTTCCTCGTTCCTTTGTTCTGAAAAATGTGAATAAAGGATAAGAAAAACAAACTTTCTGATCTCTTCCCCTTGAAGAAAGAAATATTTGATTTCCTATTCCCTAAGAATAATATCGTTGCTTCTTTTCATGCATATTTATTACGCAGGGTGTTCAAATACATCGCAAAATACCAAAAGTAAAATAGTATCGCTAAAAATAAAAACGTTTACGAATGCAATACGTATTGGATATTATATCGTTTAGCTCAAGGAATAGCTCAACTTTCTTCTGGTATTAAGAAGATTAGGTCACGAGTCCATACGTATATGTATATACATATATGTGTATATGTGTATTTTTGCAAGAATATGAGTACGCACAGGATGATTCAGGAGTGCCAAAGGTGGGTGATCGGGGGGGGGGGGGTGTCACCATGACAACCGCCATGGTCGATTCCAACGTCTACCATCCGTCAGAAGAAAATAAACAAGCGGGATCATGCACTGTTGCGATTCATTTGCCAATTAAAATCAATAGCATTGAATATCGATGATAATTCATGACTTCTCGTGCACGCGAAACCTGATCGATTTGCTCGATTTTTAGTCATCCACGTTATATTAGATCGTTAATCGTTGAACGAGCAAACTCTAAGATACAACATTATCGTTCCATAAATATCATAATGTTAATATTTATGTTATTAATCTGTTATTATCATACTCGTGTTGCGACACCTTCTCAAGTATTGCTTTTTGTTATTGGTGAATAAACATAGTTAACTGAAAAAGTTGGCGTTTCACGTAAAGTGTTTGATAAAGTGTTTGATTTGAAGATTACCCATCACAGATTTTGATATTTGATGCTACGGATATTAAAATCACGTCAATGGTAGGATGAAATTTCATTATTACAAAAATGATACAACAGGGAGAGAGGAAGAGTTAAAGTTGCAATTAACATCTTCGTATGTTCTTATTTTAATATTGCCCTATTATTGATGTTGAATAAGAAATAGATAGCTGTTGTTTATGCTGATTGCAATGATACTGAAATTTTATTATTGTAAATAATATTAAAATGAAACTCGTAGAGAACAAAATTTATAGAACGCCTCTAATAGATCGTTAGAATTAGATTCGTGATCAATAATTGTTTAATACATTCGCACACATTTTTTCACAAATAAAAAGCAACTATCAATGTAAAAGGAGTTTAACATCATTTACATTACGTATATATTAAAACGACATAAAAATAAATTAGAGTTTTATCATATATTTGTGAAACGATTGGTCATTAGATTTCGCGAGGGAAAAAAAAAGTTAAGGTATTGAAACGAGAAAAATTTATCGAGGTGAATAATTATTTATAAGAGTTCTACGTCATATGTATTATTCAGATATGCAGATCAGTACCATTCCGGTTTAATTATCTTGAATGCATTGGTGAAAGCAACATTAAGCTATCGCGCGCAGCACGCGAATGTCAATGTCTGTTATTATTGGTAGGTTACTTTTATGACGTAATTTTAGCTTAACATGCAGATTGTTAGAAACATAAACGCTTACATAACTATATGACACCCCAGGGTCCAGATTTTCGCTTGTAAACCTGCCAAAAGGACATTGACCTTAGACCTTACGTATGGTTTTCATTTCGCTAATTCTTTTTCTAAATCTTTCAAATTTGTACATAATAAAATAGCTACATACTAAATTAATTAATCTGCCGTTGACGAAAACAATATTTGGAATGTTGATCGATGGTCGTAAATAACCTGAAGCATACACGTCTCTGGAAGTTATAGATTTTCGGTACACACACACGCACGCACATACACACACACACACGCAACATAACCTGTTCGCATTAAGCTCATAATACGACTTTCAGGCTAGTATATATGTACCTGTGATGTAAACATAATATAGATCACATTCTCAACACTTATTAAAAAATATAAATTTGTCTTCATGGAACAAGTGAATATTTAGCGTTATGAAATCGATATTACCGTATAATAGTTAAAGTAACGTGACATTTTACCTGATATAAGAAATATGTAGGTCAAAGAAATGAAATTCTAACCAGTGGCTTAAGCTAAGAATAAGAAAAATGATATGTAATGCTAAGCAAAGCTTATTTTCTCCTTATCTAAATATTTTCTGACAGAAAAATTCGCCTCTTATCGAAAACAAAAATAAAGAACAATGCCCCTACCGATAACATAAAGAAATTAAATGATATCCGATCATTCAATTTACAAATGCCTGTCAATTAAGTTTGACATATCGAAGGAACGCTTTTGTTAAAAAGTGCGCATTTTAATGTAATAAATATTATTTTTTATTTTTATTATAACTATAGTATTGCTTTCAGAAAGCATTTCAAATAACTTTTAATAAAAGTTTTACACGCTGCTAATAATTTTAAGCAGTAAAATACAGCTGTATTATACGAGAAAGAAAATTTTTTTAATTAAATGTGATAGATTCTTTTATCTTTAGTCAATGATAATTCAGAAATTTTCGCGAACTATGAAAATTCGCGAGACATTTAACACATCGATTTTAGCAAAATCAAAAGGTCATACAATTTTATCGTTTTTACAGCTTGTTCCGTTCTTATTACAAATCTTAATTCGATTATATATTAACAAAAGAATATTACAAATTTTCTAAACGTGATAGTAGAAAAGATTATGGATTCAATAATATTGGTATTTATGATATTGATATTTTTTGATTTGAGAGCATTCGAATTTCAATTTTTGCCTTCTTCAAGCTACATACTCTTAAAGACGTGTCCTCATGCATATTTCATGTAAATCAATAAACAATGATTAAATGAACAAAAAAAAATTAAACAAACGTTATGACGTCTGTGTGCTTTTGAATTGGGAATGAATAGGAAATTGGTAACTAGTAACTTAGACATAGAGAAATGTAATTTTGTTTTTCATTTTGTAATTAAGCGTACTTGTCTTGTACGTTTTGTTACTTTGTTTTTCGTCCATACATTTGCTACTTTGATACGAATAATATATAAAGGTATCTAACAACAGAAATTCGTGCATGTATGTATAACAAGTTTCCAATTGTCAACTCACCCACGAGGAGTCTTCCTAGTTTTTCGGTGTCTTCGCGGTGTTTTTGCTTCTTCTGAAAACGAGCTGTCAGAAAATCGCCGAATTCACTAGAAGGTTTACTGGTTAAAGATCCACCCGTATAATTTCTCTCGCCTGATACTCGACACGTTCTATCGTGCTTTGATGTCACAAAATGCGAATCTTTTCTTTATTGCATGTGCATAACCACTTCCAGTGAACGCGCCCTATGTACTGAAACAGAGATGAACGCTGCTGCGTGTTCGTCCGTCATTGAAACGATTCCGAGTACACCTGTGACTAAAAGAGGGCGCAAGTCAGTTCTTTAACCACTTGCACGTAATATCGCAATCCATCTATTAAATTTAAAATAACAACGATAACGTCACCTGCAGTAAAGTACGTTAGTACCATCTATGAATCCATACAATTATAGGGAATCCAATATGATAAAATGCAGATTTGTACACAAAGTCTATGAAATCAGAATGTATTCAATTAATATCAATATATCTTAATCTATACAAGATTTACAAAATGTTTGCAACTCGATATATCTTTAATATTTTTGAATTAGTTTTGAATGAGCAACATTTGAATGGTAAGTTATTGATCACAATCATTTGTTATTAAACGATTTAATTTAATAATGGTACGTGGATTCTAGCTTCACGAGATATATTAATGAATTTTCAAAATAATAATTTACGCTGGGTAAAAAAATACTGGTGATATTAAATTGTGATTGTCTATTATAACATCAGAGATATTATCTGTTGTATTACTTTTGAGCAACGAACGATTTTGTTATCGTCCATGATAGACAAACTATTGGCAAAAATATCGATTAAAAGATGTCGTGCATGCACGAGAGGGTAGTATTAGAATATAAAGAAAGAGCAATTTGAAGTTGTGATTTACTTTTTATTTTATTTTAGTTTAAATAAGACTTTTATATTTTTGTATGTGTGAGTAGTATACGTTTATACGTGAATGTGTGTATGTATGTGTGCCTGAGTACGTGTAGCTGTGTGCACATATACACATTTATACAATTCAAAAATGGGTTGTTCTAATAAAGTCTAAAAAGGAGTCTTAACATAAGTCTCCGTATTCCATTTACAATGGAACAATGTTGCTTGTGACTGTAGCAAAACCGTACTTTTAGCAGGATAATCGTGCGCATAAAGATATCGAAAGATTCATTAAAAAAAAAAAAGAAAAAAAAAGAAAAGAACTACGTTTAATGTAATTTTCAATTATTTTCAATTACAAGGAATAATGTTTTTGCTACGATTAAAATGTAAAGATAATCACACAACGAAAATTGGTTACTGATCGTACTTTAGCTGAAAAGAAAACAAGAATAACAAGCTTGCGATTATGTAACAAATCATATTATTTTCATAACTGTAAGAGAAAATTACGATAGAAATATTTCGAAAATTATTTACGCTACACTATATTCTAACTTATAAGGTGCAACGAAAAGAAAACAATTGCTCACGAAAATCCAGACTTACAAGTGATCACAAGGATCACTTTTGGACCACGTAGCAAGCAACATTTGTAGTATGCTATGTTCTAAATATATGTGTACTATGTATAAAACTAAAAGAACGGTTCTGCTCTGAATTTTCCCTGTTTCACAGTTCAAAAGAAACTCTTAACGTGTCCGCGTCATGCCTTGAACCGAGCTTTTTCATCATTTTCATTGTTTCTTGTCTCTGCATAGACTTTAAGCCACTTTCAAACGTTCAAGCGATTGTTTCGAGGTTATCAACCATGGGTAATAGGATATCTTATTAATAAAGAGGTAGTGAGAACGTTCTTGGTTATCGAGTAACAGTCGAGAAGGAAAAGAAGAGAAATCTTCGAGAAGGAATTCAACGTTTACGACGCACTTGGTGGACGCACTTATCAGCGGATCAATCAAATTCTCAAAACCGTTCGCTATAACGTACCCTTACGTATCCTCATCATTCGCTCGAACAAAAACATTTGCTTCTTTAAAACGTTCGTAATATACGTTAGATATAAGTTTTTGTTTCCGTTCGCGGCTATTATAGAAGTTCTCACTAGTTCCTCCACAAAAATTATTATCCCACACCTCGCCTTAATAACTACTTAAACACTATGTGATGAAAAGTCGATCGGCCGAAGCGACCGTACGACCCGGGTTCGTATATTTGAAATGCAGTTTGTTTTCATAATAAAATATTACTTTATACATTTTGTAAACGCCCGTAAGGCCGCGTCTGCATAATCACGCTACCATAACGCGAGCACATGCACTGTAGAACTAGTTATTGTACCACGATGAAAGAATAAATTATTACACGAATGGCAAAATGTGCCGATAGATTTATATATATATATATTATATATATACATACATACATACATATATATATATATGTATATACATACATATATATTAAGACGCAAGACAAACGATAATTCATACATATATATCCGATGATTTTTTCCCTCTTTTTAAAATATCGGAGAATGGAATTCTTCTTGTATAATTGTCCGAAGAAAATACTTTGAAACTTTTGTGTCGTACGAAGGCCCCGTAAAAATTGGGAAACTAACTTGTTTGAGTGTACGAACGATTTTCTAAAAAAATTGCTTATATCAAGGAATAACATGCATTTTGATTCGCGTTCCTTCTCTTCTTCTCTACGAATCTTAATGTTAATCTCCGATTTATTCTTACGACTCGATTGAACATCTAAAATAAAGAGTTGGAAAGTCATAACCCATCAATTTTTAGGATTACTCAACATCTTAATAAATAACTTGCGAAGAAGGATGATAGTTACAATATCCGTGTACGACTATATGATGCCGTTAGGCTATAATATAACGTGACAGCAGTGCAAATAAATTGGAAATGGCTGGTTAAAATTAATGTGCACGCACGCACGCACGCACGCACGCACACGTTATGAGAACGGAGTTAACCTATTTATAGCTCGAAAATTTCATAAAATTCAGGTTCATCATCACAGAAAAGCTATATATATATATACATATATGGTTATTTACACACATGTCTTTAAGACCTTTCCATGCACATAATGTACATAAATCGAAAGGAAGAAAATGGTAACTAAATTGAAACGACTAATCGAGCATATTTGGCTCGCGTTACTCGTTTAATCTCACTTTTTGTCTTTGTTCGATCGACAAAACTACGAAAGTAGGCATAACATTACGTTAAAAAGAATGTGAAGGCGACTTCTGGTTGTTTCGATACGATTAGTAATAAAATCAACGAAACAGCGAAAACATCTTGACTTTAACATACGCTGCGTATATATTTCATATGACTTATATTTACAGTGATATCTTCGGCGCTATGTGGAAATAACTTGTCAGATTTTTAAATGCAATCGAGTGAAAAAATTTACGCCGAAAGGAACGTTCTTTTCTTTTTTTTCTTTTTTCTTTTTTTTTTCTTTTCTTCCATCACTTTTTCCTCGAGAACGCATGGTGAAAAAGTACAAGACGAATTTCGTTTTTAACCCTAGGAGGAATAAGAATGGCTGAATCACGTTTATCAAATTATCGCTTTTATTGTTTATCTATTATCCTGAGATTCAAACTTTTCTTAATTATCAATCACACTTGACGTTGAAACCGATTCGAAAAGTGTGTGCACTTTATTGCTAAAGCAAGCTTATTTCAATTTATACATTACTTTTATCGTGACATCGTCTATGACTAATCGTAAACTTCTGTTCCTCGTTACATACTTCAGCGATTAATAGTATTTCAAACTTTGTAAAATTTGCAACATTTTTGCCCCCACTTTTGTCTAGCATCATTGCTAGCATAATTATTGAGACCGTTGAGTACAAAGTGAATACGATATTCGTGTAAATATCATCGGATGTTAAATGACAAATAGTGATCGTACAATGCTCGTTAATTCGCTATTTGATCAGTTTACGTATCGAAGTATTTCTTTTCAGATCGTTCGTAATATTATCTTTGGACACTAGCGATAATTGTCAATCTTTTTTATTTGTACATTGGATCGATCGGTCGTTCGTCGTTCGAACACGCGCGAAACTCAGAGGACATATAAATCCTTAATGAAAGAAGATGCCTCAAAAAACGTTACTTCTTTTTTCTTTTTTTTTTTTTTTATTTAGATAAATCACTTAACGCGCTGAACTGTTTAATTAACTTGTATATACGCTATTCTACGAAGGAACCACGAAAGTTCAATTGAATGTAAAATACGCGATAGGTTTACAGCGCAACGCGGGAAAAAGATACCGCTGTAAAACTAATTGCACAAGCTGCTAATTGCAATTCCTTTTGGTTGGAAACGTTGCGTTCCCATAAATTCCATTGAATCGATAACATAGATTACAGATCGATGTATATCGGTATCGCATTATCGATGATCGTATTATAGTCTCCTTAGAAATGATTAACGTGATCAGTCGCCGTCGTCTTTCAGACTCTGTTCACGTTTGCAAAATCTTCGTCAGTTTCCTCTTTCCTCGATCCGTGCAAACATTTCCGGTATAGGCTAATTAAAGGCATCGCCAGTAAAAGAACTCCGCTCAACGCAATGAAGAAACCGGCTAAGTAGAACGACAAATCGTACGTCCCCGTGATATCGTAAAGCCATCCTGAAACAATGAAAATACGTTTTGCGTACTCAGGCATCGATATGTTTCGCAAGATGGGCGGTGCATTCGAATTTTCTCGGTTGTCAGACAATGGAAGTTTGGCCGTAATTACACGACGCTCAATCTGGGCCATGCAACTTTAAAGCTATTACGATCGTATAATTCACATAGAGCACCCGAGGTAACACGGACAAAGTTACCGGTAATTTATCCCGCTATCATCTGACATTTTAGCGTAAACCAATTGTTTTAAGTATTCGTAGGAATATAATCGTTTATCGTATCTATTGTAAACACTTACAATCTATTGTAATTGTATGACAGTAGAAATTAGAATTTTGTTTACGAATCTGAGGAAAGCCTCGATCTAGCTTTACATCTTTTAATATAACAGATAATAAGTTTCGTCGTTAATTTTCAAACAACGATCTTACTCTAATTCTGTTTATTTAATTACGCAGGATTGGTTTTACGCTAGCCAGAATCGTAAATATCACAAGTAGAAGGTATTAGTCGTTCCGTTCCGTTTCGTGGAAAAATGAGCGACTCGTAACAAGATCTTCTGCTTACCAGCCAACGGAGGACCCATAAGATTTGCAACACCCTGGACCAAGAGTAGAAGGCCGTACGCGTTTGTGAATCTTTCCAGCGTAATCAGTTCGACGAGGATGATGCTGGTAAGACTGTAGTTCGCCCCGATGAATAATCCAAAAGCACCAGAGATCGCGCATAAGGCATAGTAACTGCCAATTACCATGGGTATTAAAGCCGTCACCGCGCCACAAAATGCCATGCATACTGCATATACGATAGATGCGTTTACCCATGCTCTGTCGCCTGCCCAACCAAGCAGAATCTGAAAAATATTGTCCATTTTTAACATTTATAAAATTTCCAGAAGTGAAGTTTTAATAGAGAGGGAGAGAGAGAGAGAGAGAGAGGGGGGGGGGAAAGAATACATTCGACTTTCCTTATAAAATTATTATTTCAAGTTCTAGAGTCGGGAGAATCGTAGAACGATTATACTTAAAAAAAAAAAAAAAAAAAAAAAAAAAAAAAAAAAAAAAAAAAAAAAAAAAAAAAAAAAATAGTAACAGATAGCAAGTATAAACACGTTGTTGGTCGGTTATTTTATGTAAAGATTAACGCGCGCCACCGCCTGTTTTATGCAAAATCGAGCAACTTTTACTTTATGCATGAAATCACGAGTTCAGCCGTGACGGGTCAACGATGCGTTAACATCCTCTAACACGAAGTAAATATTTACAAAACAATAATTTTCTAGCTTGCAAAGTTACATATAAAATCGATGTCTCGAACCATTATATTTATTTTATATATGGAAAAAATGTCACCGAGTTTGAGGTGAGAATTGTCTATAGGACACGAGCGATCTACGGTGCCTCTGATGTACAATGTCTTAAGAATCGTTTCTAATGCATCTTCCACGCATTCGACATCGCTGAATCGATAAGGAACTATGTAACTTTTCTCAGAATTGTTTCTATGTTAATCGCACCGACGAGAGTCCAGTCTAACCCTTTCGCGTGACGCAAACTCGGGGTTAAAGAGAGTTTGCGATCAAACGAGATCGGAGAGGGTGAAAGGAACTAGATACGTCACTGATTGACCTAAGGCGGTATCGACGCGATACCAGACCTTCGGGAAGCTTTTTAGGTTGAACGAAAACGTTCGACCCTGCGTGGACGTTGCTCGTTTACACCAGAGAGCAAAGTTTCCAGAAAAATTCTTTCAAGCTTTTCGACAAGCTTAACGGTAACCGCAAAAAAGATTAACGCGATAATTACGCTAGGTAAATCTAAATAAAAAATCGAACTTTTATGGAATACATCGAGCAAGATCAAAGATCGTGAATTTTTAAGCTATTAAGACGCGGCGTCTATCTGTTTACGCGTACGCGAGAAATTTCAATTTGCAGAAATATGTAAAATACAGACGTCGCAGAAAATGCATTAATAGATATAGATAATTACACAGTACGAGTTACAACGCGTAACACAAAATAATATGCAACGTTTTTACAAGCTTAACGGATAGACGCCGATCGATCGTTGCGTAAGATTTCAGCGGGGATTTAATTTCAAATATCATTTCGAAGCCGTACGAAGGTACAAAGCGATTGCGAGATCTAAAATTTTCGAAAATTTCGCTCATAGACGCAGGGGACAGCTGTTCCAGGAATGAATGTCTCGATGAATCGGTAGGCGGAAATAACCATTCTTCGTCGAGGGATAAATAACGGCGAGGCAAACTAATATCGGAACGGGTAAAGGAAAAAAGTAACGGCGCAAAGAAGAAACCACCGAACAATGAACATTTGGATATTATCGACACGTTGGCTGCACGTGCGACACGATAATACCAAGTAACGCGTCGTCACTCTTAGATTTTCACGTTTAAAGCATCCACGATTGTTGCGTCTTCGCAATAACGACCGTTACCGTAAAATTGCGATTAAACGTAAGAGGAAGTGAAAAGAATAAGCATCGTTTGCAACTATTGGAATTTCAAATTGTTTGACATACATCGATAAACATCGTTATACGTACTTGAAATAGCCTTCGAATAGATAAATTGATATTGTGCGTTAAAATCGTGCGACGATTGTGCCATACTCGTCCGACATTTAGACAACGATCGATTCCGAATAACGTGCAGATATCGAATCGTAATGATAACGGTACTAATTGTTCGGAGGCAAACTGGGTCATCGACTCGCCGAAACTCGAAAAACGAAATTTCGTCCCTTGGGAAATTTTTCCTCTCATCGAGAAAGATTTCGAACGTTTCGCTTGACGAACAAAAAGCCCAAGGCATTACAAAATTTAGGTTCGCGCGTAAACTTATTAAATCACTGTTCACTTACTTAAAAAAAAAAAAGAAAAAAAAGAAAAAAAAAGAAAAAAGAAAAAGAAGGTTGGAATAAGAAACGTCGTGTGTTTAAAGCAAATACATCTATATTTAATCTATTCATCATATTCAATCATATTTGACATTATTCGAATAAAGATATTTTATCTCGCGATAACGAGCAACTATAATAACGGTAATTTCTGATTGTCGATAAAAATTGATGCGAAGAAGAAAGAACGGTAAATTATCGGATCGCTCCGTATATAAGACCCGATATATAAGGATATTCTAAGAAATTGATTAACAAAGAATATATTAATAGCCGATAAATGTACCTTCTACTTTCCAACGAAAGAAAAGCGTTGCTCGCGGTTCGATGGAAAATTCGAAATGGAAGATTCGAAATGGAAAATTCGAAATGGAAAATTCGAAATGGAAAATTCGAAATGGAAAATTCAAAATGGAAAATTTAAAATGGAAAATTCAAAATGGAGAATTAAATTCAGAATGGAAGATTGTTCTTACCTCTCCACCCATGTTGGTTATTCCTATGACCGATATTAAAATGGATGCGTCGGTTTCGCTAAAGCCCATCTCGATCGCGTTGTCCGTCAAATAGACGTAGGGCACGTCGTACCAGGTGTGCAGGAGGAAATTGCTAATGGCGAACAGCAAGAAACGCGAATCAGCGAAATGAGAAAAATCAAGCATATCGACGATGAGGTCCCAGAATTCCCAGAGACCGGCGTACCAGACGAGTTTGGTTTTAGCTATGGTGGTCATCGAGTTCCTATAAATATCCGGACAACTGGACGCCCTGAGTCGATATCGATTTATGTTCAACATAGCACCTCTATACGTAAGGCTCTGCCTATGCACTCTGATATCCTTCAAATAGGCAGTGGGTAGTCTCCTGGTATGCTCGAGAGTGCTGGATCTTCTCAACGAGCTATCCAGATTGATCTTCTTCAACCACCACAATCGCCAAGCGGCGTCCGTTTGCTGTCGAAGAGTTTGCTCGTCGTTGGGCAAGACCTTGTCCTTGTTTTCCTCGCTCTTCAACTCGGACAAAGAGCTCGGCGTGGGCACGAATCTGGCCGAAGGTGTGCTCAGCTGATCGTGAAGCGGCCCGGAATCGCTGAAGCTCCTCGAGGAGATGAGCAGACTCGGATAATTTTGCAGTAACACGTTGTACACATTTTTACGAGTACTAAGTAGTTCCAATACCTCCAACGGCACCTTTTCGCCGTTCTTCACGAACGTCGGTAAGCTTACCAGACTGGAAAATAGCTTTTCACCGTCCTCCTCCTCATCCTCTTGAGTCCGAAGATTCTCCATGATCGTGAGGGTGTTCAGCGAACTATTCGCGGAGAACGAGTCCACGCTCGAGCTCTGTATCCTGGTCCTCTTTCTCTCGCGATTTTTCCGTCTCTCCTCGGTCTTCGCCTTCGCCCTGGTGGTGGTCCATTCGAGATCCCTCATAAGACAGCCGCAGACAGCCAGATTGAGAAACAGACCGGCCAATATCAGCGTGGTTCCCCGCCAGCCGTATTCAGCCAGCAGATACTGCGTAACCGGGGCAAAGATGAACGTTCCTATACCGCTACCGCAGACGGACAAACCCGTCGCGAAAGATCTCTTCTTATCGAAGTAGTAAGCGACGATCACCACGGCTGCCACGAAACACAAGGACAAACCGAAGCCAGCGAGAACTCCGAAAGTGAATATCAGAACCTCCATGGAATTGGCGAAAGAACTTATAACGAAACCGGCCGTCGCTAGGATACTGCCCGCTATAGAAACTCTTCGACAACCGTATCTGTCCGTGAGGAAACTGGCAACGGGGCCCGACAGCAACGGCATCGCCATGAACAAGCTACCGATCCACGCCGTCTTCGATTTCCCCTCGCCGAAATAGTTGAGGAATTCCACGTAGATCACGCCGAACGAGAACGTAATACCGTCGGCTATGAGGTTAACCATGAAGGAAGCTGCGACGACCACCCACCCCCAACCGCCGTCAGGTGGCGTAGCCTCGCACAATTGCCCCAAGCTGGAATTATCCTCGGAACTGCTGGTGGTCGACGGTGGTAGCGAAGGGCTCGATTGCGGCCTCTGCTCCCGCGACTGCTGCTTCTTCGAGTCTTTGTTAAATTGCACGTGATGTTGTTGCTTGTCCTCCCGCGGCGATTTCCCGTTAACCAACTTCTCGGTACTCTTCTCGGACGGCGAACGATTCTTCGACAGGATCTTCGTCGGAGAACCGAAAATCGAACTTCGCTCTACGAAAACGCTCTTACGCTTCGGCGGGCTGGCAACGTTGTCCTTGTACAAACTGTCAGGCTTTTTCACCGAGTTCTGCGATTCTTTCGATTCTCTCAATTCGTGCCTAGCTTCCTGCCGGATCTTCGAGCCAGGCTCGTTGTAAGCATCGAACGTCTTCTCCAAACAGTTTCTTATCTCCTCGTCCTTGTCGATCGCCGCATCATTCACGTAGCTCTGATCGTTCAAGATCTTGGATCGTTCCTCGCTAAGGATTCCGATCTGGTCGGAATTTTTCCTCAACCGTGACGCATTCTTCACCAAAGAATTTAATTCCGACGAGGTCGCGTCGCTGGCTTTACGCGACTCCGTTTTACGCGGCGTTTCCTGAGGAGTCCTGTTTACGGAACAACGTCTCTTCTCGATCAACAACTCCTCGTCGCTTTTCCGTGCTATCACCTCGGCGTTTCTCGAGTCATCGCGCGATCCACCGGTACCGTCCTCCTCCTCTTTGTTATTGCTCTCTGTCTCGATCGCGTTGCTCGATTGAGTCAGCTTCTCCTCGCCATTGAACTTGGCCCACTCGGCCATGATGATGGTACCAGGAACAAGGAGGACTCTGCTGTTTAAGCGCAGTCCTCGAACGGCCGACGCAACGACATCGAACCTCTTCTTTTTCTTTTTCTTTTTTTTTTTTCTTCTCCTTTAACGATTAAACCCTTTTGTTTCTCGTTTTGTCAATTTCCGTGTAAATTAGATCAAACCTATATCCTTCTTCTTATCCTTCTTATCCTTCTTATCCTTTTATATCCTCTCCCTTTTCGTAGCACATAAAAACACGCGCGCCGCTAGAAAAAAAAGTCATATCGCGGTTAAATTTGATCGCGATTCGCGCGATCGATTCAAAACTGATCTAGTTTCGTCCTTGATTTAAACAATGGTAAACCGGGCCACTCGTAGAGCTGCCTAGTAAACTGACGGCGTAACGGCAACAACGACGCTGACGATCCGCACGAATTCTTAAAGTTCTTCGTTGTACGCTGGTGAATCGCATCTGGGCCGCCACCATCGCAAACGTGGCCCAGGATGCAGGATGCTTTCCTTCTTCTCGGGCCCTGGTTAATCGGGACCGCCTCCTCCTCCGCGAAACGATCGTCAACCCAGGCACCCATACGGCGAACGGTACTGCTTCGGCTCTTGCGGTGTATTCTGCGATCGAAATATACATACGTTACTTTATGCGACGTGTTATCGGCGGTGCATCGTGACGTTTATTACTCGACATTCGCGAGGCCAATGGTTGAAAAAGGATCTAAAGGATTCGCTTCGCAGATATGCGAGAAATTTCCTTTCCTACGTAATATTTTTCTTACGTCCGCTGATTCTATACAATCCGATGATATTACGGTGTGCGATACTTTAATATTTAATATTTATAAATTATGATATTACTTCGTAATATTTATTTGCTAAGAATTCGCACGAACCGCATAGCTTTTCGTGAGCTGATCAGACTAATTCGTTCTTTGTTGGTATTTGTTGTTCCGATTTCTCATATTATAAACACGGCTTTTGATATCACGGGCGTTCGTTTTTACTTGCTTTACTTGCACCTTGTTAATCTCACAGGTTTAAAGAAAATTATTGTTCAAACGAATTTCCATAGATCGCGAATGAGATCGATCCGTAGAGAGATAACAACTGGAATAGTAACTTTAACATGGTTTATCCATGTTTCCTTTGAATTAATTTTATGCATCTTCTGTATTTGCCGATAGTCGATGAATCGATAGTCAATTGGAAAGTACAGTAATATTCTGCTTCGCTTTAGACGAATGACGTATAGACGGTAAAGACGGTTAAAACAATAGCGCGCTCCTTCGTCTTAGGCGGATATCGATCATATAGGTGTTAAAATCTGCTTCTAACTTGGCACGAGTTTACAACCGTCCCTATTATATGTTTAATCTTGTCGATAGCTCTGGAAAAAGAGATTTAGGTCTAATCCAATTTAATCGAAAGGAGCCTGTTCATTTTTATGATATTTTGCCAGTAGACGCGACGATCCGTAAATAAAACGATAGACTCGGAAACCATGAGTCGAACAGAACATATATCATTATTAATTCGTATATCTTTATAATGGTCGTTATGACGCGAGAAATGTTTTATTTTAATCCATAAATCAATAAGCGGAGAACTTGGAGAAGGGAATCGTGCATCCACCAATTACGCTTTATTATTCGATAAAACTTATTTTTCCGTCCGCGTCCTTCATCCACCGTATTCACGTTAAAGTCCCAAAGTATCTTAGTACGAGCGGATATCCTTCTAATGCCCAACGTCGTTTTCATTATTAATAGAAATATTCTATCTCTCTCTCTCTCTCGAGATTACGTCGTATTTATGTACATTCTAAATTTTACCGTGTCACAGGCGTACACGCGCACAAGCGCGCACCAAGAGATTTATAAAAGTCTGTAAACGGTAAATACATTACTCGCTTCGATGGATAATCGAAAGGATACGTTCATTTAAGTGTCGCGCTTTTAACCAATTATCTATACGTACTCCACGTACTCCAAACGTCAGATTCCAAAAGAATTATTTGCAAACTTTTCGAGAATAGAACGTAACCTTTTAACATCATCGGCCTTAACGCAACGAACAATGCCCTTTTGATTTTAATAATTCAATTTCTTGCCGAATATCTAAAATTTTGGTTTTGCGGTATACCAACATTTTCCAAAAGTATCGCTAAATATTTCTCCCGATAACAAACTCGTATCCACGTGTCCTTAAATTATCTCCAACAACGGTATTACAACTGCATAATTTTAAGCAACTACTGCAACATTAAAAGAGGTACTCGACGAACTTTCGCTGCAACTGAGAAATTGAGAAATCGAGGAATTCGCGTGTTTCGACATTCGCTACGTTTTTCACGTATACGTGTACGTAGATACTACTCGTTGCGGAACTGCATCGTCGTTTCAATAGACCAATTTCACGCTCGATTATATTTGTCAAGCGCTGCTTACATTAATCACAGATTCGTTTATTTCCGAACGAGTATCGATCTCCGGCATTCTCCGTCTCAACCGAGTCGGTACCAGGGATGGAAAATAAGGATGCAACGTCTAAAGTACCTTTACCGAACCGAAGCTCGTCGTCGACAAACACGATACAACGACTCTTCTCTATAAACGTTCGTTTCGTCTGACCTTGTTTTCAAGTTGCGCCCATTTTTATGCTGTATCAATTGTTCGGGCCGCCTTCGCAGAGACCTTACTACGTATCACGCTTGATACGCGAAGGGACGAACATTGATCGCTAATACCCGAACGAGAACAGCCACGTTGATTAATTCGTGACGAAAGTAATCGAACCGCAAGCATAGTTGCAACTGAGAAATAGGGTCAACCAGCGTTAGTTACGTTACAAAATACTTATATCTATAATCTATAATAATATCTGTAATCTTTTAATCCTTTTCCACTGATCTTTTAATCCGTGTTTCTACTACCACTAATCTTACAAATCCGTGCGTAATTAATTCCGAAGCGATATTTCTGACGTAGATCTAAGTGAATCGAATTAAATATTAAATATTCTTCTTCATTTAGAAAGTAGAACCATCTTCGTAGATTGTCATTCTATTCCTTTCTTTTTAACCGGTTCTTTAGTATAGGTCTAGTATTTCAGTTAAATATCAACAGGGAGCAGGGAGACCTTCCAATAGCTGGATCTTCCGATTGTACGACGTGACCCAATTTGATATTAATAACTTTACATTTTAATTAGTCCTTCGTATACGTCATCGGTAAATAATTATTTACAGCTAATAATCATTTGCGACATTAGAAGATAATTTTTAAAAATTTCTCGCTACTCGATGTTATGTATATAACTAAATAATACAGCTTCCTCGTAAATCTGTACGTGTTACGTTCGTTAAATAAATAATTTCTAAAACAAAAATAGCAGTACATGGCGGTATACTATATTTTCGGCATCCTGGCCATAACAGCAACTCGATTCACGATTATTTTCCCTATTGCCTTGTATCGTCACTTACCTACGCATTTACGCACACAAGCTTGTTTCACCCTTACTTTTCCATTATCTTACTCTTCCAGTATCTAACGTCTGTCTAACTATTAACTGTTTCTAGCAAAAGTGTATTGCTTCTAAAATTCATGAATCGTTATTTAGCGAATTCGAGCGATTCTATCTTCCAGAATTGTATAAATTCTATCTAATGACTACTATAAAGCTCGTATCAAATAACGGAGTAACGCGTAATCCTTTTACAGTTCAAAGACAAAGACGCATTTATCGATCGTTCAACGATTATAAAAATATTCGCGTACTCGGTCTGTCTTGACAAACCGTCTTACTTATTAATCGGCAATTGACAAAAAGAGGGAGAGAGATGCTTTCGTATGCTAATAAATGAGAGATGCTGATAAAATTTCGTAGCGAAACAACGACGAGGAAGTTCGCGCGGTTCGACTAAACGAATAGTCGAGTAGAAGCAACGTCAAAGGCAGAATTCTCACGTCGTCGTTTTGAAATCGACGTTTGGAAGAGAGACGGCGTCGACGTTGAGATTTGCTTCTGGCACTTCGTAACTAGCCGAAGTAGCTCGAGTTAGAGTCGACGATTATAAATGAAGTTCATTGTGTATGAGTTGCTATCAATTTAACAGTGGACACGATGATCACGTGCGTATCTCGCGATCTCCTGTCTTTCCTTCAGTTAGTTCTTCTTCTCCTTCTTCTCTATCTCGTCACCATCGTCTTCCTCTTCTTCTTCTTCTTCTTCTTCTTCTTCTGCTTCTGCTTCTTCGTAGGATGGTTCTTCCAAGTATTCTATGTAAATCGGTTTCTCATCATTGGCATTTGTCGACAGGCCTTCGATACGAGGGTTTGCAAAACCTTATCTGCGCTGCTACACTCTGACGCGCTTACAACTGCACGCCACGTTATTGTGAGACTTTGGAACTGGAGGAAATTTTAGAACGTGCGATTGTTCGACCAAGTGTGAATACCGAAACCTCGTACACACAGAAGTGCAGTACGATCTCGGTCTCTCTCTCTCTCTCTCTCTCTCTCTCGCTCGCTCGCTCTCATTAGCTCTCACTAGCTCTCACTCGCTCGCTTTTATGATCATTGTTATCAGATCTTGAGAATTAAAGGACGTTTCGAAGAAGACTTCTGATCTGTTTGCAGATATCATAGCAGATATCATACATGTACGGATGAACAAATGTGCTTTCGAGAGCAAGATCGTAGATGTCGTGTTAGCAAGGAGAGAGAAATTCGAGAGATTAGGTTTTGGAGGAAAATATGGAAATACGTAATTTTATGGAAATTCGAAAGCTCGAAGTTGGAAAAGTCAAAGGTTGCATAACTTTCAAATTCCAAGGTTCAAAAATTTGAAAAACGAATATACCGTGACTCTTCTATCTTCCAATATCGTAATTATATTCGAAACCATCGTTTCGAGGATCCTAATCCGTTTATTAAAAATATAGGTGACGCATCAACATGCTATTACATTCTAATAAAATAAACAACGATTTCGTACGAAATTAATTTTTCCTATATATTATACGGAAATCACGTACATTTACGAATACCACGTTTCCATGAGAACAATCATACTTTTATATTTAAAACATGAAATAACAACAACGCGTCCTATTTTCCACTCATAAACACTAAATCTGTCCGTTTCGTCGTAGAAACGTGTTCCTATTTAATTCGTTTGAACGTCTAAAGATCGTTATTTAAACCAGCCAACCAAAGGTATTTAAAGCATCGATCCTTCCACGCTTTGGACGAAGGTTTTAGGTTACGGGATAATAAAGCCGTACGAATGCATCTTCTTAATTCGTCAAAATAATTGTAGGTTTAGCAGTGACCTCGATCCAAGCCTCGAGGAAGAGGGCGATTTAGTTTTTGCGCGAACCTTATGCCATCTTAAGAAGCAGCTCGCACGTGAATCAGGAAATTCACTAGCTCGAACACATACGCAAAGCGCTATGTCTTCTACGCGACAAAAAATTAATTTCTTTGAATTTTTTCTTCATTCACCGAAGACATTCTGTGACTATTAAGTGAGTTATCTCATATCAGATTTATAACGACAAATATATCCTGAAGCATTAGTTAAAGCGAATCTCGTCACGTTGAAATTTCCTAATTTAATCAAATCGTATCTGGGATTTCTCGTGCGCTTAAAAAAAGAAAAGAAAAAAAAAGAAAGATTCGATTCTTCGAGGAAAATTCGTGCATTAAAATCATCTGTCATTTATACTTGGATCTCGTATGAAAAATAATACGCTTGCTGTTTGTACACCTTAATAAGAGAGTAATCAATGATAAGGTTCGTTTATCGATGCTCCAGAAAGCTGAAAAAAAAATATGAAGAGCAAAAGATATCGTATATATTTTCTCTGAAAATTCGGCAAGGTTTTACGAGAAGCTTTTGTAATAAAATGTTCATAGTAGCAGATCATAGCGAACAGATCCTTCGATCTTTAACGCGCATCTCTTTTCGTTCTTATTAAATACGTAAGGTAATTAAGTGCGTGACACTTATTTGTTTAATCAAAGTAACAACAAGTAACAAAAAGGTAAATTACCATTTCAATGTTAAATCTCCACCGACTATAATGAATTAACCCTAAAAATCAATTTCAAAAATCGACTCTACGAATTCCACCTTAATTTTAATTAACGCTCCTGCAATATTATTTTACGTGAAATAAAATAATTACGTAGAAATTATCTTTGAAAAAGTTTTTATATTATTTCGCCAACATTCCAATTATTATTTACACGGCGTATAGCAGACGTCTACAGCCACGATGCAATGACAGAAAACGCAGAAAATTAACGACCTTCAATTATAGAATAACGTCAACTGGCCAATTGCAAAACAAGGATGCGGTAAAATGGCCAGCGTGTCGACGAAAATTTCCCTCTGATTCTGGCGCCGAATCCGTGAATCGTTCGCAAGCTAAATTCATCTCGTAAAGCTTTTAAGTCATTGCCGCGTAAATTTTAACCTGCGTCACGGGAAAAGCTCGCTATTACCTTAATTGCGTTAGCGATTATAAGAAGAACGGTTGAAGGAGAGAAAAGAACGATGCGTTACGTAGCGATCGTACCGGTTTGCTGTTAATCAACTTTAGAAAGTCTCGCGTAGGTGTTGCAGATTAACCACTTGAACCTAGAATATCGCGCAATTTAGATAGAGAAAATTGAAGCACAGAGAAAAAAAAGGAAGAAGTTCTAACGAACGAACGAACAATTTCATCGATTCGAACGATTTTTACACGCATGAAGTGACTGCTACCAAAATCTTTGATTATTTATAGAAATTTGTTACGCATATATTAGATACGTGTGCGGCGCAAAACATTTTACAATTTCGCCGCCGCTATAAATCGACCTGATTATCACGATTAAATTATATTTTTATGCAAAAACTTTACGACTTTTAATTATTCATTTTTGTCATCGACTCTACGTTTGAGAGCACTCTGTTCGCGTTGTATGCCAATCAATTCTTCAACAGGTGTACGATTACGATGAGTAACTTTCTTGTACACATTTTTATACTGGTTTCAAATTTTATCGATCGAGTTACGCGAGTACCGATCAAATTTCAAATCTCTTCCCTTGGCAGCGTTCAAATAGAACGCGTCGAAAATAAAAAGTGTCGATGACATAAAATAAGGTAAATTAGGCCGAACCAAAGAAATGGAATCTAATTAGACAATAATTTTATTACGAATATATTATTTTTACATAATATAGCGCATATAACAAACACTGTTTGGATATTCTATACGTTTTTGCATGCATGCATGCACAAAAATGCAATAAAAATCATACAGTTTATCGCCATTACTACTAATAAATAAATTGGATATAAATTCGTTATATCCAAAATACAGGAAGAAAAATGTGAGATGCCTGATTTCTGATGTAATAAACAAATTAAAAAGGTTGAAGAAAAAAAAAAAGAAGTAGGACGATGAGGAGGAAGCGCGATGTAACCGTTAAAAGTGCCTAACGTGTCGCGACAAAATGCTCAGTCTCAAGCGTTTACTTTTCAGAGGCTACAAAAGATATTTTAATACGCGCGCTCCGAGCGAGTACGGCACAAAAGAGCGAGTACGTTCGCGCTTTTGTTGCAAAGGAACGTTTTAGACCAAGCGGATCGTAGAACATCAAAATCGGATTGAAAGTAAAACTATTCAATGAAAATCATTAAAATATAAATAACATTTATTAGTAATCATGGGTGTTTATGCAGATTTATGTTTATCCGATAATCTATTAGTATATAATCTATTAGTTTCACGTATTACGCGAATTCTGTGCAATTCTGCACGCTTGAATTTTTCATAAACACATAAACACCCACAGTCTAGTAATTAAACTACATCGATATAAAATCGGCATATCACTGACAGATAATCTAATAATTGATAAATCAATGTTACCATTAATTTAAAAAGTACGATAGAAGTCCGTTTTTATTAACTTTCCGTCTTTCGTGTCACTTGCTGTTGCTAAATATATAATTAAAAGATATATATATATATATATAATTGAAAGATCAAATATAATTGAAAGAGAGATTTTTTAAAAATATGTGGTAAATCCAGAATGTTTTTATAGGGAACAAACAATATCGGACAAATTGCTATATTAATTTAATTCAACTAATATCCGAAATCAGATATAAAATCAGATGGAAAGATCATTTTTATGCAGAGTTAATCGACAACGTATTAAATTTGACGATTAGTCTCCTATAAAAAAAAAAAAAAAAAACGTAATTTATCATATCATTTTTTCACCTATGCTCGTTCGATTAATATTTTCTAGGCAAATCTAGTTCGAGCCCTTGAATTCGTTTGCTTTTCTTTCGAACGAAGCATAATTTTTTTTCTTCTACCCTGTCGTAACAGGAACATCTACAGACAGACGTACAGATTTCTAACGATCATTACACGAAACGATTCAAGATCGCAAAATTATAAAACAACTTATCGCTTATCACTCTGGCCAGCAAGATACACTTTCAACGTAGCTTTATTAATATGCATTCGTGAACCTGAATGATTTTTGTGGGATGGGTCATTGAACTTAATGACTCGCTGCTATTATTCTATGCTGATTTATCTAATCTAACCTACATTCGCTGCACTAAACTACCTTAACTCCGACTACTCTCTTGATACTAAAATTATCTCGATTTTTGTCTAACTGGCTTCCACTTCTCGCTCTGATATATAAAAGAATTCTTACTTAAATCCTCGAACATTCACCGTTATAAATTCGGAATGATTTTATGAAAAATTACTAATTACATTACCAGATTAATTTACGTTATAAAATATTTATTACAATCTTCCTGCGTGCATAAATCTTTTTTATTCTTCTCCGCAGATTCCAACCGAATTGTGTAATATTAACCATAGACTAATTACATTAAATACATATCCCTTCTAATTAAAAAATTAGATTAAGCTTTCTTCTTTATTAAGTTATTCGTCAGGCTTACTTCGCGAAGTTTCTGTACCGACGACTGTTCTTTCTTCTTTCTTTCTTTCTTTCTTTCTTTCTTTCTTTTTTACTCTTAAATATCTAAATATTAACGATCTGTTAAAGTCGAATTTTACCCACGGTTTTCCACCAAAGTCGAGGAATTTCTCATTTACATATATATGTGTGTGTGTGTGTGTGTGCGCGCGCGCGCGTGATGTGACATTTCTTCCGAACCTTGGTCATATGAGGTTTTATTAAAAAAAATGAGGCTGACCTTGACATATCAACGATTACACCCACGAACCAATTGTATCGTATCTTTAGAACTACAGCTAACAATACAGAATAAATTTCTCTGTTCGTTTGTTTTTAAAAACGCGTTTAAAGCCGATCGCCCTTTTAAACACCGGCTTGTGCTACGATTTTGATAATCTTTCGTGTCCCATGATTTATTCGAGCCAATAAATCGGTTAATTTTCCTAATTGAAAGACTCAGAAACCTAATGATTCATGACCACTGTTCCGGGAAGTCGTAAACCACGTGCTTCTGCTTGGATGACAGTTGAGCGTTTATCAAAGGAATGACCAACATTTGACCGGGAAACTATGAACCTTCGTTATCAATACGCAAGGAGAACGAACTCGTGATACCGCGTGCTGCCTTTAATCACCGGATATTATTACGCTAAAAAGTATATCGATCTTGCGTTTACGTCAAGTAGATTTCGCGGAGATGTCGATGACGACCACCAATGCGTCACTCTGTATCGCTATATACGATCAAACCATCGAGTGTTTTCCATATAGATAAATCTTTTATACGAATTTTTATACCAAAACGAATCTCCAACTAATCCTCTAGTTTTCAAATCTCGAATTTGAATTTTTCTTTTGCGTTTCCGAACTGGAATTTTTGAAACGGAAGAATGGCAATCTCTTAATTTTCAATTACGGGGCCTGTAAATTTTTAATTCGTCGTAGATCCATTAAATTCTACGTTTGAACTTTTCGGACATCCAATGTTTTATTTCGCATTTCAAATGACTTTGATTTTAAATGAATTATTCAGAAATCAGTCATTCAGAAATAGTTATTATCGAAATTATGATCGACGAATTGTAGAGAAGTAACGATAGGTCCCGAGTGCCTTAACGAATTTGAAGTATCAATGAATCTAAGACAAACGCCATTTGCAGGAACACTCGACGATTATTGTTATCAGTTTTAGATACCGATCGCGATACGAAAAAATAAACTAATCCCTCGTAATAGTCGAATCTTCGATAAAAAGAAATTAAAATTTGTCGTATCTAACGATACTTCGCTTCGAATCATTGCGAATCGTTGCATCCTCGTAACGTCGTAACGTAATTCAACGATGCTCCATTATCGTACGGTACAATTCGGAGTAAATTTAGTTTATTTTATTTAGTAAAAAAGCGTACCAAAAATTTAAGTCGCAACATCATTTTTCCTGCGTAATTTTAAAGTTTAAACATGCGCGTATCTAATATAATCTATTGTATCATTATAGAACGATCGATGTTCTCGAATTCGTTTTTTCGATCGTATTTCATCTTCTACAGAGATTATTAGCAAATCGTATCGGTTTTTGGAGTAATGACAGTGACATTGAACCAAGAATATAAACAGAGGGAAACGTACCATGACGCGGCGACACCTGTTCTTCTAATCCTGATAAAAGTCACAATGGCGTCAGCGGTTCCCAACGATATCAAAATATTCTTCTCACGTGCCAAAACATTTACCATACATCACCTATCACAGTTCAGTTTCACAGTATCAACTTTAAATAGTTTCACACGTACAATAAGATACGAGTCACTTGCCCGCGATAAATTCTAGCGGATCAGAAACACACTCAAAGGGACGCTCGAAACGACGATCGTCCCCTCGTTAGCTCTTAAATTCGTCCAAATTTCTTCACGCGCTATTTAACAGGCCACTTTCTCGGCGTAATAGCAAAGAAAAACAGTCGTAGATCTTTTTAGAGAAAAGTTCCATAACCTCCCGAACGTGTTCTTACGAACGCTTGTATCACGTAGTTTCTTACAAATTATTTGAAACAGAGAATAGCGACCGAACGAAACTGTAAAGTTGATTTTATTTAAGATCGAGTCCCGTCGAGCGACTTTTCGACGTCCTGCGAAATCTCGTCGCCAACATGGATGCAAGGATACTACGGCACATTTCACGGACCTTCAGAGGGCACTCGGTTCCATTAATCTTCCATTACACAGAGAGTTTATCCGAAATTTATCGCGAGAACTTAGATAAGATTTCTTAGATGCTGACTCGAGAATTTCTCCCGGTCCTCTCGCGTCCTTCGATACTCTCGATGATATACAACGCGCTCGTCGCAAAACTTCTGCTCTGCGTTAATTTCCCTTCGTTCTCGACGGTTCGGTCGAAACTACGTGTATTTTCGTGCCATCGAATCCGCCGATTGTTTTGTTTACCTACGGGGAGACGTTACGAAAATGAAGCATGTGGTTGACCGATTCATTGTCGGAAGTAAAGGTTCAGAGCGGAAAAAAGGCCGGTTATTCGATACTCGGCCCCGCGAGTAACGTAATACGAATGGATTACGACGATTGCGTCCAGAAAAATTACGCCAGTAAAACTAATTTAATTCGGTTATTTATCTGTGCGTCGCATCGCGGTACACTTTGCGCTTCGTACCCTTTACGTAATAACAACAAACGTAAGACAACGAAAATATTTCATCGACGATCAAACGCCATGAACACGTTAAAGTATTAAACAATTCGAAAGATACCTCTTCTTCGTTTGCCATTAACTTTATCGAAACAATACGACGAGTTATTAATAATCTTCTATCGATCGACGGTTAAAACAAGGAGAGAGTAAATCAAACGTTCGACAGTTCGCATCGTTAATAGATACGTACTTCTTACGGTAATTTACGTTGCAAAGAAATCTTTACGTTATACGATTATTCTGCAATTATTTTGCCTGCCGATTGTTTGTTTCGATTAACTCCACTGAATCACTCGGAACGTTACTCGTTATATTCCTCGGTTCGCACCGAGTATACGCAGAAAGGCGCGATCAACGTGTTCTATATGTATAAACACGAAGTTCGTTTTTCTCTAATGAAACGGTCGTAACGATGTCGCGCAGAGCGCCTCGGGTGCGCACATGAGGACGGCCGAACTAATACTGATAGCTGGCAATGCTCTCGCCAATGCATACGGACTGTTGCCTCCAAGTCCAAGATACGGAGTTCTTCGCCTCTGTTCTTCCCCTTATATACACTCGTGCTTTCTGCGTGTTCATCAGGAGACACCAAATACGCGGTGGTACCATCGAGATCGTCATGCACGAAAGATATCCTTTCTTTTTCTTTTTTTCTTTTTTTTTTTTTTTCTTTTTTTTAGCATAATTTACGGTAATTTAAAAATCTATTTTTTCCACATTTACAACTTAGAAATGTAAATACGGTAGCCGTATCTCATTGCTAACGTCCAATAACCACGTCACTGATTACGATCGCGGTATTTATTTTACCATTTATGGGACGTTTCCGGGAAAACGTATTATTTCCATTACAAAAATTTGACTCGATTTAACTTTGAAATAAAATAAATATATTGGTCAATTAGACTTAGATCAGATTTTAAGATACTTTGGATACTAGACTACCACCAGGTACTAAATATATAAACCAAACAATTGGAGAGATTGTTTTTTCTATCAAGCGCGTAGAATTTTTGAGTATTTTATGTTCTTAAAATTGCAAGGTTCTCGTTATTCAGAAACGAGATGTCCTGAATCAATTCTTGCGGTATATAAAATAACAAATAAATATGTCTCCTCTCGTTAAGTTATCATTTTATCTCGTGATAGGAATCTGATAATAACGATATCTACGTAGCTGTAAACTATCGACGTATACAATCGCATCCTTAAACAGTACCGACACGACTTACTTCTACGATGCGTAGTTACAGTCGCTTATCAGAAATGTAAATTATCCGAAAGCTACGCACAGAAGTAAGGATAATTTCTATACAAAGTCTCTTAATATTATTCCCTAGACTTTCCTGTTAACGATCACGCGGCGCGAATTTCCACGGATTATAATAAGGTATAATCGTTATTATTGGAACGTATATCAGTTTACATGACCATAAACTTTTTTTCTTCCAACATCTAAATATGCTCTGCCGCGTGAGACGCGGTCCGTGTCGACGTCCCTCGTGGTCTGGCCGCCGCCAAGGCCCACGCGCCGTTACACCGACCCGTAAAAACCTAAGAAACCGGCATAAACCGAATCTTTTTAACTTAATCCCTATTCATGTTGGTATCTTCGGTTTATGGATGATCCTTAAAACAGTCCTTGGGTTTATTGCACGCTCTTACATATAACGCTTCCTCCAGGAGGAGGCTTCCACCTCGTATTTTCATTCATTAACGTTGGCTATAACCAATGGGCATCGCGGATCGTCACCCTCGCTTTCCTAACGAAAAGTGCGAACTGTTCCTACAACCTTAGCGCGCTCGTCTCGACCGTTCCTACGACATTAGGGCAGTCGTCTCAACGGATTCCACGACATCAGTTCGATCAACTCTCCGCTTCTACGACTGCCGAACCTAGTCGACAACTACCAAGTCATCGTCGCGCTACCGGCTCTTCATCCGTCAAACAATCGTTTACAACACATTTGAGCGTACTGAGCGTTGTCGAAAATATAATTGTTATAAACTGTTACTTACAGCGCTATACCACATCAACCGCCCCTATCCTTCCACAAGAAATAGGGGGATCGACCTGTTCGTGGAGTCGATTGTTACGATCGTAACGGGAATTTACGACTCCCGTTGACGCGCTTCCTCGCGATCGCGTCTCCCCGCGACTGGAAGAAAATACAACTCTTGACCATCATATTTTTGCCTGAATTGCTTATAACGATTATAAAAAAAAAAAAAAAAAAAACCCCTTGCGATGTTTCCTTCTGTCTGTTTAGATGTATGAAATATTACCTTTCTCTCTGTTGGAAAATACAGGTACCGATCAGATGCAATGAAGCTTTCCTTGATTGCCTCTGACGGGATTCGTACACTTTTGATCAACTAAGATACCCTTTCAACAGGTTCGCCACTATTATCGAAAACACTGTTGTCATTCGTATTTATCGTATCGTACACCAAACAACGGTCAAATTCTAACACGTTTTACTACCGATAAAATTTTAACTGTTTAAACTTCGCTTCGAAAAATGATTAGCAGATTCATGATCGGGAAAATATGAGAGGGAAGATATTGTACACGAATATAGAATGGAGTCTAATCGCAGGAAAAAACGATACCTTCGCTTCTCGTTTAGATCATCGAGTTCCTCGAAACCGATTCCACGTGCAAAGTGTCGATCCAGGTTGTCACGTGTTCGAGTGAAAATACTCGTTCGTCGCGAAAACTTATGCCGCCATATTTGAGCTTCGTGCTCGAGGAAAGTCAAAAACGATTTATCGTTTCGCATATTCCAGCGCGAATTTCTCGCATTTTGTATTAATTAAACCAAACAATTACATTTTGTATTTTAAATGAGGAATCGTTTAAACAATCATACATTATAATATGCACGATGGAATTTAATTTACTGCGAAATTGTATCATTGATTTATGAAGGTTATATTATTTCAACAAATAGCGTAGAATTCATGAAAAATAAATAGACGTATTATAAAGATGGGCGGTCATAAAATGTTTGTTTTTGTAATGTGTTCTCGAAACAAGCGATTATGATATTTAATCGAGGAAATTCCCCCCCCCAAAAAAAAAAAAAAAAAAAAAAAAAAAAAAAAAAAAAAAAAAAAAAAAAAAAAAAAAAAAAAAAAAAAAAAAAAAAAAAAAAAAAAAAAAAAAAAAAAAAAAAAAAAAAAAAAAAAAAAAAAAAAAAAAAAAAAAAAAAAAAAAAAAAAAAAAAAAAAAAAAAAAAAAAANTATCATGAGACAGCAAACGCAAGTCACACTCGCGTGCAACGTGTACATATATGAAAATTTCGTCAAATACGAAATATACGCAGAATGTTGAATAACACGAAACACTGGAAAACGAATAAATGAAAAAATGTACAAACAGAAAACCAATAACGTTATAAAAATGTCGACGCAATATGCGCTCTTGCTTAATATTTATATAACATTATAATATAGAATAAAATGCCAATAAAACGAATACAGAAAGTTCAACGTATATAATCTATAGTAATATGATACAATCGTCACAGCGTTCATACACAATACTATAAACTACTTGTAGAAACACACGTAATCAGGAAATAATCACGAATCTCCACAAACTATTGCAAAGTAATCGAATTAGTCATGTGCGAGATAAACGTACTACGTATTAGAATTTATAAATCTAACAGCTCGCATTTCTATTATTCGTATAATCTTGAACTGTCGTTAAAGCGAAGCCAAGCATTCAGTAAATCTTCTTCTATACGCACGCTGGCCAATTTCGATAACAGCTCCTAATGTAGAATGTTAATGAAATTAATGTCGAATCGATAGCGAAATTCGTTAAATCGAAGAATGCAGCAGAAAAATGAAAATTATTGATCGTCGTTCGATCTGAAATACGTACGCGATCACATTTAACATTACCAGTTAGTGTTTAAAGTCGTTTTCAATTCAATAAAAATGTAGTACAGCAATACTAATAGCATAGAGCAGTCTCGTTGAAAGGTTAAAAGCACGATAAGATAACTCGTGGCAGCGAACTTTACTAAAATTCCTCAATTTTCCCCAACTAATACAAGTTTATCCGCGACGAGTAAACAATATATCTGCTATATTTAAAAATCTGCTCCGTCGACGCTTGACTTGGAGAATAATAATCCTATCGACGTAATACACTGTAATACACTGTAAATACACTGTAAACGTACAAATAAGGGTGTTAGGTGTCGAAAAACATTTCGCAATTTTCTGCAGATTATCAGAAATGTGCATAAATACGATAGATAATATGTATATGAAAACTATTTGTGTTTAATTTGTTGAAAAGCGAATAAAAGATGATAAACCATGAATTTTCTTTTTGTTTTTTTTTTTTTCTTTCTTCTTCTTTTATCTTCTTGCTAAATTGTACGTAAGGAATTTTTGAGAATACACATTGCCGTAGGTAGATCGATCTTTTGAGCAGGTGTATACATTATTTTTAGAAATATACGACGCAAAACGGAGGTCACCGTAAAACCGAAAGGCAAGCGGAAACAAAGATTGTTATCGTTATTATCTATCTCTGCAGATCTTTTATCTCTTAAATCCTCTAAAAGTTCTAATAGGAATTCTTAATATTTCGAACCTGATATAATTTTGATACAAAATCGTCAAGCTATAAAAGTAATAATTGTCGTAATAAAATTCTTTTCAAACGTGGAAACTCTCTAATCGCTTGGCCTAACAAAAATTTCGTTTTATACAAAAGGTCTCGAGATCAGGGGCGGGCTGGAACTTAAATTTTTAACGGCCGATTACCGACACGACCGGCCGTCTGTTTTTAGTTCATTAATTAAATTCTGCGTAGAGAGACCCCCAAATCCCTGCCGGCCCGCCGGAAATTTTCCCAAACCGACAGCTAGTCAAACCCGCCCTTGCCCGAGATATTAAACTTATCGGCAGGCTATCAAAATTTCCCCTTACTTCTGAATCCGATTTACTTCAACCGCATATATTACTTATCGTCATCTATTTATCACGGAACAAGGAAATTACCTAAATCTATGAATATTACACGCGAACAAATTCTTAAAATCCCCCCAAACTATAATATGGAAATCGTCAAGTTCAAGGTAATTAATTACTCGATAAAAGTAGAGTCGCTTTATCCGAAAGTTATCCGGAACTATCGCGATTCAAAGGCTGCGACAAGAGGAAGCTTGTACTTCTTACATTGCGTTAAGTCGAATACTAAAAATGGATAATTGTTATCCGTTATGGTAGTATGTTGTCATCATAGAAGCGAGAAATTCAATTATCTTTCTCTCGTAAATTTTTGTGACTTAATAGAATAGCGGGAAGATCAGGAGAATCGTGCGATCACACGAACGGGGAAGTAGTATCGTTTCGCTAGACGCGCTAGAAGTAAGTCTCTAAGAATGTAAGAGTCAATCTTTCGGAGGACCCAAAAGTTGCGAATCAACGAAACGGTATCGTAATACGGCGAAACATTGGCGCGTAATTAGGTCGTGGTTACAAGAGAACGTTGGAAACCTTTAAAACGACTCTTCCTCGTCGAGAAAGAGCATGAAGATCCCTCGAGAAGCCTGCATTGCGGATCTTTGCATCACACGGGACGCATTGTTACATCGCGAGTCTTCTTTGGTTAGGGAATAGCGAGATATCTTCGGCTTGAGTAAGCGTTCGCTGAATTTGTTCAAACTTGTACAACTTCTACGATTATTTGCAAAAGGGTAATCCCTCCAGGATTAAGGTAAGCACCTATGCCAGAATATTGTTTGACAACGAGGCAAATAATTGCTAGACTGCAGATTTTTAGACAAATTCATATTTTCGTGAACGTAACGAAGGAAACGGAAAATGAAAAAACGAATTGATTAACAAATATCGCGATGCTGCATTGTATACTTTGGATAATTTTTGTATCCTTGAATTTCGCGTAGTTTAGTAATTATTAGACTGCCAATTTTTATACATTTACGCGAAGTTTAATGCATGCAAAAGCACGCAGAATGTGTATGACATGTAAAAATATCTGTACATAATATTTTCCACTTTTCTTCTTCTTTTTTCTTTTCTTTTTGTTTTGTTCCTTTTTTTTTTTTTTTTTTTTTTTTTTTTTTTTTTTTTTTTTTTTTTTTTTTTTTTTTTTAGTTGTGTCCATAAAAATATAAATTCGCGTAAATGTCCGCAGTCTAATAATTACGATTGATATTTCTCTATATACGTGTAATAAGTCTTTTTACGCTAATCTGAAGTCTAGAAACTAATAATTGTTAGCCAAGCTAGCAGAATGGTATATTACTAAAATGTAACGGTACATTATTCGATGTAAAGAGTCATATAATGATGAACTTTGATCCATTTAGCTATTACCACTTGGATAATTTATTTTAATAAATTTATTAAATTTTAATAATTCGTTCAATTTATACGTATCGAAATAAGTTCGATAACCTACAACACAATAGTATCCAATATCATTTAAATACAAAATTAAAGGAATTTTTTTTGTAGCTTTTAGAAAAATATTTTCTTTACAGCTCGTTACTTATTTCTAATATTTTACAAGAATATCTAAATAAGTGAAACTATGTATATCTTTTCACAGAAATTTAATAACGAGATATAAACGTTCTTCAATATCTTCAAATTATTTTTCTTTCCTTTTTTTTCTTTCTTTCTCTTTTGTTACTCTCTTTCCCCCACAATCTCTCTGAGAAAGCTTTAAATATCGCTTAAATTTCTTTTTCGACAAGAAAGAAGACGAGAACAGAAACTCTATCGTATACGTATAACCGTGAATGTAAAACAAAAGACTAACGAGCATCGTTCGTCCCTTATTCAGGATTCATAAAGTATACACGTGTATTGTGTATCGTGTATATCTATCGCCGGTGAAGGGAAGGACATAAATCGAAAAACATGCTTCCTCCTACCTTGCTTAATTATGTAAATGATCGCGTTTAGAAGCGTTAATCCTAACGATAGTTATACAAATAGTCGATATGGGGAACACGATCGTTATCTATTCGTGTAAAAAAATTATCGGAACATATTAAATTACGTGACTGCGTCTGCATCGCGAATCTGACTCGAGTAGCTAGTAAATAACAGACAAATTGTCATTTATTATTTTATGTTATTCGTTCTTTTACAAACATTTTAACATGTGTTTCTTTTTCATCTAAAAGCTTCTTTTTTATTCGTCTAATTTATTAAAACTTCTTTAATTTAATTTTCCTTTAAACTTTTTCTATTATCCTACAAATTTACGGTTAAAAGAAATGCGGTTTTTTAATTCGAATAAACAAGTCGTGCGAAAAGGAAGCTTTTAAGCGAAAAGGCAAAGTAAATTAAGAAAGTTTGTAAACAATATTTTGAAGAATAATAATAAACAAAATTGGCTAGACAGATTTTATTTTAATCGAGAATTTTCTAGGGAAACGACTCAAAGTAAAATACTATAAAGTGATCAATTACGATGCGGAAACACGTGTTATCAGTTAATAGTATTCACGCATGAATGAAGAATGCAAGGCTAAATCGCACGAATTGTTTGCCTATTCGCGAAAATATATTAATTAATTCATTCGTAATTTATTCCTACCAAATGATAGATAACAAATGCATATAGAATAACGGTTGTTATATTAGATCCCTGTTATAATGATAAAGTATCTAAAAGTTCTTTCATACCGTTTTTTAATTGTACAACATTGTAACTATTTAAATTTTGTTTAGTGTTATAATACTTAGTTTGTGCGTTACAAACTTATATTGATTGACTTTTATCTCTGAAGCTTCTATCGTTTTTTATACATTTAGCTTTATACTTCAAATAATGGGAAAAATATATTTTATATTTTATATTTTATACTTCATATTTTATATCTTAATGCTTATATATGTTACTCTTATAAAATTTATCTTTTACAAATCACAATTTTAATGTATCCCTTGAACAATATAAATTTAGTATCAAGATAAAATATCGAAAAAAAGTCCTACTTCTATATTACGATGTCGTATATTATATCAATGGTATCTGGTAAAATAACGAAAAAACTCTCAATCGGTTAATCCCTAAACCGTTGATGTAATGTAAACCGAAAATTATTGTAATGTATCACTTTTATCGGTTGTTCGCAATGTTGCTCGCTAGATTTCACATGATTCATATACAACTAATATTTATTGCATCGTTCTGATAATTTTTTATTGAATCATTTACAGATTTTCTTGTAAACTCATAATTGAAATTCATGCGCTTCATCGATAGCCTTCGTCTTACAGTCATACCGAACTAGCGATACAAATATAACGCGTCTAAACTTAACAAGAACCCGCTAAATGTCATGAAGTAACCGCCACGGTAACATGACTATTTCCAGCAATAAAATCCTATTAACAAATTTGAATTTCACATTACATGATAAAACATTCAATGGCACAATAGCGTCGTACTAAAAACAATGAATTATCCAAAATAAAGTAACATTCTCAAAAAGCTAGCTTTTCATTTCCTCTTCAGATAGAAATTACTTTTGAAACATCATCGCACAACCTAATTGAACTTTTCCTGTAAATAGAAACTAAATGCAAATGCATTTTATTGTAAACGAAGAAATATTTAATTTTATCTATCCTGAAGATAAAATGACTAAATTTGTAATAGGTACATTGCTTCTAAAATTACATCGCCATATAATATAATCGAACCTTTTCGATAAACAGAACTAAATGCAAAGACATTTTATTACAGGCAAAAGAACAAACAAACTTAATCTCCTCTGCTCTGAAGGTAAGATGACGTTAAACATCTATAATAGGGTACGTTGCTTCTAAAATTACAAGAACATTAATCTATTATATTTGACAGATATAATTGACTACAAATAGCGGCGGTACAATAATTGTAAACAAAATAAGCATCAGCTGATCAGCTGATCGTGTTACCATAACCGCAATGGCTGCTATTGATCTCGCGGCAAGCTCTTTCGCACGCGCGTGCTGCGTTAAAACCCCTTCTACCCATTTCTACGCACGCGAGTAAATCTTGTCTAACGTCTTGTGCTCGGTGTAGGTTGACGAATAAAAATCTTTTCGGCATTAGTACTCACCAAAAGTCGACCTGGTGAACTGGAGCGAATGCTAAAAAACTGCTACACACTCCATAGTACGCGCGGGAAACAATAACTTAACGATTTAATTGACAAAAGGATAACTTATTATAACACACGAAAAATAAGTAAAGCACGCTTGAGGGAAATTTATCTGTATGAAGGCAGGTGTAATGACACGGCTACTGATACAGAAAGGACACGCTGATTTGACACTGGAATGTAAAATGCGAGATTTCGAGAAGCGAGCAAAGAAAGTATAACGCGATAGGGAGAACGATATGTGTTTTGACCGTGTCTCAAGTCCAGGGTGAATTGTGATTAGTTGCGCATGTGTATCGACGCAACCCTTCTTTCGCAACTTTCATTGGTCGTTTTAAGAGACAGGGACGACGCAGTCTATGGCGCAAAGTAGAGAAGGATCGAAAGAAATGCGAAATTCCATTACAATACCATTTTTTCCTTTTTCTTTCTCAATTCTTCGTTCCTAGGTTCTTTATTCTCAGTAATTCGGAATATTTTACTTGAATTTCCTTCTTTATTCTCGCGCTACAGACTCATTTGCAAAGCATAAATTGCGTAATGATAATTGTATACTTCACGGTAATGTCCAAAACAATAGAATTGTTTTCTCATCTGCTCTAATTTTTTGTCACATATTATCGCGATTGGTGTGATATATATATATATATATATATATATATATATATATATATATATACACACACATACATACATATATATATATAATTGTTCCCACTCGCACAAATGTGCAGAATATGCTTGAAAATAATGGACATCATGATTGTATATAAATCAACTATTTATCCTTATTCTTACAGAAGATTTTACCTTACGAGATTACCAAGCATAAAATACGTATTTACCAAGTGTATTGTTAAATAATGTAATGAAATAAATTGTAACGTACATACGTATAGTATGTGATCTCATTTTTATTATTATTCAAATATCATTTGTTACAATTATACAGAAATTTTCTAGCTCTTCAAAGTTAACTTTCTAACTCAAGTTTACTTTCTAGTTCAATAACGTATGAATATCAGACAATTTTTTCCCATTATAAATACGATATGTTAGAGTTTGTATCTGTATAGATTTCTAAGTTTTATAACTTTAAATATTAATTAAACAATAATTAATTCATTAATTTTACTAGATTAATAAAGTGCTTTACAGTTTTTAGAGATGAATAATGCAATTAATATAATTTTCATTTATAAATATGTATGTATGAGATGATAATGTTATTAACTTATTGAAAAGAAATATTTATACTAGCGGCACCTGTCATATTACTGCTGTATTATAGTAAATAAATGTGTTGAATCTGTCGACATAATATAAAAACAATGTGAAAAATGCTGATTTATAATTAAAACGGGCAATTAAAATGTCAGACGAATCAGAATATGACGTAGAACCAGAAGAATTTGATATTTATAAACGAAAGTATCAATTCCTACTAGATAGGTGTGAAGTTTTACAACAGGTTTATGTTTGATTTTGTTATCCTGTATTTTACTCGGTGATCTATTTGCATGCAGGAAATGAAACTATTCACTTTTTAATTATAGGAAAACGAGAGATTAGTTTATCGTACCCAACGTGTTAGAAAACTTCTCAAACGTACAAGGAAGGAGAAGAGGTTAGTTTCTAGGTTATATATTGAATACTACAAATATATTTATTATTTATTTTTAAAATAGTAATAAATAACATACCTGTTTTGTATCTCGTTATATACCGCTAGCGTGATTTGTTAAAGTATTTTCTTTCTATTTTAGATTTTTAATTGATCGTTTGGATCAACATGGTGACCGTTGGCGAGAAGCACCAATGGGAGTGCTTGAAGAAAACAATGTATTTCAAGTAACACCCAAGCCAGAAAAAGGTCCAAAAGCCGCTGCTCATAATTCTAAAGAAGAGAAAACTAAGAAGGGAACAAAACGAAAAGGTGCAAAAACAGATCCCAATGCTCCGAAAAGACCAGCAAACCCATTCTTTCAGTTCTGTCAAGAACAAAGACCCCGTGTTATGGAACGCTTAGCCGGAGAACCAGAACCAAGCAAACAAGAGCTTACTAGACAACTTGCAACTACTTGGAAGTCTCTCAGTTCAGAAGATAAAAAGGTTTGTACTAACAAAGAGCTCGTGTACATCCTTCCAATATCTGAATTAAGATATTTATCGTACATGTTTTTTTTTCTTAGGTATATTACGACATGTATGAACGATCCAAAGAGAAATACGTTGCTGAGATGCAAATTTATAACAAAAAATCGGAAGACACGCCAAATCATATGTCTTTAAATATAACATAGTATTTGTGTATTTAAGATAATAATGTTTATAATCATATAATTTATAATCATATATTTGCACATATGTCAATATTTATGTGTAGAAAGTCGAAACAAAATTTTATAAATAAAATGAACAAAAATTATTCAGGAAGAACATTGTACATCGATTAAAAAAAGCATGTAACCATCACTGATTTCTTTGTAACAATGACAAATTTATGCCTTAAAATTATCCTTCTCCCTTCTAAGGAATGCCATAGTTTGTATTGGATCTTTTTGTTCAGTGTGATCCATAACAGATTGTTCGTGAACTCGCATGAATGGGTTTGTGAATTTCTCTTCCTGTATAGTGCTTGGCACAGTAGGATTATTCTTTTCACGTTGTATACGAACCCATTCTATCTTTTGGCGAATTGCTTCATTTTCTGGCTCCACGTGTTTTCCAAATTTTAAATTATTTCCTGTGTACTCGTGGCCACAATATACTTTCTATAAAATATCCAAAATACACCCTTCGTACTTCAGTCGATGATTATTTCAAATGGAAATCAAAATGTAATTATATACTTACAGTTTCATTAGGTAACGATCCCAAAATCTCTATAAGCGCTTTGTACATTTGTTCTGCAGTACCTTCAAAGAATCTACCACAGCCACCAGCAAAAAGTGTATCACCTGCAGATTAATATTTATTATCTTTTGATTAGCTTACGAACAACTAAATACATGATTTATATTTGTACCTGTAAATACCGCTGGTGATTCTTGATCTCCTGTAATGTAATAACAGATATGTCCACTAGTGTGACATGGTGTTGCTAGGCATTGAACTTGTAATTTTCCAATGTTGAAAGTGTCATTGTGTTTTACTTTACATGTTAGTGCCTCTATTCTATCATCTCCACCATATACCTGAAGGTTATTAAATTTTTTACACAAATTTGCATTTCCTCCAGCATGATCCCAGTGGTGATGGGTGGTTAAAACTTTTGTTAAACACACGTTATTTTGTTGAACTGCGCACGCAACACTGTCAGGATCAACAGGATCAACAATTGCAGCTTCCTGTGATGCTTCATCGATAATCTTATAAAATTATAAAACTTAATGTTAAGTAAATTTCATAATAAATTATCATCAGCGTCATTATTATGAAATAACAATAATTTGTAATTTTAAATAGAAATAACAAGTAAAAATTTTATAATCAAGGGAGGAAAAAGTAAAAAAAAATACCCACTAGATACATGTAATTATCTTGGAGCGCAGGTAATATTTGAACCTTCATGTTGTCTTGATTTATTATTATAGAATTACAATGTCTTGCATAAAAACCATTAGTTGAAATACTTTTGGCTAAAAAAAATTAAAGCGCTTGTATTTAATATTGAAATTTAATGTATACAATAAAATATATGTGCAATCTATTGAGACTGTATAGTCTGTTATCATATAAAAGCTAAAATATCATTTTCTTTCTTATCTTTTTCACATGTGCAATATCATTGATATATACCTTGAACCAAACAACAATCTGCAAAATCTATATTTAGACCTCTGAATTAAATTGATATACAACGTAGCGTTTAGAATTTAATAGCATATGTAGAATAATATTTATATAAGAGAGTGTGTGTGTGTGTGTGTGCGTGTGTGTGTGTGTGTATATGTATTGTAAAATGATATTTGTAAAACAATTGTATATTAAAATAAACAGTAATTTTAATATCTGAACATTACATGTATTCAAATATGGAACTTTACAAATATGGAAAGTTATTTATCTTTAATTACTTTGTGATTATATCCTGGATAAAAAGCTTTCATATTAAATAGAAACCTAATTTTATATTAAAAATTACACGATATTTATAAAAGTGGAATTTTCCTAAAGTAAAGGTATCGATAAAAATTGTAGAAATCCTAAAATCTGAAGTATAAAAATAATAAAATCAAGATATCTACAGGTTTCTTTGAAGATATAATATAAGAAAAAGGAATACCCCTAAAATACAAAGATGTTAATGTGTTTTCGAGCCAAGAGGGACAAGCACGATACATTGCGTTAAACATGGTTTATTATATTTAATATCGAGACTAAATCACGTTTCTTTTGTGCAATAGATTACTTAATATCAGACACTAACAATATGTGCAACGTTACTTGCCTGATCCCTACGTAATACTACTAAAAAACAACTGGACTCAGCTGATCGGTACGATGTAACTCTGATAGAAACTGTTACGTTAGGTTACATACAGCGTTGTATGAACCATCGTCGACACATGAATGTGCATATTTTACATTATATTTAACTAAACAGCACTTGTTATTTACTAGTAGGATACAAAGCAATCTTTTTTTTGCTATTGTCATATGTAAATATCTTCTTAATTTGTTTACAATGTCTGCGAGCAGTTCGAAAGAAATAACTGTAGACAATGAAAATCAAGATCAAGAAGAAATAATAACTATAGATGGCGAAGAAGATCAAGGTCCGTTACTGTTTTATGATATTAAAGATAATATTTTCTCAGAAATAAATAAATTTGGAATGTTACGCTTTATGATTGTTATTATTATTATAACATATCAATGTATTTATATATGGCTCTTTGTTATGTTCACATTTTACGTTTTTAAGATTATTTCTCATAATTATTCTTCTTTCAGACAATGAAGAAGATGAAATCACAGCTATTGACTTCGAATTGAAACAGATCGAATATGAAATGCAAAAGCTTGAAGATCGTAAACAGATTTTAACTCAGCGTAAGGAAAAGCTAAAGGATGACGCACTTTTGAAAAGGAGCCTCTCTGTATCAAAGAAGGATTGGACAAAAGAAGATTTTAGTTGGTCCAAAGATCTGAGAAAAGCTTTAAAGGATGTTTTCAAAATAGATAAATTAAGAGAATTACAGCTACCGACTATGAATGCAATTATGTCGAATGTAGATGTTATTTTAATTATGCCCACAGGCGGCGGTAAAAGTTTGTGTTATCAGTTACCTGCTGTTATTAGTAAAGGTATTACAATAGTAGTATCACCGTTAATATCGCTCATGGAAGATCAGTTACATGGATTACAGAAACATAATGTAAAAGCTAGAATGTTAAGTGCCAAAGGTAGTAAAGAAAATGTGAAAGTCATAATGAATGCACTGGTGGATAAGAAATCTGATCTTAAATTAATTTATGTTACACCAGAGTACATGGCAAAATCTAATCGCTTTATGAACAAATTGCAAAAAGCCTTTGAAATGAGACGTTTAGATTGTTTTGCGATAGATGAAGTACATTGTTGCAGTCAGTGGGGTCATGATTTTAGGCCTGATTATAAATTTTTAGGAATCCTAAAGTCTATGTTTCCAGGTGTGCCAGTCTTAGGTCTAACGGCCACTGCACCAGCTAAAATTATTGTGGATATTCAGAAGATGTTAGATATTCAGGGCTGTCTAGTTTTAAGAGCTACTTTTAATAGACCAAATCTATTTTACGAAGTTCGACGGAAACCAACAGATAAAGACACATGCTTAGCTATGATAGAAAATTTATTAAAAAATAGATTTAAGGATAAATCTGGCATAATTTATACAACTACTATCAAAGATGCAGAACAATTGACAACTGATTTAAGAGCATTGGGCTTGAAAGTTGGATGTTATCATGCAATGTTAGAGGCAGACTATAGATCAGAAGTATATTCTAAATGGATATCAGGAAAATACCAAGCTGTGGTTGCCACTATCGCTTTTGGATTAGGTATAGATAAACCAGATGTAAGATTTGTTATTCATCACTGCATTTCAAAATCAATGGAGAACTTTTATCAAGAAAGTGGACGTGCGGGTAGAGATGGAAAAAAGGCTGTGTCCATAGTATTATATAGGTTACTAGATGTATTCAAATTAAGCACAATGGTGTTTCAAGATAAAGTTGGTTTACAAAATTTATACAAAATGCTAGAATATTGTTTAGATCAAACATCATGTAGACGTAGTTTGATCGCTGTACACTTTGAAGAATCTTGGACTAGAAATGATTGTGCAGAAATGTGTGATCATTGTCGGAAACCTAAGGAGAGTAAACAAGTGAATATAGCTCCTTATTGTAGACATTTATATCAATTCATGACCAGAGCAGCGCAAAATGAGACCAGATTGACTGCCTTAAAGCTTATAGATGCCTGGTATGGTAAAGGTGCCACAACATTAAGAGTATCTTCCGTACCGATACCGAAATTCACAAGAGAATCAGGAGAAGCTATAATAGGACATTTACTTGGGAACGGTTATTTACAAGAAGATTTTCATTTCTCTGCGTATTCTACAATTTCCTATTTAAAACGTGGACCCAAAGCAGCGTTAGCACTGGATGATACTCACGAAATACCTTTTAATTATGAATTGCACTAATCTATATAAATATATTATGATCTGTGATATAGTAATAAGTTTTTCATTATCAAAAGGACACATGCCATTAAGCAAACAGAACATCATTTGTAAATTTTAAATGTTCCTAATCATCAACAATATATTTTATATAATATCAATATCATTATCAATGATATTTTATATAGTACTTATGATATCTTGAGTTTAAGATAGTTTGTACACGTATGTTATACATTTCATACATTTTTATGTTCAATAACAGAAGGCTTTTTTATCAGTATTCATAGAAATGAAAGTTCTTGGAAAATAATAAAAACGATTTTTGATATAAATATACTATTTCATTTCTAAATAGCTTTAGGTAATTTAAGACATACTTTTTTACGAAATTATTCGGCTCACATTTTAAATATACTTGAAATAATAGTTAGTAAGTTGGAAACGGAAGGTCGCTCATAAAAATATTTTTTTGAATGAAATTACAAGTACAAAACGCGTGTTCGTTCTACGAAATCGGCAGCAAATAATTCAAACTTGACACAAGGAGAAAAATCAATAAAAACCATATGTACAACGCTAGACAACGTTATGTCGGTAGCTCGGATAGTAAGCCAACCACCAGGTTCACGATCAGATGGAAATATTGATCCTGGATAAGGGGCATCTGTATTCTGTCTGTTGGCAAACACGTTTCACTAAAATACTAAGCAGCAGGCTGATATTAGATTTGTAATTCATTCACCGTTAACAATGAAATAATAAATAAGGAACGCCGCGTAACAGTGATCTATTAAGAGTGATCGTAACGGGCGCTCCGCATTTGAGAAAATACTTGGGGTTTTCATTCAAAGTTCGATTATATATGTCTACAACGAATAGTGACGTGCCGATGATACATCTTTCATTCATGAATCCATTCAAGTGAAAGTTAAGTCGATTAACTTTTTCTCGAGAATTTTAAACGAAGGAATTATTAAAAAATGGAATCTTGACGATCTCTGATATTTTAACAAAGAATTTTAACAACGTATTATCTTCGTAGTGCGGGGATAATAAAGAACAGGTAAAGACGAGAGACTTAAGTGATTGAGATGCATGCTTCTCCATATGTGTGCACATTCTATCGGTTCTATGTATATATCAAAGTTAATTGGTGCGATAACATGCATGCACGCTTAAATAAGCCTACGACAACAGGAAACATTACAGGAAAAGAAATCAGTTCATTATAGCATTTCGATGCAGGTCTATTCGCGCGCTTCTGCGCGACGAAGTTTCACCACTGCAGTTCCGATGCTCTCTAGAAATGCTCCAAGTATTCCATAGATATTGTCTAAGAATCGTCAGAAAAAAGAAATAGTGAAACTGGAACTGTTAACTTAATACTGTGTTCTCCAGTGTCAAGAGTCAGATTGTATTCGTACGGACTCGTTATAATTGCACACAATACTTTGTAATCACTTTAACGATCGTCATTCGGGTATCGTTATAACCCCGCGACGATTCAATATTGTTTAAAGGCAAATTTAATCGCACAAACGCAAAAATCCTTGCACCGCGCTCTAATAAAATTTACTAGATGACTTATATGCACCGATCTGCCTTAAAGGAAGATGCCTCTGCCAAATATTCTGAAAAAGGCAAGCAGTTATATTTTAGGCGATTGTAATCAGGACAATCGTCGTACTATATACCAGGATGGTGAAGCATTATTTTGCAAGAATAACGTATGCGTTCACCCGCCAACTTTAATGAGACAAAACTCCGATGTGGTACATCATCCCGGTTATATGGCCATAACCTGTAGGTTTAATAAAAATTCTAATGTACCAACTTTACATCTCAGTTGGATCCCGAATAGCACACTCCGTAAACATCCGACTACGTTAGAGAATTTAAGCGTGAAGAAGCCGGACTGCGCTAGTCATCGAGACACCGACATAAGCTCTCACCATTCCCAAATATCAGAGGAAAGTTGTGACTTAAAATGTGAATACGAAAATGCTGAAAAGGTTGACGTCTGTTTAGAGGTAAAGGAACCTATTAATTGCGGAGATTGTGAACGCGTTTGTTCTGGTGGTTTCCCACGAAGTGCACGTCTCGAAGGTGACGATACGAAAAACGATGACGGAGAAAGCATATGTAATCATCAAACTCTGCTTACGTCAGAAGTTAAAGAGACTCCAAATGTCAATATCAATCGGGAAACAAACTATCATCGGTCTGACAGTTTATCGTCTACTATACATGAAGAAAGTGATCACAGCATCGGTTTGAATCAATTACATTCTCAATCTCTGAATTTGAAACATGACGAGAATCAACAGTGCAAAGATAAAAAGGTTTCTGAATCGCATGAAAATGATAGAATAAGCATCGACGAAGAAATGAGATATCCTTATTGTGACGATACTAGCCTGAAAAGCCGTAGCATGTCATTAACCTCTACATGTAGCTTATCGGTCGGTGTATCTTCAGAAGGTACTTAGTTTATTAGTTTGATTATGTTTTATATTAAACTGTAGTTGTTGTTAACGTGTAAAATTTTGTTTCTCCGTAGCTGAGGAAATCCCATCATGGATGAGATCACCTGAACTTTTAGCTTTACAGCATAACCTCACATTTCCTGAAAGTGCAACAGCTTCACCAGTGACATTACGTAGAGCGCATAGATGTAGAAGGTTTTCAGTGGATCTCAGCGAAATGAGATCCCTAAGATTGTTTTTTGCTGATCCAGCTTGTACCTCTGGTCAATTAGTTGTTGCAAGTAGAGAGAGCCAATATAAGATTCTACATTTCCATCATGGCGGGTTAGACAGACTGGCAGCTACATTACATCAATGGCACCAATTGCTTTATCCACGCTTAGATACAGACGCTGAGGAGACACTTCCATATAGGTAGATTCTAATTAATTAAAACGCAATTAATGTTTTACCAAATACTCACAATTTTTCTATAATTCAGGCATTTCATGGTATGCCGGCCAGAGGTAAGTCGTGATGAACTACACCCAGAAGAGGGGCAAGTACCAATGATTACATCGCTAGCTTGGAAGGATTTATTAAACGAGAGGGGCCAGGTAGAGGATGATCTTGCCCTTCGTAAAGGAATATTCTTTGGTGGACTAGAACCTGCATTAAGGAAAATTGTGTGGCCCTTCCTTCTTCATTGTTATTCATATCAAAGTACCTATGAAGATAGAGAGCATATTGATGCCATTCGTAGACAGGAGTACGAGGAAATACAAAAACGTAGACTGAATATGGGCCCAGAACAAGCAGACCATTTCTGGAGGAACGTGGTGTGTATCGTAGAAAAAGATGTTGTTCGTACTGACAGAGGAAATCCTTATTATGCTGGGGAGGATAATCCAAACATCGAAATAATGAAGTATGTTTGTATAACAATAATCATTTAATTTTTCAACTTATATTTTATATATATTTTATACTTTTATGCCAATTCTCAAATACATATTGTTACTATTAACACTATTATATTTTACTTTTTACAGAAATATTCTGTTAAATTATGCAGTTTATAATGCCCGGTTAGGATATACTCAAGGTATGTCTGATTTATTGGCTCCTTTATTAGCTGAACTTAATTCCGAAATCGAAGCATTTTGGTGCTTTGCTGGCTTAATGCAAAGATCTGTGGCTGTGTGCACGCCTACTGATGTAGATATGGACAGAAATTTATGTTACTTAAGGGAATTAGTTAGAATAATGGTACCAGACTTTTATGCACATCTACAAAAACATACGGATGCCCTGGAACTTCTATTTTGTCACAGATGGATACTCTTGTAAATACAAATTTTATAATTATAAATTATAATTATAAAAAATTTACAATTGTATGCAGAGTTATTTCTAATAATATATATTTTACAGATGTTTAAAACGTGAATTTCCTACCGAAGTAGCGTTAATAATGTGGGAAGCTTGTTGGGTAAATTATTTAACCGACCATTTTCATCTATTTCTTTGTCTTGCTATAATGTGTGTTTATGCAGATGATGTAATAGCTCAAGACCTGAGAACAGACGAGATGCTATTGCATTTTAGTTCTTTGGCTATGTACATGGATGGAAATCTCATATTGAGAAAGGCAAGAGGCCTACTTCATCATTTTCGTCAACTTGTACGTTTACCGTGCACATTAGCAGGACTTTGCCGGCAATGCGGCCCCGGCATGTGGGATAGCACACATGATCCCGTTATAGAATGCGTAGATCATAATGATGCACCCTGTCCGTACTTGAATAATTATGAATAACGACCTAACTGAACGAAAGTGAGAAAAGCTATCCTATTGTTAAAGCTTTCAAATTATTCTTACGTTGACTAATCAAATTAAATGCTGCTCTGATATAACATAAATAAGTTATATAAATCGCAGTTGATTAAATGTTGTAAGTAATAACAGATGTTAATGAAAGTATAATATTTGACTCACTGTTAGTACGATTACGTAATATCATGAACGAAAGGACATATATTTATATTATCACGAATCTTATTTGCGTAACTTCTTAACTTATAAATGCTAATTCAAAAATGCGTGACAAATTAAATTTGTTAATCGATAAGAAACGAAAGACATATCTTAAAATTTAACATTCAATTTAATTCCAATTTAAAGAAATCACAAAAGGTTTTAACGATGATGTATCTACAACTTCCGTAAAACAAAAAAGTATTCTGTACTAAATAATTAGATAGGATTTGAACGATTATGACGAGTTTTAACCGAAAACCTGTAGTACAATTAAAGACTGATGACCAAAGAAGAATGGAGTAGCATATATAAGCATTTTGGCTTTGAAACCTCCAGACAAAAAGAAGCTTTTCCACTGCGCAAACATTATGTTATTTATTTAACACGATTGAAAATGTGCCATCGTTCAGCTTTCAAATACAAATGTCACGAGTTGTGATCTGAAAATAAAAATCGTATCCGATATCAACAAAAAGAAAATCAAACGTAATTCGATGTAAGTATCGCGTAAAAATTTATTATAAGTCCGTTTAAATTTCTTGTGGTCAATTAATGATACACGTGTTCACTTTGGGGTATTCATTTATGCGATATTTTTAGTATCTTTCTATAAGACAAATTTCGATTTATTGTATATTCATTATAAATAATCTATTATCTTTTAATATATAGTACCTTGAACTTTTTTACATTCAACATTTTATAGTAACGATGTAACGATGTAACCTGTAACGATGATTTATACATAGATGATATGTATAAACGTCTTTTACTCACCGATTCTCTTTTCTTTTTACATTCTGGTAACCCAAAGTGTTTTTGCTAGTCTATTTGCTCACAAAGGTATAAAATCGAAGAAATAATTCGTTCTATATTTCAAATTCTTTGGTCTTCTTTTTTTTTTTTTTTTTGTATAAAACAAATATTCTCCATTGAATAAATGTATACAGAGACAATGATTTGTATGATATCTTACAACTTAAGGAAACAAACTATAATAATGATACTCGACAGAGTTGTAAAGATCTCATGCAAATAAAATAATGCTTTTACTGTGCCACCTTATGTTGTTAGACTATTACAGAGAAATCTATTCGTGTTAAAATTTCTTCTGCTAAGTATAATATATAAGTAATGTATGAATAAATAGAAATATGTATATACGGAATATATTAAAATAGAATATATTATGTATGTACAGATTATATATGCACATACACACACACACACACACACACACACACACACACACACACACACACACACACACGTAATGAATATATTCACGAATAACATTAATTAGTCTATTTGCTATTCGTGAATAACGAATAAATCGAATTTATTCGTGATCTCTTTCTTCGTTAGTCAAAATATACTTTCGCCGAACTGATTGCTGTAACTTTGCCGTTATCTTCGTTCGGCACTTCTATAAACACTTTAGCGAAAAACTTTTTCTATAATACATGATTAATGCCGTTTGAATATTAAAATGTTCAAAATCAATTAAAAAACGTGTAAACAAGAAATTCACCTTATGAAAATTAGTATCGCTTCGGCAGTGATAGTAACATTGAGTAACTCAGTGAAATCAATGATATCAAATTTACTTTATTATAGTTTTAGTAATATTAGTCATTAGTATTAAAGGATGATTTTAAATATGCCATTTTATTTTCTTTTAAATTAAAAATATATGTAATATAATAGATTAATTATCTATATATCGTATACTGTAATAGTATATAATTTTGTAATGAATCTCTTTAATTGCGATTTAATCTTAGTCGGAAAATGCTTAAAATTTGTTACAAATATAAGTATTGTGTGAAAATTGTAAATACTTCTTGATATTGGTATTTTTCCGATGGTAAACATCGCGTCCTTACCTTTACTGCCAATGAAAAATTTTGAACGTTACAAATTTGAATGAGAATTTGGACGCATCCCCAATCCATCCAACGTATACAAAAAAACGTAGTTAGCCTTCATACATCCTCTATGCGCCCACCCGCTAATGATATTAAATCGTGCCTTCTTTGATTGGTTTTACCCTTTGTTTGAAACATTTTTTGCATGAAATCGTGACGTAAGGTTTTCACTCCATATGTAAAAAAGTAAATCAATGTAAATTTATACAATCAGTTCTTTATTTTTCTGTTTATTTTTTAGAAAATATATGTGTACACATTTTATACATCTACATACTATATTTGTATAAGTACACGGTATGAGAGGCATATTGCAAATACTTTGTTGGCAATTATACACCATATACATATAAAAATATGTTCTGTGATATACAAATCAAATTTTTACAACCAACAACAGTCATTTAATCTGCCTAATATTTTCTACGCACATAAAAAGTGAAGTATGCTAGAAAATCTTCAAAATAAATTCTTTCTTGATGTATCATATAGGCCTTCAATAATTTTGGACATATATTTGTTTATTGTACAAGTCTACAGATTAAAATATACCTTCATACCGTTGAAATAGTGGACAAAATATTATTAGTTGGCCACCAAATATCACTTAGTTGAAAGACATTTATGTACAGTAAAAACTGTATTAAGAGTGGCATATTCTCTATTGAATAAAAATATACAAAAGATATTATATAAAAGTTTACAACATAAATTAAATGTATTCATTCTGCTTGTACGAGATTAATCCTGACTTGTGCCAGTGTATTGTCAGTTTACTATGACACATTATGTCATATTGTATTCTTATTATCATAATTAGTATTATTATCACTATTAATACCATATTTTCTCTTATATATATTATGGAGAATATAATATTCTAATAATGATGCCAAAGTGTGAAAAGTTGAATGAAGGTATCTTATTATCAAGGACAATTGCTCAGTTGTTCTACCTTCTACAATTATTCTATAACACATTTTAAATAATAAATATTTGCTAATATTTTAAAGGTACTTTTTTTTTCTCTCTGGTAACTTATTATTTGAATTACTGTTAAAAGTTTCATGTATTTTAAGAATGATTTTAGCATAAACATTAAAATCACTAGTATCACAATTTTCCTTTTACATGTAGTAAATGACCAATTTCAAATCCAATGATATTACTTTAGATATGCTCTAGATTTCGCAGATCTAAAAGACAAAACAATTCAAGTATGCACCATTATGTAACTCCTCCCGCTTTTTTAAATCCCCGATTTAGTATTTCATAAGATTTCTATCCTAAAGGTACGCTTATAGAATAGAAATGAATTTGTATAAAATTGACGGATACTAAAATCATGCAAGCAATGGCCCAAATTATAACAAAAATTAGCCAACAATTACTAGAAAATGGGCTTGCAAATTTATTGACAACGCCAAGACCTATAAGCCTATTCGTCTTTTGTCTGGCGTAATATACCAAAAACGTTGGGATCAAATATTGAATTCCTGCTCCTGCATACGATCCTGTAATTCCCACTAATATCGATAAATCTTTGATACTCATAGCAATCATATACGGGGGCAGTATTGCTAATATTGGGAAGACAATTTTACGAAGACACAAATGAGACGTATCATCGCTGAGGAACAATGATTGTAGATTATTTCTAAGGGTGATGGCTATGATAGGAAAGCTTGTACTTAAAGTAAATACTGGGAAAAGCGACAAAAAGTATTCTATAAGAATAATAAAGATATTGTTACTTTTGGAACAATCTCCAGATCCGCGGGGGCTAAAATCTAAAGTGTAAAGATCGTCCAAATGTTCGAAAGCGAATGCTCCAGTTAGCGCCAGTAAGAGATAGAAAGATGCTATTAATAAATAGTCCAGTGCCAAAGATCGAGTCAAAGTAGATTTATTTGCGATTGGAGCGATCAACGCAGGTAAAGAATGGTGACACATAAATGAATAAATGCAAGCACCAAATAAACTAGGTATACCTGAAATGCGCATATGCAACAAATTTATTTAGTTAAATACTAAAAATACATATATATATATATATACATGTATATATATATTTTATAGTTATGTGGATAAACTTACCCATGATATTTGCAGCTGGAGGATCTCCTTGCGCACCATGAATGATTAAATTTTTTAAAGCATATACAATCATGATAGTGAATGCAAGCCATCGCATTCCTGAAGTTAAGAGTTGAAGATATTTAGTCTTTTGAATATTAAAGAATACAAAAGGACCCAGCAATAATATAAATGTAGTCTGAAAATTATACCTGTTATCACTGTACGAGAAAACAATAACTGTTGAGGTACATACCAGTAACTCTGTTTGTACATACAAGAAACATTCCATATGCATCTGATCGATCCAGAGCAAATTCTTTCCAACACAGTTCAGTATCTGGTATTGTAGAATTGCATGTAAAATTTGCTGGTTGATAAGTACAAACAACGTCAGCTAAGGTTTTTGCAACAGCCGCTCCGTATATACTTAAATCTCCATAAAGATATATAGCAAAACATAAATAGAATAATGTTGTACCAAATTTATTAAAAAAAATTGATGCCATTTGCCCCATTTCTATTTTATCACGTATTACATAATATCGATATGTCATGTCTGCACAATCGGGACTACTTGAAAATGGTGTAACAAGAGGTGTATCTTCAGAATCTGAATTTGAAGGACCGGATTCACCTAATGTTTGAAGTACCTGCAATTAAAACATAACATAAAATAGAACATATTTTATGAGTAAAAATGATCTCAAATGGCTAACAGAGCGGGATATACAGCCTATTTTATACAGCCTATATAAGAAATATAATGCTACTGAAAAGAAAAATCATCATAGACAGCGTGACATAGAAAAAGTGTAAAAACCTCGGACTCTGACTCGTTGATAGATGAATCTTGAGAAAGACATACACGTTTTCGATGTTGAATGTGTCGCCATGCTACTATAGCATTGGCAGATGCCATTACCTCGATCACAAATGTAACAGTGATAAAACTGTAAAAACAAAACAATATACATATATATAATTAACTCTTGAAACTGATTAATCAAAGTATAGAGATTTTATAGATATACCTTATAAATGCTAGTATTAAAATAACACTTAATCCAAGTGCCCATCCTGCCTGACTAAAAACCGCGGGTAATGTTAAAGCTCCTGTTCCAACAATTAAGTTAAAAACGTATATAAGACCAACCTGAAATGCACATTAATAACAAAACTTCATATATATATATATATATATATACATATATATATAGAAAACAAAAGTCTTAAAATAGCAACAAGTCATTCGTTCGATAACCGAGAAAGGTTTTGTTTACGGCCAAAGGTTATGTGATATCAAGAATATGTCAAAATTATAAAATCTATAACACGATTATAAACTTACCCATGTCGAATATTGATCATTTGAATTTTGCTCGGGCATTTTGATTGATGTTATAGATCAAAATGAAACAGTTCGCTTACAGGTACCACTGCCATGTATCATTGACCTAACTATCGCTTTGTACTTTTCCAATGATGATCCGAGAGCAACTGTGCTAAGAACGTACAAAACCTCAACACAAAGTCTCTTTATTTTTCTCTTTCTTAATCTACTATATACTCTAGTTATCTTATTATTTAAATACAGTCTTATCATAAATTCAACTCATTTGTTATTAGAGATTTTAGAATTAAATATCTACCGTGCAAAAGATGCGACAATTAAAATTTAAATTTAAATTCATATCAAATATATGTATCCTTCCTTCCATTTGATAGTATACGCCGCAGCTGATTTTATGAGTCGAGTGCATTGTGCTGCCATCTAATTGCAATTTAAATATGATCACTAACAAAGACAATGCTTAAATATTGCTGCTATCATTGCTACACATTAAAATTATATGCGCTTATTATTATCATATATTTATGTATTATATCTAAATACTTTGCAGTACCTATGTTATGACGCTACTTATCTAAGTTAAAATTTTTGTCATTTTGTTCAGTGAATAGAAGATTATCACAATTCGATGATGTAGCGAGTTTATTAAAAATTGATACATAATTATGAGAAGTTACTTAAAAAGAACTTACTTTACAAATAAAATCATATTCTTCATTAGTTAGAGATTGAGTCGAATATTTCATAAAGCAGTATTATTAAATATATAAATACAATATGCTGGTAAAATGCCTCTACTACGAAATTTTAAATAAAATTTGATGACTCGAATAATGGCATTTTTATAAAAAGAACAGATACCACTTCATTAAAAATAATTTTTATTCGACCGAAAATATAAACCTAATTCTTAGTGTAATATAAACTTTTTACCACAAATCTTACGTTACAATAATGAATAACGCCAAACGGTACAAAAGCTACGTTATATATAAAACTACATGAATTCATGTTAAATGAAATAAGTGATTAATTTCTTTTTTTTTTTTCTTTCTAGCTCAGATTAACTACGATGTACTGGATTGGAGATCAAGGACACAATATCCAGTAAAGGGTATTGGATAACTGTAATCTTAAAAACACAAAAGTCAAAGCAATAATGTTTTTAAGAGTTTTATTTTATAATCCCATAAGTCTAAAGTAGTCTTTAAGATGTGTACGTGAATGGTCTTGCACAATACAATGGGAATAAATTATAATACTTTGGCTACGCTTGCGGGGTCGAAACCGTGTCTTTTTTATTCGTTTGAGCGAGCGTTTGTAGGATATTTTTCTGGGTCAGCGGTCTCCCCCATTATTAAAAAAAAAAAAAAAAAGAAAGGAAAGAGCCATCTTTTCCCTCAACGATCGGTAACATTAGAAAAAGATTATGATTAATAAGTCGAAGGCCTATCTCAGCTAGGAATGATGAATTCTAGAAAGACTGACACAAACCTCGTTAAATATCGCAGAGTAAAGTAACGGAATGCATTTAATTGGAGGACACCAAATTAAAAGATCTTTCGTGCATTAAGGATAATCACAACGGCTCCATACTGCATCGGAACGATATTCCGAAATAATTTATATAATAGTTTACCTTCAGCTCAAACTCGCGAATATTAAAAATTGGCAAATATATAGCATGTTCGAAAAAAGGAAAGAACATATGATTATTTCGATTGTAGAGTGAAATATCGCGATGACAATAAGAAAGATGTTTTTCGTGAGGGTGGTTAGCTAGATGCTACCATAGGGAATATTATCCGAATGTATAATACAAAGGACTCGATAGAATAATAAAGTATTCAGAACTTCGGAGAGTGCACAAAAGACGCAATAGCGTCCAATCAAATGATGAAAAAAAATAGAGCAAAATCTTTTAGAACTGTTTCTGCGCTAATTAGCGATTCACTACTTTTTCATTCTGCATCATTCAATTAGACATTACTATATCTTAAAACTGATCTTCGAATGCCTAGATATCTCTTTTATACTATTGAATCCTCTGAATTACATATCCATATAACAATACCTATGGTCGAGAAACGAGACAGAGGCCGCTCTCGGGATTTGGGGAATGATAATATGCAAGAGATATCAAAGATGTGCTTAGAAGCACTTCCTGTGGACGATGGATGGTCCAGACTCGTCGTATTCTTGTTTGGAAATCCACATTTGCTGGAAGGTAGACAAAGATGCAAGAATAGATCCACCGATCCATACAGAGTATTTCCTCTCAGGTGGTGCGATAATCTTGATTTTCATGGTGGATGGTGCTAGGGCAGTGATTTCCTTTTGCATTCTGTCAGCGATTCCTGGATACATGGTGGTACCTCCAGAAAGGACAGTGTTGGCGTACAGGTCTTTACGGATATCGACATCGCACTTCATGATCGAGTTGTATGTTGTCTCGTGAATACCGCAGGCTTCCATACCTAGGAAGGATGGCTGGAAGAGGGCTTCAGGACAACGGAATCTTTCGTTACCAATGGTGATTACTTGACCGTCTGGAAGTTCATAGCTCTTCTCCAAGCTAGAGGATGACGCAGCGGTTGCCATTTCCTGTTCGAAGTCAAGGGCGACGTAACAAAGTTTCTCCTTGATGTCACGAACAATTTCACGTTCGGCCGTGGTGGTGAAGGAGTATCCTCTTTCTGTGAGAATCTTCATGAGGTAGTCGGTCAAATCACGGCCAGCCAAGTCCAAACGGAGAATAGCATGAGGCAAAGCGTACCCTTCGTAGATTGGTACAGTGTGGGAAACACCGTCACCGGAATCTAATACAATACCGGTAGTACGTCCAGAAGCATATAGCGAAAGTACAGCTTGAATAGCGACATACATAGCGGGGGTATTGAACGTTTCAAACATAATCTGTGTCATCTTTTCACGATTAGCCTTCGGGTTGAGGGGTGCCTCGGTAAGGAGTACTGGATGTTCTTCGGGGGCCACTCGAAGTTCGTTGTAGAACGTGTGATGCCAGATTTTTTCCATATCGTCCCAGTTGGTGACAATACCGTGCTCAATCGGATATTTCAAAGTAAGGATACCTCTTTTTGATTGAGCTTCGTCACCAACATAGGAATCCTTCTGTCCCATGCCAACCATGACACCCTGGTGGCGTGGTCTTCCAACGATAGATGGGAAGACGGCGCGTGGAGCGTCGTCTCCGGCGAAACCGGCCTTGCACATACCGGAGCCATTGTCAACTACGAGTGCAGCAACTTCTTCGTCACACATGTTTGGTTTATTGAGTTATCTGCAAAAATAATGAAGATATTAATTACTTGATCATGATTCTATCTTTTTTTTTTTTTTATTACAGTTTTGCAGTACCTTGTTATAACGTTTGTTAATGTTAATTATCGAATACGAAGATACTATAAACATTTAGTTAAGCTATTAAATTTCATATTTTATATTTTATAATTTCACATCTTATATACATATTCGCTTTTACGATCCATACGAGTAAGTACAAAATTTTTACGATTCTTGACAGTACTCTACTACCCTTAAAATTATTGTTAAATATAACAGAGAGAATCCAGAGTTCAACTAATTCATTATTCATATGGATAGATATTTCAAAATGTAGCTTCTGTAGTATTCAAATAAGTTCTAAAAAAAAAAAAAAAAAAAAAAAAAAAAAAAAAAAAAAAAAAAAAAAACGAAGCTATAAATCATTGCTTAATTTCGTTTTAAATACTTAATAAAAATTAAACTACATACAAAGATGTACTACGAAATCATTCATGACATATTACCCTATAATCAGGATAGCAGATTACAAAATAGCATGTTCTGTGAAGCAATATTTTAAATATTTTCAAGATGGCGTTCAGCGACACGTAGCATTATACTATCGCGATAAAAATTAACTATCTCAGATAGAACATTCGATGAGCGTAGACAAAAATATACTCTATGTATTTTTCCATATCCAGACAAGTATCATTGAAAAGGTACGTAATCCTGACGAACTTTCTACTGTCCTGCAAACGGCCGTTAACTAGAACCGCACCCTGCCCCGCCCTTCCCCGGCATTAAACGGTCAATATCCGACATGTTTTCAAAGAATAAATCCTTACAGTGCTAAGAACGTAGAAAATCAACTACAAGCTTTACTCAGTTAACTAACAGACATAGGAAAACTATCCTTATTCCAATAAATTACGGTCTTGGGATACTTCGAGCATATTTTACATTCTAAAGATTGACATCTTCTCGTAAAAAGAATTTGGTTCTTTTTTTTCATTCACATGTAATGCGTCACCGATGCTTATAACTACTTTTACTTGTAACTACACTATCCTATAGTGCAATCGAAAAGATGGAACACAAAACACACAAAGTTTGACACAAGCGTATCTTAAGCCTAACACCACCCACTTCTCGATTTGGAAATCCACGCTCGGATGTACGATTTGTCGATCAAATATTCGCCCACGCACTAATATCTACTTGGTTGCACTGAAGATTCTTAAATTCGTTTGAACTTCGTATCGTAGAATGTTATCTATCACTGAACTTAGAATGTGATGACTTACGTTTTTCGTTTCGTATAAAAAAATTTATGTACAAGTTAGGGAGCTCGGGATCTTTGGATGTGACACTGCCGCACAACCGACCGATCTAGCACCAAACACAGAGTGTAGCTGACAGCCGGCTTGCAGTGTATTATATGAACAGAGTCGTTGTTCGGGGTCCCCACCACCAAGCAATCGGCCAATAAAGGCAGGACACCCTCAGCCAATCCTGGCTTTCTTTACCATATATGGAAGTGCTCTGCCACGGAGGGGTTTACCCCCTCCACCCCCTATCTGCCCTTCTCCGAACGTTTGAAGTGTGTCTCACCACCCTTCGTGAATGTATCTGCCAAATTGACCGAACCGCACATCTCCGATCTTGCCAATGCTTCCCTTCCTCTCCCCCCGCTACGTAGGATACGTAAGCTCTGTTTCTACCATATTCAATGTCACTCGATATTTTTATACATCAAAATAATAAATAATTAGTTTCGACATTTCCTTTTTTTTTTTTTTTTTTCTTAATTCAATTTGGATATCTCATGCCGAACCTTATTAAATACAAGGCCCTCGAGCAGAGGAAACTTTTTAATATTACAATTTACATATCCGAATATTAGTAACTTCATAGTTATTATAAAAAGATACTATTAAGAATACTTAATATACGCTTGACCCTTTGGCTCAGTTCCGACTACTTTTATTAGTCTTTATAAATTATAGTCTATGTAAATAGATAATTATTTTCTCTTCGTTAGATAACTTCGTTGAGAATGTGTAATATTATACTTAAGTACTATTATTTTATACATTTTGCTTTTAGAAACGGTTAACAATTAACTTCAAAGAGTGATAACTATAAATATTCGAATTAGGGTATCGGTACGGAAAATAGGTACGCTGTAACAATCTCTTTGCACTTAGCATCCTAATTCCCCAACAGATAGCGAATTTACGTTGGTATTTCATGCTACGAGCAAGCATAATCGCAAGTTAGTGCTGTAACATCCTAACTACAGAGTACTGCTATTAATAAACGACCACGTCGCGACCACCTGCCTTACAGTGCGTACACGTCAGGAACCACTTGACAACGACAACCTGTCGGATCGTCCCGGTACGCTATCCCTTTTCGAGATAATGCTAGTAGAAACAAATTCCCCAAAGAAATAGGCGCTATATCGAGGAAAGTCAGAAACGGAGAGAGCAACGCCCTGCCATCATGGCTGCTTATGAACCGGCGTTTGTCCTCGATCTTTTCGCCGTTAAGATTATGACAGATCGCCGTGAAACGCGCTAAATTAATAACAGTGTTGAACTTAACACGCTGAACGGTACAGTACTTACCTTTTAGAATTGAAGGTAACCAACAAAGTACACGATCGTTGATCGGCAAAGAGACACCGCAAGAATACTATCGGCACGACGAAACGAGACTCGAGAGCCGCGAGTTGCGAACACTGTGAGTGAGCAAGATCGTGGCCGGTACCGTGTCATGTGGACTCGCTCAAAGGTATGGTCGGTATACACGCTGTAAATGTTCCATATTACCTAACATATTTCCTATTTGTTTCCTCTTATTTTTTAAATTTATGCATAATATAAAGTTAATTAAACGATGAAAATCTGAAAAATAAGGAACTCGACGATCATCTGTTTATTTTAAAGTTATATTTTCCAATATCATCATAGTTAGTACACCCCTGTTTCAGAATGGAATCGTCCGGCTTCCCCACCACTTGGATTCACAGCTCTTGCCATATATGGGCATAAAACGAAAGCGGCTCGCTGATTGGTCGGTTGGCCGGCTGCCGGCTAGATTCTCCAAATGCCGCTTCAAACTGTACGATACGGGGAGCATAATGCCTTCTGGAAGCGTACACTAGCTAAGGGCTTTCCTGACTAACCGTCAGAGCTGTTTGTAGTAGTAAACGTATCAATACGTACGAACGTATACGTGAAGATTATCACGTTCTTTGTGTGCGCGTGCTAGCGACCAGTACCGGCAGTAGGTATGAGTCAGAAAAAGTTTTGTTATATACTTTGGAATGGTCAACATTTTTTTTTCACTTGATGCAAGTCGAAACAGTTGTCATTGAGATTTTTTAATGATCCTCAACTCATTCGTAAGCTTTCGTGGAAATTCCTATCCGTGAAATAATATTACGAAGCTCGTCAAATTTATATCACGGAATTTAATGAAATAGGAATCGTGTTACTAATCCTGGGACATATTTCACTTAATTATCTTTTACCATTGATTTCTTAAATTTGAGGAAGATATGAGAGAACTCTTCTTATTCATAGGCCTGACTTTTTTGTTCCAATTTTATGCTAAATTCTTTCCACAAGAAGAACTCGTATTTCTTGATATTACATAACCTATTTACTATCTTGTTTAGTTAAAAAATTATTAGCAAAAGTCATATTTCTTTCGCATTAGTTATGATTACATAACATACCTTGGCGCTAGATTTATTCCTTAACCAGGATATGGTATTGGTTATATTTGAAGAAAGCGAATCTTCGAACGAGAAAGGGTAACAAATTGCCTTTCCCGTAAAATTTGATAAAATGATATTCTGCCTTTGCGGCGTAGTCAAATAGAATAGTCTGGCGTTCGTGGAAGGTCATTGATGATTTATTTCCAAAAAATTCAGTTACTGTGTCACTTTCAACATTAATGAATGTTAGTGACTCATATTATTGTGGTAATAATCTGCATACCATGTTTAGTACTACTTTAGTCCTCCTTTGAAAAATTGCGCCAGAAGGAAAATAATTCGCAAGAAGGATTTAGAAAGTCAGTAGGTCAGACTCCATTATTTATGCATACTCATTGTCTAGATTTCGTTTTAGAGTAGGACAACTAATGCCTGCTTAAAAGTTAACACGTTTTCGAAGAATTTTATGGTAGGCTTAGGCTAAGTAATTAAATGATGTTCGTCCACCCACTTATTGCGTGTGGTATATGTCATCTCGGCCGCCTTTTTCATACAACAGAGGCTAAAAATAGACTCAAGGGCGCGGATAAGGGTGCACTGGACTACTACCACGTCACGTAAGCCCTATGCTTCGGCCCTATTTCCTATATATGTGTCGGTCCGACGGAAGGCGGCATGGTACGTGTGAGTGCAGTGTCTGCTTCAAAATCGATACGCGTGTTCGTGCAGTCTACGATGGTACATCGTACTTGTGCACGGAAACCACGTGGTGATGGAAACGTCAAAGTACGACTGGTGATACTGCTTGTTATTTTCTCGTAGAACATTTACATGTAATTAACATGTTTATCAGTCGTAATCATTGCTATTAATAAAACATGTTGTTATCAGTTAAAAAGCAAAATACAAAGAAATTAATTAATGGTGACGCTGATGAAATATCGTTCGTTTAAATATACAATTATATGTCTTTTAAGTCGTAATAGCGTTTGAGTTAATATAATATCGTAAATCATAAAATCTATTTAAAATCTATTTCTTTTTTTTTTTTTTTTTTTTCAATGTTGGCTCATTCGTATTAACAGAACCGTATACATACTTTGAACTTAATGTCTTACAAGAAATACACGTAGGATACGTACCATTGATTATTAATATATTGTTCAAGTTTGGACATTGCGAAAGGTATAGTGGAGGAAACAGGACAGTTTTATAAATACACCTGCCACGTTCCTTTGTCGAAATAGTGCTTTGATGACATAATCAGTGAATCATTTGTACCTAATAAGAAATCGTGTCGGGTTATACACTCGTTCCTCTACGAGGACGTGTCAAATTCTGTTCTTGATTATATTTTATTTTATTTTTGATCTATAGAATTTCATCATTATTTTTATTCTTTAAATGTAACCACCATACTCTATATATGGATGTCAGATTTAAATATACGTCATTAATGTGCCAGATAAACGGATGGACTGCTTCATCCAAGTCTAACCTAACCTCGAAACATCGATGCCGGCACCCAGCTGTCACACGCACACAGCATCTTTATACACGTCGATTTCGTGTAACTCCATTGTCCTTTGAATCGCACAGGTTTTTATTAGACAATATGTTATTTCACTCGAGTATAATATCAAAAGATAAATACAGTATACAATGGTATCTATGGAAATTGTTTCTATTGATTATACAAAGTGCAAAGAGAATATACGAGTGATACAGAAACCGAACCGATGAATTATGCTTTTTGAAAATTTCATAATTTCTGCCATATTAGTGTTTAGTTTTATAGAAACGAAACGAATAACCTCTATCAAAATTTGTTCCCCGTGATTGGCCAGATCGACTTCTACGTTGTTCATATAATAATACATGCTATACACGTCTCGATGAAAATTACAGTACAGATAGAAGTATGCATATTTGCAATTGATAATGCAAGTAAAACGCCTCATATATGACTATGTTTGAACACAGCACGCGTTAGTATTAACCTTCGCTGCTCCAGCTGCTCCTGCTGTATCGCACGACGTGTCTCTATTTACTTTCTTCGTTATCGTGGCAGGTCCGCAATAGGAAGAATTAAATCCAAGTAAGGTGGAGGTGCATTGTGGGCGGCCTGAAAACCCAATGGTCCGCAAAGCCTCGACCTTGCTTACCAAATAAGGTCCCGTTCAAGGTCTTCGAGGCCTTGCGTAAGGCTGTGCCATCGGCATAACGATTAACCGATTATGTCCAGGCTTTAGTCATCAGTCGTTTTCAGTGAAAGTGTCTGGTGCAGTTTCCATGAGAAGATCGGCGTATTTTGTACATTCTTTAATCTGCATGGGATCACCGATTTCGTTCTATGGAAAGTCCGGATTGGGCGTGTCTGCCCTACACGGACACGTGCCGTAGGTAACGTCTGGCTCCAGTCGCGCAGTGCCACCGAAATCAATACGGAATGCGACGGTAAGTTCAACGCACCCACCCAGAAGAGTACTTAAGGTTCTTTCTCATTGGACTAGCCGCGTGCATTCGGTCCAGACAGTGAAACTATCGGGAATCAGCGTAACGAGGTCAAAGACCTTATACAACGCACCTTTGGCGGATCGAAAATTTACGGAAAGGAACGTCAAACTCGAGGAAACGCTTCGAAAGTTGAAGTCGAGGAGGGATATTCCTGACAAAAAGTGACTGCAGTTAGGAATTTCCTGTAAACAGGATAAATCTAGTTATTCGTCGGAAATTTTTAATGAAATTTATTATCACAACATACACCGTTAATTTTATTTCCTCTTTACTTTTAGTTTACTTAATATCATTTTCATCGTGCAATCGATTCGTAGGCAGTAACGATACTGCAATAGGCAGATTAAGATTCCTAATGAGATAATTTGATATTGCGAAATTAGTACAAGTTATTTAAATCTTGACAATTCTCAAGAAACGATGCAAGCGTAAGATTTGTCAACTAGCAAGTACTACTAATTCCCTTTGAATCGTATGTGATACATACTTCACGGATTCGTCTTCGCTTTCCCTTGCTAAGAACAAAAGCGATCCCTCTTACGTACTTCTGTTCTGTCTTAGGTACAACCAAGTGGCTGCGTTTATACGTAATACTTGAATTGTCCTCAAGTAGGTGGTGAAAGATTCTCGATGAACAGATTCACGATACTCCAATTGCTTTCGAGGTGTAATATACAACTGTAACGAAATCTTAAATCGAGTCGTCTTAATTCGTTATGAAAATTTTCAGATCGTTACTTATTTCATCGATCGAAATGCGACGAAATAAATGAAACGAATGAAATGAAGCGATACGTTGACAATAAATGAATAAACAAATACGTGACCGATTTATTGGAACAGCATTAGTCGACGATAGCGAAAATATTATGGCGAAGAACGACGTTCTCCTCAGAGGATCAAATGTAATTCTTCAATTACAGTTCTTCAATTATTAGAAACTTTCAAATTTATTAACATTAACTAATTTTCATTCTTCGGATGATGATACGTCTAACACGAGGACAGTTTGCAATTATTCTTGAGTAAGAGGTAACTATGCTCGCGATTAATTTCTACATTTAACGTGCATCGACAACAGTCAAACATGCAAAGAATCCGGCCAGAAACGCGCAATAATACGCGATCACTATATTTAGTGTTGACTTATGGCTCGTCAGATCGAGAAACGGTGACGTCGCTTCGGTCTTAGCAGCTAACGATAAAGAAAACGATAGTAGTTAGTTGGTGTGCAAAGATTGTAGGACTTGTTATTCACGTATGCGCGACTGAAACTCTGATTAAAAATTCGGCGATGATTCAAGCTACATATCGTCTTTACACTGGAAAACGATTCATTTCTTAGTCAGAGTACGTTGTCATTCATTCATCGCTTGTTCGTATAATAACTTTGTTATTTTAGGCATTTACAATAACGAGTGTGTGTGTGTGTGTGTGTGTATATATATATATTGTTGCTATTGCAATCAGTTTCGTCATTTATTTTTATTCTTTATTTTTGCAAATTGTAGACTTGGATTTTGCAGTAATAGTCATTTATGATATTACGTTTTAGGCTTCTAGAACAATTTTCTTTCGAACAATTAGAGATACAATGTTTCTGCAATTGGATACGATATAAAACGTGATACTGCAAAAGCGAAAAGCGATAAAAGAATAAGAGTTGACAACATCTATAGAAATATAATCTTTTGGTCTTCAGCGATACGGATAAGATAATCGTTAAGTGTCGTTGAATAAAGTCGCTTAGGTTCTTACAACTCGATTGTTTTCGCGATGCTTGTATCTTGCAATCTATAACGTTTTGCGGGCAAGATGCTTTTGTTGTCACTTAACGATAAAATTACGTACAATTGCACGAAAGTGTCTTAAAAGTCGCATAAAGTCTGTAAAATTTATAGATCGTACTAGTGTTTAGGTTAATATTACTATTGCTTTAGTTACAAATTTAAACGTTGCAAAGTGAAATCTTCCACGAGACAAATTTAGGCGAATTTCAGTTTAGTGTAACATAGAAGATTGAAATGAAAATCGTTCGATGCGATAGCCATGGAATCGAAGAAAAATCGGATTCGTCAATGCCAATGGTAGGAAGTATTTTTCTCGTGGTGAGTCGTCGAATCGAAGGTAAAAATGACGACCGTTCTACCGTAGACGGCACGCGAGAACCGCGGTCTTCGGTCTTTGACGAGTGACGTTGGAGATTCTTGGGATCTGACCTTGCACACGCGACTGACCCAGAACAGGTAGACAACCGGTAAAACGAATGTGTTCACATACGTCGCTGGCTGCTACTTACGTTCTTGACTCCGTTTTCTTGCACGTATCTGAGTGTGTCCGCGGGAAGTCAAGGATTTGGAACACGGCCGTGGATCGCTCGGTTTACCAAAAACGACGATTTCGTCCTTCCGCTTATTCAAATCGTCTCGCGAGGCTACGATTTACAAGAATTAGAATATAATAATATCGCGTTTAGAAGATTATAGGGATTATAGCACACGTGATAACTGGTAATAACTTTAGTAATTTCAACAAGAATTTTTGATAATTCTTTCGTTTTAAACGTCGCTTCGATCGAAACGGAATATCTTATTATAATAGAGAATTCGCAGCTAAAAATCCGAAGGATTTATTAGATTGGCAAATATAAGTAACAAAATTTGAACTTTAAATTTTAATTTTAAATTTAGTAACGTAAATTTAGTAATAATCGTAAGATTAATAATCGTAAGATTAATAGCGACGTAAGTGTATCGCGTTTTGAAACTGTCGTACAATTGTAAAATATTGTCGTCTCCTTCTTTCTAGTCTTCGTTTATCGATGATCGATCATTACGATTATTTCGAAAAACGTTACACGCTACATACTCGCGTGTATACAAATTTTGAATTCTTCTTTCATCTTGAGATCAATTTTGAACCGATGAACGAAGGAAATTCAAAGAAGTATAAACGATAGGGAATTGTTTAAACGATTTCAGAAATCGTTCCAGGAAAGCTGACGCCGGGATCTTCACCGGGAAATAACGTGTAAGAAAGACCAATAATCGCGTTATTACGAAATAACGAGCATGAAACACGAAAGCGTAATACATCAATCATTTGCGAAAGTTAATATTTCTTGCACTAGTGATTTTAAACGGACACACGCGTAAGTGAGAAGGAACGCCCATGCTCGATAGTTGTACGAGGATTAAACAAATAAGATTATATCATGCCGTAATGAACGCGCTACAAAGGAAAATTTTCCTCTTTGTAATTATCGCTTAGAACGTAATATAATTACGTTATACTTTACTATCATTACGATGATGTACCAATATAATATCCTGAATAATTTTTTACGAGCATTTTATACTTTACCTCTTCGGAGATAAATTTATCAAGGCCACAGGTAGGAAGGTAATTCATTTTTATTTCTCAGTTGTATTCGTTGAAAACGTATCTGTACAGATTAGACAGTATACGTTTAAAAATATTTGAAATATCTAACAATATGTATCTATATATTTTTAACTAACACGAACTAAATAACAGTATTAAATCATATGCGAATGATAACGATAACATCCACATGTTTTTGAAATGTACAAGGCGACTTCAGTTTTCCAAATTGCTAGTTCTACGTGACAACGATAGGAGCAGGGTATTGTGTTTAGCCTGTCTGTCTGTCTGTCTGTCTGGTTGTTTGTTTGTTTGTTTGTTTGTACACTTGTACACAACTTAAAAAAAAAAAAAAAAAACGGCTCGACCGAGTCTAACTTTACAGGTCTCGATGGATTCGCGTCCACTTTGGCAACGTTATAGCATATTAAAAAAGAACAGAATAACGAGAGAGATGGAAAAAACGTTCGGGCGCCTAAATCGTTGAATTTAGAAAGGGAACATGGCCATTTTCCTTTTATCGCAACGCATTTGATTGTTGGTTTCCGACGACGTCGAAAACGATGAATAACGATGAAATAAGATAAATATTAAAAGCAAAATGATACCCGACTACGCAAAGCTAGAAAGGATGAAAAAAGCGAGACGCGACGCGTTTCATTCGGACAAATACGAGGTAAAGGGAAACAGAATGTAGATATCTTTAAGTAGCTGATATACGTAGTTAGCGAGTTTGCTGATAAGCGACAGTAGTCGGCCGGTCACAGTATTTAAATAAAGTTTAATCACTGTGATAATTTTTAATCGGTACGGCCGCCCAATTATGCCATTTTCAAACGTCTCTTATCTGTTATCCCGATAACTATACGTCGGTTACTTACAAATATCCGAATACGCAAGTACCTCGTATTTCTCAGTGATACGTGCATCTCGTTTTTTCAATTTTGCCTAGACGGGTATCATCTTTCTCTCAACGTTTATTCTTTGGTTGCACGTTTTAATTAGCTTCGGAGCAACAGCGAATAGAAGTTGGCGCGTTACTTTTTCTCCGGGAAGTTGGATTACCTTGCGCCAAGTTAAATTCGCCCTAGCTTCTCCTCTTTGCCATCGGTAGCGGAGTTTTACGGCGAAACGATAGTCGACCGTCGCTTTCGATTTGCCGATTTTTCGAGAAACTTATACGCTTCGTCGAAGAGACGTCCAGCTCGAAAACTTGCCATTTTCTCCGTTTACCCGTTCGAACGAACCATCGTCGTCCTAATTTCTTCGCACTTCGTTTTATCACCTGTACTCGTTTCGATCCATTTTCTAGTACTACTTTCTATCTTCGATCTTTCGAAATCCATTGGGTCAAGCGACAAAAGGATATTTCCGCATCATTTGATTTTTCGAAACTGCAACGTCTCGATCGTCATTGGCTACTTTCTGATGAAACTCGTTGATGCAAAAACCGGAACGATCGGCGTCCGCTTTCTGTTCTCACAGTCGTATTGTAAGCGGTCCGAGCGATTCGAGGAAAAGTGTAATCTCGCGAAGAAAGCTTCTAATGGAAAGAAACTACTCGTCGAAGTCCATCGTAGTTTTCACGTCTTCGTACAGATCGTGCGTTACGCTTATGCGCGGAGACGCATGCGTATACATATTACCGCTGAAAAGTATACGGATACTTGTTTCATCATTTACTACAGTATCAGTTACAGTTACAAAAACGCAGACAGGAAGATTTAAGGCGACCCTACGATCGATAAAATTTCACTTTAAGAAGTAAAGTATACCTTTAAATAGAGTGTAACAACGTATCTCACAATAAAGTAATATTTATCAAATTTACGACATATCTGTTGATCCGACGACCAGATAGTAAACATTGAGTTTCGATCGTTGGTTTCCCATTAATTGATATATTCTACTAATATTCGCTATAACATTCGATACAAATCAAGCAAAGCGTCCAGCGTTTACGAGCAACGGTGTACGCGCGTTAGACCAAGTGCACCATTCTCGATGCATACGAAAGTGGAACAGCTACGTAGCTAGGTATGTTGTCTAGATGGCAAGACGACGACCGGTGTCCTTGTTCAGAGAAGCAAGGTCTTGCCTTATCTGTACAACTTTGGAACTTGCCAGCGATCTATGCAGCTCAACCGGTCCCCACCGTTCCCTATTTACCATTCGCAGAAATATTAAGAACCTCTGTGACCTACAAATATCGCGCTTAATCTTTGACTTTCCTGAAACTCGTACGTTTTACGCGTATCGCCAAACACACTGAACGTCTAATCGACTAACTGAAATACTATGGTGACATTTTTACAACGATACATGAGCCGATACATAGCTTATATAGATTTTTGACGGTTGGCGAGCGAATTTCTTTTCTTTTTTTTCTTTTCTTCTTTTTTTATTTGATTTTTGGCATTTAAATACGTGTTCATTATCCCTATAAAAGGTTGATTTCGTCGTTGATCTTTTACGATGGCAACTCGGTAAATCTAATTTGAGTTGACTCAAGAGTTAAGAGGGGACACGGAAGATTCTCTCTTTTTATCAATCACGATATGCTAAAATATTCTTTTTTAGACATTTAATGACGCAGCTCGACGCAAGTGCATTCATGTTGTCAATTTTCTCAACGACATTACCATTACCGAGATATCCTCGATATCTGTGTCACGCAGGGGAGGTCGAAATTAATCGGAAGAGAACCTAAACGTCCTAAAGCAATGCTTACGCGCGCTGCAGTTGATCACAATTAGCTCACCCTGTACATGCGAGAGTTCTCTATCAGTGTAGTCATGCGGATGTAGGTCGCCTCTTCCAGTTGAACGCATCTTCTTCGGTAGTGCAAGATACTTTCGAATTTTCAGTCACCTTTTTTTTTTTTTTTTTTCTTTTTAACACATTTCAACTATTTAGGAATGCGGATATCCCTTTTAAACCGGATAATTAATTTTACCGGAACGACGTACTTATACGAAACAATTATTCCAAGTACCAAGCTATCGATGTAATTTTATTTTCTCTTTCCTCGAGTATTTTCAATGTTTTGAAAGGTATGTCAAAGAATATGCGAGGGAAAGGAAACTTCGATCATCGCGAAGCGATTATATTCCTCGCCGGGCCCTTTTCTTACGAACCGTAAATAAGAATTCAAGAAGCATTCGTAGCTATAAATAGCCATTTCCGCTTCGTCAGGTAGACAGGATCGATCGACTCTCGAGTTTCGACCAAGTTTTCCCGCGACTTGCTTCGAGGACCTTTTTGCTTCCTACGAGTATTCGAATTTAATTCGCTCGTATTTTTCAAAAAATAATTTTTACGTTATATCGTCTCAAGTCATTTCTTCTTCTTCTTCTTCTTCTTTTTTTTTCTTTTTTTTTTTTCCAGAATGTAACACGTCGTTCTACGTAACGTTCCTTCGCCATCGAATACGCCAGCTGTTAAAGAAACAAGTTTAATATAGGTAAACTGTATCGACATTGCACCCTTTGAATTTCCATCCGTTTTGGAATTTTTACTTTCCTGAAAAAGATTTGTCTACGAATGTTCTACTTGTCAAACGGAAACGGATGGTTAAGTATTCCAGAAGCTGTTTTAGACTTTTTGTAAGCCTAGAATAACGAAAGAATTGATCTCGAAGCTATAAATATGCTGGCTGGTTTAGAGAAGGCTAATACGTTTTAATTCTACGAAACGAAACTAATACCGGTTGCGAGTTGTACAAAATAAAATAAGAGGGAATTACATTGTTTTCGTCAAGCTACGTTCTAATTTCTCTAAATGAAACAATATCGTTCGCGAAGCGTATAAAATAAGAAAAAGTAGAATTATTTTCATACAGTGATTTTTGATTTCGTTGCGAGCCTGAATAACCGACGTACACTCCGTTCCCATTCATTCCATTATAGTCTCGTAATCGGCGAACGATTGTCGTCATGGCAAAAAATCGGGTTGAATGAAACTGGAACGGAGTGCACGTTCGCCAAGTCGGCAGGCAAAAACTACCGGATGAATGGCTGGGTACTGTACGCGCGGTAAATGTGCACTAGCACAAGGTATCCTTCTCGAGTGGGACGAGGGACTTCTGCGGACGAAGAAGAAAGGGAGTAGTATCTGGTATCTGGAAATTTCAAGATCCTCCGCCTATGGAAACTTGAACTTGCACGATTTCCGTTAATAAACCGTATTCTCGTCTTCTACTCTTCTACTCGCATTTACTTACCTACCGTTTATGATAATTTAGAGGATATCGTGTTTCGTTGTTCCATCTCTTTCGACGTTACATCATTTTTATTACGATTTTAGATACGATATTACACTCTATCCGCATCTACGTATATCGCTATTCTTTTAGATATACGTACCTAAGATTTTTATTTTACACAGATTTTAATCGTCTATCTTAGAGCGGAGGAAGATATTGCATGCCAGAAGGTAACGCAATTTTGCAAATATCGCGAACTAAAACATTTTAGAGCTTTCTCTTAGACGAGTATCTCTGAATTACGTATTGTTAGGACACGGTTGCCAAGTGAGTTTTCGCGGAAAAACACGAAGAAACAAAAGTTACGAAAATTTTGATCGGATAACGCACGATCGCGATAAGTCCTTGCTGCTGTCCTCCACTTTTGTCCAAATTTGGCGTGTGTCGTCCCGTCTGCGAGAGGAAGGACAAACGAAGAAGAAGAAGAAGAAGAAGAACATACGTTTCGACAAAGGTACGGATGAAAACGGCTTCAGCTTCGCTAATCGGTTGTCTCAACGTTTCCGGTTTTAGTGAAACGTTTTTAAAAGAGAGCAAAAAAAAAAAAAAAAAAATTGGGTGTAGACGTATAAACGTACGTTTATCGTATAATGCGTTCGTATTTTACGAACGTTTTACAAAAATCGGAAGTATTCAGACACGATAGTACTTTGAATTTTTAAGAAAGATTATTCTAAGATTATAATCAATTTTCTCTCTTTTTTTTTTCTTCTTTCGACACGCTATAGTATTTAATACCGTTTTGGACCGTTATACTCTGTAGCGAATGATACAGCAATTTCCAAGATAGCAACTATCGTTTACTAGATTTAACATCTACAGTTAGCATACTATTAGTCGGTTGCGAAATCCGTATTTTAATTGCCGTGTTCCGTTCAACAGTCTCTGCGTCTCTTAGTTTAAACTAATATTCAACTCTATAGTAATTCTTACAGAGTCGATACGCGCACGATCAAATACGTAAATTAGCCGTCTAACGTGCGATCGGATTTAAAGGAGAAAATAAAAAAACAGTTTGTTTCACGATACCTGTAAAGATTGATTACTCTTTAGGTTAATTAAGTCAATTCGGGCGAAAAGTTTCCTGATACGTATTCTCTTGACTTAATTTAAATATTCTTTGACTTAAATTAAAAAGTAATAATAATAATAATAATGATATATTAAAAAGAAAAATTTGGCAGGTTATCAAAAGTTAATATAATATAATTCGCTTTACATTACTACGAAACCATTTCAATTCGTAAAGACGCTTCAAGACGTAAATCAATGGTTCCCATTAATGTCCCGCGGTTCTTTCTAATCTTACAAATGTATTTAACACGGTCAGACGAATATTCGATCGCGTGAAAGTGGAACGAAAACGTGTGCTTTCTGAGAATCAGCGGTTCTTACAAGCCGGGCCAAACAGGAGTTTCGTATCGAAAGAGGTGAAATAAAGCGATTACAATTTTGGCGGCCATCCAACGCTTCCCATCGAAGGGTCGTTTCATAGAGCGACGTGACAAATACATGTAATTACGCATGCACGTGTACGCGCTCGTTTCAACACGTCCGCTTTTACAAGAATACAAATTAACGCAACGCAATAAAACGCTAAGGGCAAAACTAACGTGTCTTACGTGTTCGTAAATATACCGCCAGAAATCTATTTTACGAATATTTTACGTTACTCCAAACGTCTGTTTATTTTCGATACGCGATATAATTATCAATAATATACGCGCAACCCTATAGTTCAACGCAACTAGCATTTTTCGTTATTAATCGAACTATGAAGATGAGGAACGCGAGAAAGAGGAGCGACAGAAAATTTGCATCCGTAGCAACGATACGAGTCAAACGAGTACGTACTTATTCCAAATATAGAACGCGCTACGAGAATAGAAATTGAGCTCAACACGTGGTCTCTTGTACGATGAGCCGGTGGTTCACCTCTTCCTTGTTACGTTTAAAGAGTCTCAAGCGTACCGTAAAGCGCACATTTATGCAAATTCAAATTTTTACGGACACGATTAAAGAAATAGAAACAGACGTTTTTCTTTTGTCCACTAAGTGTTTCGATCATTATATATTATATTATATTATATATGTACACAGGGTGAGTCGATAAAAAGTATCTACCATATATAAATAACTCATCGAGTTTCTACTAGCTTCGTCGAGAAACGAATTCGTTTTAAACGAATCGCGTTGCGTTTCAAGAGATTTATCGAACGAGTGCAACTTTATTTTCCTACATTTTATGTTTTCTCGGATATCGGCGTGACCTTGAGCTTTTTAAACGGCATACCTTCTAGCACAACGTACGCGATATAGACGATACAGCCGAACGTTCTTCTCGAACGTAAAAAGATATTAATCCGTTTCGATCGGGAAACCGTTGGCTCAGCAGATACCTCAGTTTCCGTTCGTCGAATTCCACGTACATTTAAACTTAAAATATCAAAGTAGACGGCGGCATTTAAAAAGCTGACGGTCACTTCGATATGCCAGAAAATATAAGATATCGCAAAAATAAAACTGCGTTCATCCGACCAGTCGCTGACGTTTTTCGTTTCTAAGTTATTTTAGATAGCGCTTCTCGTTAAGTCAAGTCAGCCTGTACGTATTTATTTGGTTCTCGGCTTCACAGCCAGAAAAAGTATTACCATGCTTTGTTTATAATAATTATCGTTACATTTTAAACGTTTCACCGCGTATTTCTGCGTATCGCTGGATCTTTCGATCGTTGTTAAACGTACAAACATCCGCAGTCTACCAATAAGGATAAAAATTCTGTTTTATAATCGAATATCATTTCGATAAGACATTTAAAACTTTCCGATCTTCCATCTTCCTCCGGACATTTACGATGTCTTTGCGATTAACGATAGTTCAAGCAAAATATAAAGAATACAACGAATATACTTACTCTGTTCGAAAGGTACGCCTACGTATTTAAATACAGATAAAGAGTACTTATCGTTTTTGATTTTTAGACAGCGAAGCACCGAGCCTAACATCGAAAACGTGTATTTAAAAAATCCATCCTATCGTTGATCGTTTCATCGATCTTACGCTCGCTTGGCGTGAAATCGTTTATAAAACGTGATAATTTATCGTTTTAAGCGATGGATAGTATAGGTGACAATTTAAGTTAAGTGTATGGTGCGAGAATAGAAACGAAGTTCGATATACGATCCATAATACGGTCTTTGTCGATAGCTCGTCCCACATACCGGGCACAGCAGATGCAGGGGTCGATATACTTGCGGTATATTCCGCGTACACAGAGTGTACGTACTCTGAATCGTTCACCGTGGCGGAGGGTAGAACTGCGCAATTATCACGCAGCATCGAATAATTGTCGATAATTTGCATGCCTGAATAAATTTGTACGTCGCATCGAGTCCCATTTTGTCCCTAAACAACGTATCTCGAACGTAATTCGTTCGTTTCTTTGTTTCTCTCCTCGAAGACTATATAAGTCTCTATTCAAGTCTATCTTGAAATTTGGCGGCTCCGTACTTCCGTGATTAAAAAATAGAAAAAAGAAAGAAAGAAAAGGCAAAGTTTACGATACGAAAGAAATCGATGGAACGAAAGGATCTTTGTCGATCGTTCAAATGGATCGTTAAAATTTCGATCACGTTAGAGCACGTTGCGAGTATCGTGTAGGTTTCGTATAAAAGCTGCTTGGGATGAAAATTATTTATACAAAGGAATTATTAATTACGGACAGGTATAAATGAATCTAGAAGGATCGATAAAAAGGTTGTAGCAGGGTAAAACTTTCAAGGTAAAAGTATCCTCTGCGTTATATGTTAAAAAGCACAAAGAATATGCAGCGATGATTTTATACGTATCTAACGTGGAAAGTTAACGAGATGTGTGTAATCAGGTCGCCGTGAATTTTCCTATCGTGATTTTCGTTTACATTCACGTTTCATGGTATATTAATCAAATACAAATAATATTTAACATCGTTATCGTGTGTTAATTATGATTTGTTATATATAAAACGTCTGTTTCTTCTTATCTGCCATTTTATAAATATCACGCCGTAATAACTTTTTTGCTTCGCGTATCGATGCGAGAACTGTGTTACTAGGCGCTGTGAATAACCGATCCTTCCGATAATTTTGACTAGCGCGTCGATATGGAATCTCGAATAGAACCGAACCTATCGTTGGTACGTAAGTTTGGCGTGTGTAAGTCCGGATGTGGCTGTATACAGTGGTGTACGTACCGCTCCACATTTTTTCAAGTTCAAGTTCACTTAGAGGTCGTACCAAATTCGCACGTCTTGGAGGAGAAGGTAGAAGAAATCGCCTGGGAATTTAGCCTCTTCGGATTGGTGATGTGGGAAGGGCGGATATACGTATCATAATTAATCGCTGGCAATTTATATAACGACACCGCGTTCAACCAGATTCGTTTCTCACAGTTCGCGAGCTTAAACGGAGTCTCGGCAGAACTAACGATCTATCGAGGAAAAATAATCTTCGCGTATAGAAGCCTGAACCTCTCGTTCACTACGTATAGTTTTTAAAATCAATGTTGATACTTTCAATGCGTTACATCTCTTTTCCTCTAATATTTTACACGCGTACAACCGACTAACTTTTGTTCGTGAAAGACACGGCAAGTAAAAGGGAACGGTACGACGAATAAACGCTATCGCGTAGTCGTACAATTGTTGGTTAAATTTGTACAAAGTATCGCTTTTGGCTTTTTTTCTTTTTCTTTTTTTTCGGATACACATAAAGGCGTATCCGACCGAAAACTCGTGCACATCGCCACGCGTGTATAGTATAAAATTTCACGCAGCTTTTACAGATGGTAAATGAACGTTCATGCAGCGTGAAGAAAAAAGTATCTATTTTATATTTATAAATACAAGTAACGTACCCGTTGTGCGATCTAGTAGAATCGCATGGCAGAATTGACGTATCATTAAAAAATTCATACTCTTTACCGCGCCATAGTAACAGCATTATTAGCGACACGAACAAATAGTTCTGCTATAACGATCTTGTAGAACTGTTGTACTGTACACGCCGTCTGTTCCTTGTACGCGCGTAATAATATATTCCGATAGCGTGTACGACTTTCATAATATTTCAGCGTTCGAATAGTATTCAGATAATTAGGATCATCGATATTTATACAACGCGATTTATTCACAGCGGCCTATCGCTTTTCGTATTCTTACGATCGTTATCGTTATCCACATTTTTCTCTTCAATTATACAATTGCATATACGTACGACGAATAGCGAAAACGTACGACAGATATTACGTTGAAACGTTCCGTTTGATCGCAAATTGTACGATCGAAATAATTCGTGACTATTCGACGTTTGAAAAATCCCAATATGTTCCTCACAACACGAGCGTTTAACCAAAAAATGACGTTTCGTCGTTCTTCGCTCGGTCCAAGATGTTCGATCGATGTTATTTCGAATATTTCAACGTTCGTACGCGTATTCGAAATACGAAAAGGGAAAATGTCGCTTGTATGTATAGGATAATTTAATCAAGGACGATGCTATAGCAAAGATACAAGGATCGCAAGATTGTAATTTACGTACACCCGATATCCAACTTCTTTAATTATCTCGTCGAATCTTTTACCTTTATAGCCGTCATTTCCTCCGGATAGTTTTCTGCCGGAAATACTCGAATATTCAGGGGCCACGTTACGTTTCGTCACGTATTACTCGAGCGATTGTAATTCCGGATGTACAGTCGATCGAATAAAAATGCAATTTTGCGCTCTCCGTTCGAGCTATCTACTGTTCTCGTGCGCGTTTTCTGCGTTCGTGAAATATGCGTGTATCTCCGGCACTCGGATTATCGGGTACATTGCACTTCTGCGCGGAATGGGACCCCGTGTATCGCTGGGGGCTACGTCGAGGGAGCACGGAAACGGGTCTTGAGGGACATTGTTCAGGAACGTATCCTAGCACTATGGCTCCCCTAGCCAACGTTACAATAGGAACATTGACGATGAACCGCGAGAACATCGTTCTCGAGCTATCTAAAGTCTGTCGTCTTTAAACGTTAGACTTTATCTTTCGAAACGGAATATCTTACTCTCTTCGTACGTCTATCCGTATCGATGAATCGTATTCTCGTGTAATACGTGAAACATACGTTAGGGATAAATCAATTTTTAATAACAAAATAGACAATCTTTGGTTAGGAACGAACGATACGAAGAAACTTTTCATATTCGTAACAATTTCTAGGACGTTACTCTCCGATGTTATTATCCGTTACAGTTCCTACGTGCAAAGTTATAACAAGAACGTTCGTAATCGACGATAGAATTTCGATATTTCCGATCTTTCGGAGATTCGTGCAATCTCGGTTAATCTCGGTTACGCGTTATTTTATCTTCTATCTATGATATAGCTCGTGTTACTCGATCTATATATCTACAGCGGCGTACACAAATTTCTCGTTACGCGCATCTTTCATCGTATATTCTGTTTCAACGCTTTTTCTCTTTTCTCCGTTTCGACTCCGTCTTCGACTCTGCTTTTACGCTCTTACATCGAATATCAAATTATATTTCATTCGGATAACAGATTTTAGAATACAGAGCGAACGATCTATCTGGCTGAAGACTTTTGCACATATTTTATTTAAAAGAGAAAAGGAAAAGAGAGAAAAAAAAGAAAGACCGTTTCGCCGTTGAACAGCGAAGCAGAAAACTTTGTAAAAATGCAAATTATATAAAAAAGATTCGCAATCTCTAGGATATATAGCATCGTTTCCAAGAAAATATTGAAATTCGATTCTTAATTTCCTTTAACTTTAATTTGTTCCTATAACGTACGCTATATTTGTCAACGCGTTTTTACTCGTTGCCCCTGCTACGTTTGTTTCTTTACAGAGTTTCATAAACTTGTCCGTAGATCGGCTTTCGTTTCAAGAATTTGTACAGATACTCGAGATACTAAACGCATTTAGCATTTGAAAGTGACTACGATAGTTAATTTTAAGCAATTAACCGATTAAAATTGGTTTCACGGCAAACGTTTGATCTAGAACTTTTACAAAGCATCGATGAATCATAAATACGGCACTGATTTGAAGGAGGTCCATGGGGGAATCGGTAGAAGAAAACCTGCTTTCGTCACGACACCTGTCGACCCGTTATATATACCGGCGCTCGAATACCTCGATTCTTCGAAAAGCTTTATATCATTTGCTAGAAATCATCGGTGTACGCACGTAGATACGTCGAACTTTCTTCTCAACGGCGACAAAGCGTTCCTCGTCCTGTTAGGACGTACAAGAAATTGACCGTTTGTCAGTGGGACGAAAAGAAACCATTCTGATTGATGATTAATTAATTCAGAATTAATTAATTCCCCTTACGACGTCGTAGCTTTGAATTAATAATTCTTAAATCTTTCCAAGCTACGCCACGACAGACATAACCTATCATCTTAAATTGAACGTTACTCTTTTTTTCTTTCTTTTTTTTTTTTTTTTTTTTTTTTTTTTTTTTTCTTTTATAAGCTCGATAAACTCGAAACTGGAAGAAATTATATAATCATATACTACAATGGTCGTCACGCGACTCATCTATCTATCTATCTATCTAGATATATGTTTTACCGATTTTAGCACGGCTTTGCAAAATTCGCCAAATTACGTTCGTTTCGAGAACTCAGGTCGAGAGCAAACGAATAGTCGCGTACAGAAGATTGAAGAAAGGAATTGAATTTATTGCTGTGCGTGGTAATAGGAAGGAAAGAATGCCAGCAGGATGAAATTGTGGAAGATACAATTTGTCACGAAGCAGCAGAAATTCCATACGAGCTGCAGCATGAATCATCGTCTAGCTTTCAGCTGGAGGGCGTTCGAATTTTAAGCTGTGTATGTCTGTACGTGTTTGGAAGATAGTTACGGGCGCCTTCTACAGCGATCATCGTTGCAACTTGCGTTTCAACTTCGATGTTTGCGTTTGAATATTTGTTCGTTTACTTCAAGGCGCTTGGCTTAGTTGTTCTTGGAATTGCACCACGCGTGTGGTTCGATCTTCGTAGGAGAGTTTAACGCTTTTGGAACTTATTCCTCTGTTTTTAACCATTTCCTCAAAACAGGCAAATTTCTAGAAGGGAAACCTACGGCAAACTGTGGTCTGTAAACGGCGAAAACGAACGAGTTATTCGACGGAATTTTTTCGCAGTGCACGATCTTACGTAAGAACGTAACGTTACGTTCGTATAGTACTCTATTTCGTATAGTACGTATAATTTTATCATAGCGAGATAACGCTACAGTACGAAAATAATTGTCGAACCGAGATAAGAACGACGCGAGTCGCAAAATCTTTTACATGTCAAATGTCGTGCGTTAAAAATTATGTAAGAATGGTGAAATAGAAAACGGATAAGAGGAGTCGGACAGTTAGACATTCCATTCTGATTACAAAAAATTGCGTGCAATAAGATACGATCGAACTCAGGCAAGCCCATATAAGGAAACGTACGTGCCTTATTCGAGATTACATCGAACAAACAGATAACAATAACTGTGTACGATATCGCTGCGATTACGCTGCACTTCTCGTTTCCTTGATATCAAACGGTGTTTCATTTATTTCCACGTAAAATCCCGTCTCTCGGACGTGCGATCAAACGCGCATGTTGTTTCTATGTAGAAACGTTTCCACAAAAATGCTGTTTGAGACGGTCGTATCAGGCCACGCCACGAGCGACAATAATATCTCGAAATTCGATGATGAAAGCGGTGAACTTATCGAAGGAAAGGATCGAGAAATTAGTAGATAAATATGAAAGCTAGTTTGTAGTTTGTAGAAAGCTAGTATGATAGTTGCATCGATGGTTGTACTTTATCAACGGGTAAACCTTGTCTAAATACGTTATTAAAAGCTGTAAATAGAGTAACATAAATATATAGTTATAGATATAGTTTTGCGAAACTACGAAATATATACTAGAATGATAGATATGTTACAGAAGGTCGCTACACAGAGAGGATCTTTACGACGCGAAAAAGATGGGCGCGTAACATTTCTTCGAACTTGATCAAATTTATAGGGCCTGTATGAAAGAAGAAATAACGAGGACAAAGATAAGATCACGATATTAAAAAGAAAAAAAGAACAAAGAAGAAAAAACAAAATCTAATAAGGTAAAATGACTAAAGGAACCGATTGAAGTACACAAACTTGGAGGAAAAATTTAGGTGAAAGAAATAAGGCGAAGCTTACAATACGATGAGAAATATAAGATTTTATCGATATATTTGACGGAAAATCGTTCGAATCTCGAAGGATTCGTCGTTGCAAATCTGTCAAATTTCTATGAAAAATTAACACCGATGATTGTAATATTAAACTTTCCGTAGGGAAAAGGATATTTCCAAGAGAATATTTGGGTATATTCCGTTGCACGAGGCCCTAGTATCGAAAGGACCACCTTGGCGAGCGAGCTCGGCTCTATGGTGTTCCATGGCCGTGGGGAGATCGATGAGGAACGTCTGCAGCGGCCACCACGCCCAAACCGGGAGGGAGTACCATGACTCACCCCATACAGAGAGAACCATGGGTTGTCGAGTGGGGACACCCCCGTGGCGCTGCTACGTGGCATTGAAAGTGACGAACGATCGCGCAAATTCACCCTCGCTTCTCGTCATAGTTCGACGAACGTGCGTCACGTGAACCTTGCTTAGGGACACGCACGATACAACCGGCGGGGATCACGTGCGTCGACCTAACCCAACAACTTAGTCCAATTTAGGAAAGGGGACAGCCTTGATTTTCAACCATCGGAAGAATACCACGGGGAAGGTATTCCGATTACTCATCGACTCGGAACCACATTCTACGTACGTTTCTGCTGTACGTTTCGAACGAACGTTGATATTGTTCCGTGATCGATACCATCTCTACCATCTTACATCGCGCTCGCTGGTTAAATTTTGCTCTCTGTCGCCACTCTGTCGTCTTACTCTGTTACTCTGCCTACTCTGTCGTAGAGAACGATTTTACTTCGATAGCGATCGATGGAAAGTTCGCTTTAACATTTCTACATTTATAATCGGACCATCTAACGTGTCTCTTTATATTTTTTTCACGCAATACGTATTTGGACTTCATGAAAGTCGGAACAAAAATAGCCTCGAAACAAAAGGTTGTAATAGGTTATAAGGAGATACAAGGAGATAGGTTATAAAGAGATTTCGTTATCGTTAGAGATCTTGGCAATCGCATACGAGCCTGGGTGCTCCTACTTCGTTAAGGGAGTGGCTCCATTTCCTGTTGTATCTCGTGTATGACGTGTAGGTTTGACGAATAAACGTGCCAAATAAACCGAAATCTTACTCACCCGCTGAATAATCGTTCTCTCTCGTACGCGAACGACCATAAATGGAATTAATCGTTTTTTTTTTTTTTTTCGCTTCGTATCTTCTCAATCTACTATATATCGTAGTAAGCTACTGTAACAGGCTGTCTACGATAAGACGCGATTAGATTACGATCGCAGTTTATCGTCGATCATCGTGCTAACAAAGTGACAAGCGATTTCAATATTTTAATGATTCGGCATGAAAACGAAACAACTGGAAGATATTAATTAACGCGAAATGGAGAGATTTTTATTCGTTCGATCGTCTCCTTTATTATCCGTTTATTATATCTTGTTTATTAATTAAATATAGGATGTATTCGTCGGAAAATCGATACGAGGCTCGATCAATTAACTTAATTAAGATCAATTAAGAAAAAGCGTTGTATATCAATATCAACGTTGTATCGTTCGTTCGAACGTATTGTTGCCATAATCAGGATTATTGATCAGTAGTATTGGAGAAGATAGCCGAAAGATACCGAGTATATATATTCTACGAGCTACTAGGGATCGTTCAGGGATTATTCTTGACGCGAAACTTTTTGGGACGCGCTATATTACGGACTGTCGAAGAGAAATTGGCCGTGCACCCAAAGTCAATGACTTCGTGGCTTGGTTTAATTGACCCGACGACGGGATCTTTTCACGGCTTTAGGAATCAAGGCCACCGCGTATACGTATTTAACGAAGCTCGATGTGTGTGTCTCGTAGGTGTTGGACGTCTTTTTGCAGACGCATCGGATGTACGCGTAAAAGAAACACGGCAATACATTGAACGTGTCTAATTTAACGCTGCCACAAAATGAACGTTACAATTATGAAAATTAGACTAAAATAACGGTTCGCCTAAAATCGCATACGTTCCGACGATTAATAGCGAATCGCGCGATACATCGACTATACGTCCTCTTTTTAGAAAGTATCCTGACCCGCACTATCGATCAAGGAATTTCGTGAATCTTTTAAATACAAAATTTCACGGTCCAACCTCTTCCGTTAATATCCCGAGAATCGCCACGTTTTTCAATTTTGAGTAACGTATTAAACGTAACACTGAGATAATCATCGTTAATGACGATAAAGTTAATCGCACGAAAGCGGAATTTTTTTTTTTCAATTCTATCGAGACAAGAATCGAAAAACCGAGATGATTCGAGATCGTCTTCGAGAAAATATTTCTACAGGCCCGACTTTTTCTTTTCTTTATTTTTTTCTTTTCTTTTTTCTTTTTTCTTTTCCAGAAAATTTTATTCAATCGTCAACCGAGGAAACGAAACGTTTCATTAATTTGTTAGTTCATTGATTCACTGTATGCCCTATAGCAATGATACACGATACGACGCTACATCGGTATACAATAGATTTAACTTAGACGAGAAAATGTCGAGAAACGGAAAGCAGATGCCAAGAGAACAGAACGGTAGGCAACACCAGGAGGCGTTTTCCTTTCCTGTGGTAGAATCCTCGTTATCCTACGGATGCCGGTATCTTACGAGATAAACGTTTCCCAGACGACAAATGTGTTTCCCACTTCCTAATAATAACGGCGAGTATGCCGCGACTCTCTTTCTCGGCAGGTCTTCTGAAATTAATTAAGCTCATCAACATGCGTATCACGGTGTAATTGGAGCGACTCGTTCGGAGTAACAACTAACGAGGGTCCGCGTTCACACCCACGTATCAAGCGGAGCATGTGTAAAAGCGTCAAATACGGATCGTTTATATGGCTCTTTAAATCTTTTGCTGTAAATGGCCCCGATACGATTGCAAGTGCACGTACTTCGTTCCTTCTGATCTTTCGCGAATTATTTTCTATGAGAACGTCTCACGCGAGAAACGATATTTTTGCATAGTCTTAATTTCTCCTCGTACTTGTACTTGACCGCGTTAAATAGTACAAGAACGAACCGTAGAATGAAATTTATTCGATAATTTTAGCACAAATTATTAGTCTTTACGTCTTTGATACGATAACATATGTGTTAAATGTATGTATTTAGCAGATTTAGTAATATCGAAATGTACAATTATTCCCCTTTTTATTTCACTTCTCGATATTGTTCATCGTGATATAACAATTAGCAAAGTATGATAATTTCTTATTGTACATATATGATTATGTATCAGGATTTTGAAGTAAGATATCGTTTTAATAGCAGCGTTTCATTAATACGTGGATTATCAGGAAAAATATTTGAAAAATTCGATATCAGATAAGAAACGTATCTCAAAATCTTTTGAAATCGCTATCGACGAGGAGTGCGAAAGTGTTTTTTTTAACTAAATACTACAATTTCTCGTGTAATTAAGCCGTTTGATTTTTCTTTCTTTCTCTTCTTCTTTTTTTTTTTTTTCTTTGCTTTGCAAAGATCAAGATTGTGCGTTGGTGTGTCATGATATTGATAGATATGCGTTAATGAACATTTTCTTAAGTACGTAATTTAAATATTTGAATTACGAATTCAAACATTAAATATAGGTTTAAATATGAATATATCATATTTAGGAGGATTAAAAATTTGATTGTAGAAGATTCCATGTGATAAATAAAAATTTAGCATCTATTATTAAATGTTACTCGATCGTGTTGTTGTCGTATCAACAGAAATATTATAAGTTTAAAAGGTTAAAACGTCGGAACAAATAACACGTGCATTACATACACATGTACCGACCGATCTTGAAATTAGTTCTGCCGTGAAGGAAAATAAGAAAATTGAAATTCACTGTCCACGTTGAAAACTACGCTTCGAGGAAGATTATTTAATTCGGTAGAGTCTGAAGATATGTATAAAGATTATTGTAACTAATGCGCTCTAATTATGGAAATGTAATACTCGTTATCAAATAATTTCAATTGACTAATTTATTGCGAAAAGATGCAGAGATTACATTAAATTGGTTAAAATTTGGCTATATTGGCCGCAATATCTTACATTGAATGATATGTTAATGTCAGTTTTAACAAGAGTAGCTTGCATTATTTTCCTATGTGCGTTGATATGTGTTTCGCTTCCGGTCGGTAACTAAATGATCGATGGTTATATCGTGGGTCGTATGTCACGAAATTCTGCCAATACCGATTACAAAATGTGGCTAATAGACTCGAGATACCAGGAACCTGATAGACATGCTCTATGGAGGGGGGGAGGGGGGGAACGAATCGCAACTATGTATAATATCCGAATACGAGATATTTTTACCCGTTACGATAAAAAGGACCTACCGCGCGTTTTTTGTTATTTCCTCGCTGCATATTCCCTTCGTTATCGTTCAACTTACAGAATCTTGTGACTAACGCATTTTAAATAAAAGGATGGCAATATCGAAGCTTTCGTATTATTTAAAATATGAATTAAGATTTTCTTTACTGCTGTTAGATAGTATATCCAACATTCTTCGTAGAGATAAATATATTGTATATTATAGTATAAAAGAATGTACAGTTATCTTAATGTAAAATATTCTTTCTCATACCTATTCTATTTATCTTTCCCGATCGTTTTATTTTTATCTAAGGTCCAAAACATTTTGCTTAAAAACATGTCACTTACGCACTCTAGCATCTGGAGGTTGAACTATAGAGCAATAAGAATATCGGAGTATACTGCTGATTTGTATAATCAAGCTTTGTTTTTTTGACAAACGTATATGACTTACACGTAAACTCAACAGTATACGACGCTGATTCAGTTTCGACGAAGAAAGAAGTTACAGATATCATAATATGCAGTGGTTAAGAACATATTTGTATTGAAATCTTCTGCTAAGAAATTTAGATTAATTCAAGGATGACTCGGGCTAACAGGTTAGTTTTTGTTGATGTGTGTGTGTGTGTAATGACACTCTGCCATTTAACATATATAAATGGTTGGATTTCATTCTGCTAATTCATCTTCGCTTCTGATATTTAGAAAGAGGGGTCGTGACGCGGAAGAAGAATTTAGCGAATTTATGCCATTAAGTAAAAGAATAAATAATCTTCATATTAATGGTTTATCAGGCATGCATGAAAATGTTACTGAAAACATGGATACAGACTGCTGCAGCAGAAGCTTTATGCCATCGCCAAATTATTCAGAGCTTTCTCAAGGATCACCGTTGTACGACGGATGCAGTTCTAGCCAAAGTAGTTACATAGCAAAATATAAACCCGATCTGGACGCGGTTGAAAATCCATTTTATTATGAAAGTAACAAGCTGCTATTTTCCTTGTACATGGAACGTGTCCAGAGAACGTCTGATTCATTTTGATATCGCTATTTTCAAATTATAATTCCTAATCATTAAGCATTTCTCGCATATCATTTTCTTCATTCCTTTTCAACGTATTTTTACTTGAATTTCAATTTTCTTAAATCGAATCAACGGAAATCTTGAAAAATTTAAGGTTCAGAGCATTGTAAACACCAATCAATTATTTATTATCAAGATATTACCTCCATATAACGCAATTGTATATATCAAAAGGATATTTAAAATTTTTTGTCAAGCGACAGTTCGCTTGGAAAGACATAGGATTAAAATTTGCATAATTATGGTTAACGAATTTAGAATTTGAACGATCTGTATTTCATTACTATTATAATATAATATAGCAATAGCAATTGAATTAAATTGATGTTTCTATATGAATGACGTGTCGTTGATCAATTGTATTTTTCTTATAAATATATATTAGATCGTAAAGTATTTTGAGATTGTGAAAGTATGAAATAGGATATTTATAATAAAATTGTCTATAAAAGAAAAAAGAAAAAGACATTAGGCTTTTAATTTATTTTTATTATGTACCTATATTGTATCGTGTTACCAGTACATGTGTGTGTGTGTGTGTGTGTGTTTATTTATTTATTTATTCATTCGTTCGTTCGTTCGTTCGTTCGTTCTTTCGTTCATTTATTTACAATAAAGTATCAGATGATCGAATAGTCGTATCAGAAAAGGACTTCCTCTCTGGCTATGACAAGCGATTCATATAACGCGCGCAATAATATGGAAATATGGCGGCCATCGAAGTATCTTCGTAATATCGATTCTCGACCTAACCTCACTTCAGTCTCCGCTAGGTGCGCACAGAGTTAGTGTCGCTTTGTAGTGGTAGAGGAAACGAAGTAACTGAGAGTAAGACAGAGCGACGGACAGGTGTTTTCTGCGCTGTTAAAAATTTCTTTTTCGAAAGTTCGGGACTCTTGTAAAACTATAAAGATCATCTGTAATATCTGTAAATAGAACGGTACTATTACGAGTTGACTTGTTTAATCTAGAAGCGCGCACGCGCCGCTTTCCCCTCGCTCTCACAATATACTCCGCGCGTAACCGCCGCCATAGTTGATATTTCTCCGATAGAATATTAATAGCAGCAGTAAGTTTTCGCGGTTAAACGTATTTTTATTTACTTGACTGAGGAAAACAAGAATGCGTTCGACGAGGGCGGTGAGACGAGGTCATTCAAGATAAAGCCTGGGATCCGTAGGAAGAAGGAGGGTGTCTACTTTCACAGCTCGTGGTTTTTAGGAGAGTGGCCTGGCATCACGGCGCTTCGAGTTAACGTGTGGCCACCGTCGGGTGGCTATGTACCGTTAGCTCGAATTCATTCCCCGTTGGCCGGCCCAAGACCCACGCTTACCTACCGACCGGAGGCCATACTCGATCGAACTCGACTGTCGTATACCCGGAAATGAGTGCGCGTCGCGGCTTGTGCCGTTAACGCAGGAAGACTGCCAGTAGTGCGCGAATTTATCACGAGTCACGACTCGTCACGATCATCTTGAAAGACCCACGTACAATTTCGACGTACGTCTCTCTTTTTCTCTCTTTCTGTCTCTTCCTCTCTCTCTCTCTCTCTCTTTCTTTCTCTCTTTCTCTCTCTCTCTCTCTCTCTTTCTCTCTCGTATGACGTGTGCACCGTAAGCAAAGCAGCCGTGGCTAGCCAAGAGAGCCGTGGCACAGCGGCGAATGTATACGTAGAAATGAGAAAGTTGCTGCCGCCACGGTGAAGATTGAGAACGACGCAGGCGAGCCAGCCAGGCGGACGGTCTCTGTACTACGCGAAGCTTCCGACGCGGCGACAGTAGTAGCAGTACAACGTTTGGAGTGCACAAGGGAGAGACACAGCTGCTTGTGGGTGAGTAGGACACGCATTTTCCTCGTGGATGATGATCGTCTTGTTGTAACTCGCGTGCACCTATATACGTGTGTCCCCGTACGGTAAACTAGAGGTACGAGTTGGAGGAATCCGCGGACGGATGCCGCCCCACGAATCTTTACGCGTTTTACTCCTAATGCGAAACGTGCACGAGAAACCGCGAAACGGTGGCCACAGAGCACCCACCCCAAGACACTAAAATCGTCGCGGGGCCCTCGTCGTGGCTCACGGCTTGGCTCGAGCTGGCTTTGGTGGGGTGGTTGGAGGTGCGGACAGTGGTTGAGAGGCTGGTGGGGTTGGAAATTGCGTGGTGGTGGGTGCCCACCGAGGTCTCGGAGGCCCCTCCGTGGCATCTCGCTGCCTCTAACCCGTCGAGGTGGGGGTGTAAACAACAGCCCTGCCTGTGCCTCTGTTGGCTCTACTCTGTCCTCCGTTTCGCCTCTGCCCTGCTCTCGCCTCTGCCAACTCGCCCGATCTTTTTCCTACTTCCTCTCCACGTAACGTCTCCCGATGCGCGATCGAAAGAGCACCGAAGGGAGGGAGAGACGCAGGGCGAAAGGGAGAAGAGAGGGAATAACCATCGAGAGAACAAAGCATCGGGCTTCGCGGACCTGTGCTATTTTCTCGCGTCACCGTGTACTCAATTCCATCATGGCCGATGTATCACCGAATCTGCTGACGTGGTAACCTTGTCCATCAGTTTACCTAACAACTGCGGCGCCGTCTATACGTGCGCGCGCGCACTTGCCTTCGATGTTTACACAACTGCGATGTTGCCTTAACTACACCCGTTCAACATTAGATATAGAGTACCCGTCGTAATCTGTATCGTACACAGCGTCTCTCTCTTTCTCTCTCTCTCTCTCTCTATATATATATATATATATATATCTATCTGTCTATCTGTCTATCTATCTATCTATCTATCTATCTATCTATCTTTATCTCTATCTCTATCTCTATCTCTAATCTCTCTCTGTTATACAGTTTTATCCTGTCTTATTACTTGTGTCCGAAATTTACGTATTTTCCTTAGCCTGGGTGCTAGTAAAAAAGCATATCTGATTGCACAATGCTCGAGAGCCGTTCCATTCAACGTACGCTGTCCCCGATATCATCATACGAAACACTAGAATTCCTCTAGAAACTGCGAATGCTCAGACATGCTCTCTTCGGTACGTGTACGCGAGGGAGACGGTTATGTAGTGTGAGAGAGATATGTTGAACCTTAAGAGAATCGGCGCCATTACGACATGCGCGTCTTGCAAAAGCGTCCAACAACGGTACGTCGGCGAGGCTGACCGGTCAGTCGCACACGCCATTCCGTGAAAGTCGAAAAACGCATCCCGCGGTGCGTCCTGTTTATGCGTGTGTGTTCACGTTTACGGTAGTTTCTTCTTGTTTCTCTAACTAAGCCGTGCAACCACCCGCAACGACTTGCTGGCACGAAATAATCGTCCATTCGACACGGCACCCTCCTCGGGTACGTCGAAAGGAGGAGAGGTGCACGGGTAACCTAACCTCTTCTCTCTCTTTCTCTATCCCTCACCCGTTTTCTACTACTCCTTCCCTACCCACCGGGTGGATCAAGGGCGAGAGTCATCGGTGTGTCCCACTTCGTCTGCCGCGATGTCTGCTTCGTATGTTCTCTCCCGATATTTCGCGTTCCCCTCCCCGGGGAGTTCCCGGTATGTCGAGGATCGTCTCCCTTCTTTCTTGACATACCCCTACCCTTTCGAGCTTGCGGCACACGCTTACGCACCTACACACCGATCTATCCATTCCTTCCCGTCCTATTCTCGCGATATTCCGTGTGTTAGTACGAGAAAGAGAGTGAGTCTCGGGCTCTATTTCGCGGTGGGTTCCCGTTTTCCCACCTATGGGTTCCCCCCTACCCTCTGTCGAGTGCTCCTAACCCCTACCCCCGTGGGGGCACCATCATGGTGGAGTGGGGTGCAATCCTGGGCCACTTCGACGACTATCCTCCCTGCTCCCGGATCCCTTTGAGGTGGGGAAGGGGGTGAAGTGGGGGATCTTTCACCCCACCCCCACATACCAACACATGGTCAAGAGGTTCGAAGTTAAGACTACGACGGTAGGAGGTGGCGCGGGACACTCTCGACGTTTAACTTCTCACCACTTTCGCGGTTAAATGCCTCGGGTGCTGTTACCAAACGCGCCGCGTTTCAAACTCAGGGAGAACAAGGGTAGCGGTGGTAACGGTGGTGTGAAAGCCCGATCCAAATTGCTAAACACTGTACCTTTAGAGCAAATAGATTGGCTATTTACCTTCGTCCGAGGCATGCTATTCCACTCAACCTTGATCTTGATTTATTACGATACTAGCATTACGAACGGATAGGGAAACGTGCACATACATTGCGCCGCGGGGAGGCGGCTTCTGTATTTTTGCTCTTTCTTTTCTTTTCTTTTTTTTTCTTTTTTTTCCCCCCTCTTCTTTCCCCTCTTTGTAATCGTTGTACCACTGTAGCGCGGACATATGTAGCGCGGAACTTTTTAACAGCGGGTCGTGTACAAGTTCTCCAACCACCTGTAGCTAATATCGGGTACGGGATACGAACATAGAAAATGGAATACAATAGCGTTGATAGTATTGACACCGAACGATGGATAAAATTAAATGAGAAATAAAATATCTTTAGATTCGATGTTTGCGATATATGACAGATGATGTTCAGATTAATTGGTTTTTATGCATGTTTATTGACTTGCAATTTGTTTTTCGTATTTAGCAACATGATCGATGTACAGACATGATGTATTTGCTTTACTTCGGAATATGTCTGCTGAAGGAACGTTACAGGATTAGAGAATATCTGTGAATTCTATGAAAACACGGAATATGTTTTGAAACAGTTTCAAGTATCGAAGGTCGATGAACTTCGACAGCAATACTCATGCGTCAAAGTGAGTGTAGTTGTGTAATATGATATGTAAATACGTATCTGTTATCAAGTGTTTGATACTCTGTTTGTTTCGTAACACGCAAATACGTTTCATTTAAGGAAAGAAACGATAATTTAAAAAGAACACGTATATTTTCAACTTCATAAGACGTTATAGCGATCTAATATGATTTTTTATATGTTTATAGAATTTGATAATTATCAAACAAATAACACAATATTCAAATTCAGTTCTGACAATTTTCATAGTTTTTAATTATTATTTACATTTTCACTGCTTTATTCAGCGTAAAGATTTGCATAGCTGGAAAAAATATTGTATTTCGTTCCATACGTTCAATAACCGATCAATTTCATGATCATTATTTATATCCTAATGCTAACTACGTTCTGTTTGGCTTTCAGATTTAATTATCGTGAAAGATGAATTTCACGCCCTTTCCCGGGTTTACAACAGGCTCGCTACCGACGGGCACGGTTCATCAGTTTGCAACCGCTAAATTCGCGCAAAACCTACCCACTGGTGGTCAGGTGGTTGGCGTTTTATCCGGTGGCGAAGGTGGTGTTCATTATCTGAGGCCGGTCGATCCGAACGGGTTCGCGGTGGCTCAAGGGGGTAACAATCAGCAGCAGCAAATTATCACGCTGCCAATTACCGTACCTGGAAAAGATGGCACGCAACAGCAGCAAACCGTCCAAATCCAGGTGGTCAATCCCAGCGTTTCGCAAAGTGGAAACAGCGGTGATCAGCCCAAATATCATTTGGCTCCAATATCTTTGGGACAGTTCCCCCAAGGTGCCGCAACAGTTCTCACCGTTGCATATAGTCAACAAGGCGCGGATGGGGTACAAATTCAAGTTCAACCGCAAAACACCGTGGCCACGACGCAAACGTAAGAACCATCGTTTCACCTAAATTACTTTCAGCACATTTTACATAGGATTGTTTATAGTAAATGTATCCTATTTTGTATTTTTCTTTTTTTTTTAAATTGTATGTTTATGTTCGTGTTAGTTGTTTATATCCTAACATATTGTCATTATTTTAGGTCTGATCAAACAACCCAAAGTACATCCACAGCAGTCACCACTACATCCCAACAAACCATTCAACAGACGGTGCAGCTACCAGGGGCACCTGAAGGATTAACCGTCGTCGCACAGATTCCACAAGATTTAATTTTACGCGAAGGTATGGAAGAGTCGAAGGAAGATGTGAAGGAAGGTACGACGCCGGTCGCTCTCATTAAGAGAGGTAACATTAAGAATCAAGGGAATCAAAGTGGAGAGGAATATATTACATCTATGCCTGCGAGCTGGCAAAGTCTGGCAACCCCAGGCTCAACTGTGGCTGATTATCTCTCTAGATTGCCTGCTAGTACCTTGCCTCTTAGTTTGCAGCACTTTCTGAAATTTTCGGCAGAAACGATAAAGAGAGAAGCCACCATCGAGTCGAGTCCTCTAGGAGCTGATGGGTTAGACGCATCTGGAAGCACCGCATCCGGTGAACAAGCAGTACAGATTACCGTGGCAAGCGGTGAAACCGCTATTATTCCCGACGTTGTTGAGGAACAAGAATCTGGTACGAAACCTAAGAGAAAAAAGAAGTATAAGAAAAAGCCTCCAAAGCCAAAAAAGCCGAAACCAGGTCAAGTGAGCATAGTTACTGCTCTTGATGGAACAACGCTGTTCTGTTGTCCTCAATGTAACATGGCTTATCCTGAAAAGGAACTCCTGGAACAACACCTTATCGGGCATAAAATAGAAAGAAGGTTTATTTGTGACATTTGTGGTGCAGGTTTGAAACGTAAAGAACATTTAGAACGGCACAAATTGGGTCACAATCCGGATAGACCTTTTATTTGTTCAGTTTGCATGAAAGGCTTCAAACGAAAAGAGCACTTGAATCTTCATTTTGTTATACATTCTGGACAGAAAACAGAGGTTTGTACTGAATGTGGTAAAGCATTCTATCGCAAGGATCACTTGAGAAAACATGCCAGATCCCATTTGGCAAAACGTATCAAAGAAGATCCCTCGAATATTGCTGACACTTCCCAAAATTCGCAACAGCAAACGGATCAACAACAACAGGCGGAACAATTGCAACAGCAAGCAGACCAATTACAGCAACAATCTTCGGTATCTGAGTTGCAGCAGATTCAAATACAAGTAGGTCAAGGATCTCAGGCACAGATTCATCAGATAGCTGTTAGTGAACAGTCTACGGTTGTTCTTCCAACTGCTGCGGAAACTGGTGCAATGGCTATGCTCCATCATCAACAACAACAACAACAACAGCAGCAGCAGCAGCAGCAGCAGCAGCAGCAACAACAGCAGCAGCAGCAGCAGCAGCAGCAGCCGCAACAACAGCAGCAACAGCAGCATTAGCAGCAGCATACCGCCCCGAGTCAGCCTGGGCGGTTCTTCCGATTCAATCATCAACAAGCTAGAGGTCGTGCAAGGCAAGGTGTTCTTGCCGATTGAATTCTATAATCTCATAGTCAAATTGGTATTGTGTTAAAAAAAAAATTCGTTGATGGTGGTTATCGTTGCCTAGTAGTGGTGTTACAAAATTGAGACATTCGCTGTATCTTTAAATAAAGATACTTTTACTGACGAGCCGTCGCATTTCGAAGTTTGTACACCATCAGCTTCTTAAGGAAGTTGTAGGCCAGATTAATCTATGATTATAATTACACTGCTGAGCTGACTGACAAATGAAGTTCATACGTATGATTTTTCATTTTTGCGTACACGTTATAGCGTACGTGTAGAAAAACAAAAAAAAAAAAGAAAAAAAATTATGAAAGACGAGTTAATTTGCTCGTTTAATTCAAAATGTTTTTGTCGCTAATCCAGTTCCATGACGCGAGTTAGAATTAAATAAAAGAAGTTTATATATACATATATTATATATATATATAAATATATAAATATGAAAATATATTTTTGAAAGCGCGAACTGGATTCGTCACACAGAATGCAATCGAGTTTTCGGCCGAAGTTAATTTCTTTTCCTTTCTGTTTTTTTTTTTTTTTTTTTTCCATAATAAACATAAGATGAGAAAAATACGTAATGCGTAAGAAACTAAATTAAAATAATACACAAGGCAGGGCTGTAAATACAACCAATTTACCGTTCACAAAAAAAGGGAAGAAACTGTCGTGCAGATATAAAATGAATCCATTTATTTATTTCACTTGTTCTTTATGTGATTATACAGACACGAAACAAGAGTGTATCGTAAAAACCATTGAACGATGATTAATATTTAAAAGGAAACCACGTTTTGCGATATAAATTGTAAAGTTTTATATTTCTATCTGCATCTACACATTGATTAGCTAATGTTTGCTTTTACGTAAATAGATACATTTTTTACTTTATCAATATAAATGAGTCTAAGAAAAACACATTTGTTGTTACAAAAATTTCAAAATAATTAAATGTAAGTACATCTGTTATTTTTGAATTAATTTAAGATTATCACAAAAGTGGCTAATTTAAATGGTGTATTTAGATTCAGCAAAAAGCAGTTCTACAGCCACTAATAAATACATCTAGAGATTCTAAGCTAGTGTAATTTATTTTGTATAGTATTTAAATCGTTTTATTTACTAAACTAGTAATTTTTATGAGAAGACTTTTTAATTCTCTTCTTTCAGTTGAATATACATATTCGAAAAAAGAATTTTGTATTATCATAAAATGCACATTTCAGAGATACAGCAAATAATTGATGGAAATGAACCATCATCCAATTTATTCATTAATCATGATACACTCTCAAGATCATTTGAGAAGAAGATGTATGTATACAAAAAAGAATAATTTTTATTGCAAGTATCATTATCAAAGGCAATGGGTATAACTGAACAACAAATATAATTATTATTTTATTATCATATTATTATAGCTATTATCATAATCAGTATGGATAGTCTATAAGTCATTTTCATTGTTACTTACATAAATATTGGAGAAAATAGCTAAAATAAAACATTTAATATAAACAATTTTCTATTGATTAACCAATTATAAAAATTTGTGTATTATTAATTCTCGTACTTTTAATTTATCAACTACCGAGTATGAGTTGTTAATATCTAAAATATATCGATGCATTTTAAATAAACAAACTATTAACCGATAATCTATATACAGGAGAATTTATTAATCTTTGAAATCATTTGTATATTTGTATTGATATTATTCTATTAATGGATGTAAGGATTATATATTTTTTTTATGTTACTATATATATATATATATGTATGTATGTATGTATATATATATGTGTGTGTACACAGGCGCGCGCGCACGCACGCATAATTTTAATTTTTATTAATTTTAATAAAATATTCATTTACAAATAAATTATTCGTTACAACAATTTTCATATACATTAACTACAAATTCTTATATTACTAAATTTTCATTTCACATTCTGCAATAATAGAGATTATTAATTAACCGTTAATCACAAAAATATAACATTATAAGACACAAGATATTCCTCGTCAAGTTTCGCTCCGTACTTTTCTCCTTCTGATTGGTGGTATTCCTCGACGACCGTGGAGTATATATCTCGAACTTGTTCCTACTCCCATAGACGGAGAGAAAGAGAGAGAAAATAATGGCAGGTCGCCGGGAGCAATTCGAAGTTAAAACCCCGATGGATTCGGGCATTTTCGCCGGCGCGGCTGCGAGGAGGGTCGGGAGAGAGAAAAAATAGTTAAGAGGCTGGCACAGTAGAGGGCGGACGGATGGGGTGGGGGCACCGACTTGAGGGACAGGTGTCAACGGCACACACATAGAGCGGGGGATCTTTTTTCGGAGATTCTCGGCTTCGTGAGAATTTTTGTACCAGGCGAGCGCAAGCTGCTAAGTACTAAATGGTAAGGTGGATTTTCTACTAAATTTTTTCGAATTAAGTTAGAGCTTAACGTTCGTGATGTTCCGTATTCGGTACGGCCATTTTCTGCTGAATTTCGTGCGAATTCGGCCCCCGCGTATCGACTAGGTGCCGAGAGGGGGAAGTCTCGGGGTCTCTCCCCTCACACTTCATCCCACTGCACGCATACTGTACCCATCCCTCTGCCACCAGATCATCCCCCCTGCGTCCTCCCCCGTTCTCCTTCATTCTTCCCGTCCTCTGATTCCCGTTCTCCGCGCCGCCGTCCCTCTACGGCCACCCTTCCCCCGCATCGCGACGATCCTCCGCCGCTTACAATATTCGTTTTTTAACGTCTTTTTCCGTCTTCTACCCTTTTCTATAATCAGTGTACATCCTTCGTAATCCTTATTAAAAGAACGCGTGCAATATCCTAGTATATTCACCAGTGAAGATTTACGTGTTTTTTTTGTACAACAATCGTGCGGTTTAAGAAGGGAAACGCGACTGTTTCCCCTGTGTGTATTTCCTCGTGACAGAAGGCTGACGCAGCAGCAGCAGCAGCGGCGGTGGCGGTGGCGTGCTGTGTTCTCTTGCTTCTTATGCTTGTGTCTCTCGTGTTGTAAAAATCTGCCCCTACGCTCGCTCTCACCTCTCGGAGACCCCCCTCCGAGGAAAGGATTCGATTCCACGGCGAAGAAACATGGGGAGAGGGACGTTGCTGTGAGTAAATACTCGGGCGTCGTTTAAGCTGGACGTACCAGATACCTTCGTCTCGGTGTGTCATGTACCCGCGAAACGCCTCTCCCGTTGTTATCGCCGATGTCGCCGACAACTTATTTTCCGCGTCTCTCCCCGAGTTTTTCCAACGGACGATGGCATAATTTTTGTTTAAGACGGTTGCAATGTATCTCATAGGCACATATCACTGTCTAATGTCGGCGAGTTGTTCAATGTTTATTAGTATGTTAACGATAACGCGTCGTGATTGTAAATTTTGGGAAAATGTTGAAAGATGTTGGTTGACCGACGAACCTCTTCCGCGAAACCATCCTGTAACTCGTAGTATGTAAAGCGTCGATAAGTGTCATTTTATATCGGTTCTAATTCGTTTGCGATTTTTCAGGTATTTGATTGACGGTTTGCAATGAATTTCCCGCCGTTCGGAAGCCATTTTCCCGGTACTATTCCTAGTATTCATCAGTTCGCAACCGACGGCTCCGGTGGTGCGGGCGGACGTTACGCCAATCATTTTCCCAACCAGCCTCCGATTGGAGTGCCGGTTATGGGAAAGTACCGTCCTGAAAGCAACGGCGTGCAATCTGCTCAGTCACAAGTGATGATGAACAATAAAGCAAGTTATCCTAACAGCAATGTTCATCATTACCCAAACGTACCATATTCCCAAGCTCAACCAGTCCAACAGCGGCCCTCTAATTCGCCTGGAATGCCAGAAAAGCGTTCTTATCATCAGGTCAGCTATTTTGCCTTTCTATATTAAAATTCAAATAATAGGATAATATGGGAGTACTTAATAGAGAATTGAAACTTTTCAGCAAGCGACTGAAACTATAAATCAACAAGATGTTTGCAATCTCCTACAGGATAAAGATAAGAATAAAGAAAAGAAGGGAGACGAGCAACAGCGCAATGGAGAAACTACAACAAATGGTAGCCAACAAGATTATACGATGCATCAACATCATCAGCAGCACGCACATACTCAAACTCCTGCAACTATGCCTGCTACGTGGCAGTCTTTGGCTACTCCCGGATCCACAGTGGCAGACTACCTCAGTCATTTACCAGCTAGTACTTTACCGTTAAGTTTACATCATTTCTTAAAATATTCTGCAGAAAGTATTAAGAAAGAATCAGAAATGGCACAAACCACTTCTGTAGCTGTAGCAACTACAACAACGCCTAACATAATGATGTCCCCGAATAATAAAAAGAAGAAGAAGAAGAAGGCTCCCAAGGAGAAAAAGCCACGTCCAAAACCTGGAGAAATTCGCTTAACGACGGCTCTAGATGGCTCTACATTGTATTGCTGTCCAGAGTGTCATATGGCATACCCTGAACGTGAATTATTGGAACAACATCTTCTGGGACATACTTTAGAACGAAGATTCGTGTGCGATATTTGTGGGGCAGGCCTCAAAAGGAAGGATCATCTTACACGTCACAAACAGAGTCACAATCCCGAACGTCCATACGTTTGTACTGTTTGTTTAAAAGCTTTCAAAAGGAAAGAGCAATTGACATTACACTTCGTTATACATTCTGGCGAGAAACGGCATGTATGCACAGAGTGTGGAAAAGGATTTTACCGTAAAGATCATTTAAGAAAGCACACCAGAAGCCACATTGCAAGAAGGGTGAAAGCTGAGCTCAGTCAAAATGCTGGTAAGGAGATAGGAATATGTTTTGTCTGTGCGGTAATAAAACACGAATAAAGCATTTTTGTTACGTTAACGAGATTCTTTTATCTCTAGGTACGCAGCAAAATCAACAACAAAATAATGTTTCAAATATGCAGACAACAGCTGTTACAGCATCATCTGTTCTTTCTGGTGGACATCCGGGACCTCTCCTGTCCTGAGCCCCGCCACCAGGGAACTTCCAAGTTCCCCATCCTAATAATATTCTTCACTCGCATACTTCTCATCATTCGTTGCATCATCATCATTTGACGGCCGTTAACGTGGCTCACCAATCGAGTGTCACGCCACTTGCTACATCCAGCCACTATCAATCGCACGACCTCAGTTTCTTGGGACACGTTAAAGATTTCTGAGAGCAGGGGAAGACCTCGATCAAGAGGTAACAAAACTGACAAATTATACGAGTACTCTTAGCCAGTGAGAGTTAATTCGACCGCTTTTCTTCGTTTCGATTTTAGTAAGTTTTCTACGATAACAAACAATTATCCGTGATTCTGCTGACTCTCTATGTCCTAGTACAATAACGCAAAAGCTGTGACAGTTGCATAAATTTTTCAACGGTATGCACAGTTTTTTATCACCTGTATGTCAGGTATTGTTTTTGAGATATGTACGCATAGATCTTATCTTGAGGAAGTGTGCCATATGTGTATGTACATGATCAAAAGAAGAAAAAAAAGGGGGGTGGGGAAGAAAAATGAAGAGAGAGAGAGAGAGAGAGAGAGAGAGACATAGAGAGTGTTTCCATGCACACGGAGATGAGACACCATAATTTTCTCTAGGAGCGTTAGATTAGAGCCTGATATAAAAGTCTTGCCATACTACTGTATGTATGAGAAACAAAACATATTTTTATGAAGGCTTGATGTAAAACACAAAGAAGCTACTTATTATCATTGCTAAGCTTATTATCAAGAGAGAGAAATATTATAAATCTTTTCCAAATGCGTTGAACCGAATGATTCAATTTAGTTTATGAATTTATTTTCAATTAGTCAATCTAAAATCGTTGAACACAAACAAAAGTTTAGAATTTGCGTGAATGAAGACATGTATATAAGGATGCAAACGAGTCATCCCACCGATTAATATGTAACGTCTTTCAATTTCTTAATAAGCTGAAAAGTATATTTCTTTTAATTAATTAATTATCATTGACTCGACGATATTTTGATCGTATCTTGATGTAAAGAATTAAACATGTTTACAATCTTTCCGACGAAGTTAGAAAATATTTTATTTTTAGTATATTGAGTTACTTAATGTTTTAACGAAACATTACAAAGCAGTAGCTAAAAGAACACGTGGCAATACTTTAGTCAGTAACGAAGGAACGAAGAAACATTATTTCGCTTTTGTTTTTATAAATTTATTTCGTATATATACAAAGTTGACAGTATTTTATATTTTACAATATATAGTTCCAAATTTTTGCTTGTATGTATACATTTATACATAATTGCGTATATATACATATGTATGTATTTATGTACACGTATATATCTTGCGTTTTCGCCGAGAATCGTACTATATCTCACTTTTTTTTTTTTTTTTTATATACGTAAGTTCTTTAGGAGTTTACATCGTTTTTTATATCGTTTTTTTTTTACATTGTTTTTTTATACATATTTTTTTCGTTAAATCCCTTTAACTTTCGTTGAATACTGATCGTGTTAGTGAACGTTTTTCGTTAGACTTCATGTACTTTTGATTTTCTTTGTTTATTATTATTATTATTATTATTATTATTATTATTATTATTATTATAATTTTTATACGTATATATCATAGTAAATATTCAAGTAATCGTCGTTAAAAAGAATGCTAGTTTTATAATCTTTTTTTTTATGTCTTATTTATCCGCATCGTGGAAGTGAAATACCCTCGCGGACTGTGATCGTTTCGGACAAAACTGACATTTGTTCCAATTGTCTCGCTTTGTCTGATATGTTTTTTTCAACCATTTCTTCCTCGTTTTAGTATTATTCAGTGTGCCATTTTCTTCGAATTCCCTACGCCGATACTTTCTTGCCACAGGCATTAATTCAGTCTACCAGATCGTCGACGCTATCCTTTCGTCCTCTTTTTCTTTTTTTTTCTTTTTTTCTTTTTTTTTTTTAATTCTTAAACGTAGACGTCCTATATCCTTAGACGTTACACGCAACAGCTGCTGAATACGTTTACGTTCCGATGTAAACCGTACGAGGGAAACAAAATGCAAGAATATAACGTATGAGAAAATTAGTTAGGAATGTGATGCGCTATTATAAAAAGAGAAGAGAGAAAGGAAAGGGAAAATATTGAAAGCATCGTATTCGTTGGGAGGAGGACGCGTTTCGGCGATCCATTACTGCTTACGAGAATGAACTATAAAGTATTTTGTAAAGAACCTAGGGTATGCAAATAGAATAGACGTACAAATTCATCGTTGATATATTTTTCAATTATTTCCTACGTTTGACCGTAAATATACACACAGTTATTTTCTAACGTTCACTTAAGTTTTGTTCCAGTAATCATAAATATTTAGTCTTCTTCCAATTGATCCTCACCGACTGTTTTGCATCATATTTCTAGCAAAGTCGTATATACGTTCTATAGCAGGTAATATGAAAAATTCAGGATTCGTCAGACCTCAAATATAAGGATGTACTAAAAATATTATATACAAATATATATGTGTGTGTATATATATATATATACTAAAAGTTATATATATATATAGATATATATATATATATATACATTTAAAAGAAGTATAAAAGAACGAGCTGTATTAAAATACTCCACCGCCATGTACTTGTAATCATGAGAAAAAGAGAAGAGAAGAAAGAGAACAGAGAGTACACTTTAGGTTATATGTTTTAGCGAGTAAGTTTGTATACAAGATGAAGAAAAAAAAAAAAAATAAGATTACTACGATATGTAAGTGAAAGACGAGGAGAGAAGTATAAAAGATGCGTATGCCTGCATGTGTTGTATGCGTGTACATGCACGCGCGCGCCGAATCGGAGAGAAAAATACGTCGGAACGTGTGTGCTTGTTGCGTGCGTTTTATGCGTGCATATAATAATCCGAAAGGTGTAGGGAGAAGAGAGAAAGAGCCTGTGAAAGAATTAAACAAAGGGAAAGAGAGGGAAAAAAGAAAGAACGTTGACATGTGGGTAGTTATATATATAAAAGTATATAATATAATATAAAAATATATATATATATATATAGCGTGTGCGTGCGTGTATGCGTGCGCGCGCGTGTGTGTGTGTGTGTGAGAGAGAGATAGAGGGAGAGAGAGAGGGAGGGAGGGGGAGGGAGAGGGAGAGAGAGAGATGTCAAATTTTTTCGGAACAGGAAATCGATGGACTACATGAAGTGGAAAAGTGAGATGAAAATAATGACAAATAGCTTTACGATTTATAAAAAGAAACAATTAAACAACAGCGAGCGCGCGCGAAAAAGGGCGAGCGAGCGAGCGAGCGAGCGAGCGAGAGAGAGAGAGAGAGAGAGAGAGAGAGAGAGAGAGAGAGAGAAATTTTTCAGAAGTTCGACGTATGACTTTTTTTGAGAGATTAAACAAATGAGAGGCTCAAGAAGCGGTCTATTTTCAAGGGTAGCCAAAAAGAAAAATGAATAAAAAAAATGGAGAAAGAACCTGATATTTCAGCGCTCGACGAGGCGGACAGTTTGTCTTTGATATTTCAGAAAACCGACCACTTCGTCGAGGTGTAATAGGCATAGTTGGTGTTCCTAGAGAAAAAAAGATGTGAAAGAGAGAAGGGAAAGGGAGGAATAAGAATAGTTAACGCGTCTGTAAAAACGGAAGAGAAGAAAGAAAAATAACAATTCTCCGGTGCCTTTTCATAGCGCTGGACTTTAACCGCACCTGCATACTTTTTCCACCTTATGAGTAAAAGTCCATGGATATGGCCTCGTGCATAGCTCTTTTTCGGGACACCCTGTGTATGCTCCTTTCCTCTTTCGCCCCCCGTTCGCAACTTTTTTGTCGTTTTCGCCGCCATCCGACACTCTTTTTGCGCCGTGAGCAAGCCAACACAAAAAAAAAAAAAAAAAAAAAAAAAAAAAAAAAAAAAAAAAAAAAAAAAAAAGAGAAAAAAAGAAAAAAGAAGAAAAAGAGATGAACAAAAAGCGGTTCAACGGGCGATCGAGAGAGGAAGAAGATGAAATATTTTTTAATAATGTGAATATGATGATTGAAAGAGAAGAAAAAGTAAGATGTGTGTTTTTTAGAAAAAAAATAGAAAAAAAAAGAGGATTCGGAGACGAGAGTTGTTGACGAAAGGGGAGTGAACAGAATGAAGAAACACGTTTTTTCTGTACTTTTCAATTATGACTTCTTCAGTTTTCTTTTTTTTTTTTTTTTTTTTTTTTTTTAAGCAATCGTTTCGCGTTTCATCAAATGGCAAAAGCCCCAAGTATAAAAGGACGTGGAAAATTTGTTACTCGGATGGAATGGGAAATATTTATTTGCATTTTCCAGGATTAGAATTTCGCTGTTAGAGCTGTGTATACGTTTTATTACTTATTCCTTCCTGCGTATCAAATGTATAGATATTTTACTTTATGACATGAATCAAATGAACTGCAGCTTCGTTACAGAGGATACCGAGGAACTCTGTTTTGCGAAGTCAGTGGTTGGAAACGATTTAGTTTGTCCTCTGCCTATACATACATACGTTTTCCGTTCTTGTAATCGATAGTAGTGTCTAATGATTAAACGAGCATAAGCGTCGCGTTTTATAGAGCATAAGTAGTAATAAGGTATAGGCCTTTATTGCCTAAGTTGCACGAGCTAAGAGAGTGAAAGGGAGAGATTGCGAGTGAAACCGAGAGCGAGAGAATGGGAAAAAATAACAAAATGATAATAACAGATTGAATTTGCGTACATCTCGTTTTACAGTTTTACTAGAAACTGTAAGGAAGAAGACATAAGAAAGAAAAGCGTTAAATCTTGAGAAAACAAACTCACGGAAACTTGTAGGATTCCTTTTTTTCGTATGATGGTGAAAGCGTTTCGTACTGATGTTTACTTAATCCTCTATGGACTATTCGTACTAATGCGCGTGAATATGTAATGGCTTTTAACTGGAAGCATTGAACATTTTCTCTTGGAACGAGAAAAAAAAAAAAAAAAAAAGAAAAGAAACGAACCTATAAAAAGGTCACCAAAATTGTTGAAAATGGGAACTTTTTCTTAGAGCATCGAATGCTTTGTTTAGATTATAGAGGATTAATATCACAAAATACCGTTATTGTTATTACTATTACGTTTTTGCGTTATTTGTATACTATCATTTACAGCGATACGATTATAGACATTCGAATGCTATTTCTGTAGTAAGTTCGAAAATAATCATTGCTCGAAATGGGACATCGTGTTCGGTAATGACAACGTGACTTGACGTCTGTCGATCTTAACCTCGTCAAGAATGAGCAAGGAGAAAAATCGAATGACCAGAAAGAACGACAACGATGAGAGGCACAGTTTCGAGCATTGATTTCTCGCTAATTTACCATGTGGTTATTGTAGAACTGATTGTTCTCGGCGAGCGATCAGACGTAAAGGTAAATTGATCGAACAGGGAAGAAGAAAGAAAAACTAAAAGTTTAAAAGGTAACAGTTTGTTGTAAATCAAACGCAATTCACTGAGAGATATGAGGGTGACAATGAAAACCATATTTTTCTACGCAGTGTCGAAAAAAAAAAAAAAAAAACTCTTAATCGTACTAATGCAGAATAGAGCCGAAAATGAATTCGATTTAAAAAAAGAATGGCTTCGTCGCGTGAAGCGCAATGATTTGCTTCGCGCGCGAGCTACGGACTTTAGTTGGTTCATGCAAAAATGATGGAAAGGAAGAACACAAAAGGGAGGGGAGAAAGTACAATAACGAAACTTGAGATTCGCGCTAATATATTTAGAGGCACCGAAGCGTTCTCCCGCGCACTTTTTTCCTTGTAAATAGAACGAAACCGAAGAAGAAAGAAAGAAGGGATAGACTTAAGATGAACACCGAGTAAAAATACATCGTTTTCGAATGGAACAAGATAATGATTTCTCGATCGAGAGGTGAATAATTTTTTATAAGGTTCATCGGATAGCTGTTGGTCGTTTAAGCAACCTTAGACGTAAGTTAGTACACGCGTACTTACACGATCCTTTACGGTCTAACTTTCTCATTTTTCGACACGCGAGCAAATGAAAAAAAGGAATACAAATTTTTAAGTTAATATCCGCATCGCTATATATTCGCACAGCAAAGAAAAATTCGTTTCTGGCACTTAAATTACCGTTGCATCTCGATATCTTGTTTCATCCATTTTGGGAATTATTTAAAAAACCAAAAGGTCGTTCAACCGATCCTTCTATCGTAATAAGCCCTTTGAAAAAAAGTTATAGATCAAAATTGAGTTGGTGTAGGAGCTAGACCGTAAAGGATTCGAACGAAACAGGAGAAGTTTTGCATGAACCAACGGGCGCTGTTCTTACGTGTATATTTTATCGGAGTATCCAGCTGCCGCGGTTCAGTTTCTCGGCTTGTCCAGTCGGCGTGGTATGTGTGCTTGCGTTTTTTGCGTGCGTCCTCTGTGCGCGTGTGCGTAAATGTGATTACCGGTTTTTCAAACAGAGACGTCAGCACAACAGGCGAGTAACGACGGAAGGGAAATATGGAAAGATATACAAATTCCTCGACATAGTACAAAGCATTTAAACTCCTCTTTTTCCAATAGCCTAGGGAATATAATAAGTATGCATTGCACATAAGTCATTACGCGTAAAATAGACATCTACCGAGTAGCCGGAGAGTCCGCGACGCAACGAGGCAATTTATTTTCTTTGTTTCTGTTCTTCTCTCTTCCATTAGTTTTGTCTCGATAACGTAGTAGAAAAGTTATGACAATGATCTTTTTTTAACCCTTTGCACTCGTGAATCGCTTCTTTGAAACGCGACAAAGGAAACTCACATTCAATTCGTAACTTTCGAGAACATATTTCGAAATTAAAAAGAATACGCAAGCAAAGACGTAAAAATATGAAAGCCTTGATGATTTCGTAATTTATTTCGTTCTCTTGTTCGTTTATTTTGCTTTTTAATACGGTAGCATTTTGCTTGAAAACGTAAGTGCAGAGGGTGCCAACAAATCGTACATGCAGTTCGTCTAAATAGATCTGTAAAGGATTTTTTAAGGAGCTCTTCTTATTGGACACACAAACGCAATACTAAAGATCCGTAAGAAAGATATTCTTACAAACTTTTTACGAGACTGCAAAGGCTGACGTTTTATAGATTACTCGAAATAGCGCGAGGTACTTACATTGCGACCGATCAAATGTTAGCAAGGTATATACTTTTGTAATAGACTAGCCAAATTGTGAATGGTGAATATTTTATATAAACCGTATAGAATCCTCTGAGAATTAATTTCGACGCACCGCTGAATGCACACAATAAGATATATCGTTTGGAAAACTTCAAGTTCCGGTAGCTATATCTCGAGTCGAATCGTATTTGTCTTGTCTCGAAACTTCTTGATTTGTTCACCACCGTTTAGTGTATCACGATAAACCGTATGCCTAAAGAGCGCATAGATACTGCCATAATTGCGATTATTAGTAGCATCGAATTAAAAAGAAAGAAAGAAAAAGAGAAATACGAAAAAGAAGCGTTTAACAAAAATGTAACATCGATAAACGATGCACTTGCTTCGAAAAAGAAATTTACTCAATACCCATTTTTCGAATCTAAGATTGCGTTTCCGGTTGTGGATTTTCCGGACATCCGGATAGATAATAAAGGAGAAAGAAAGGGAAATAGTGAAATTTTCAAGCTCGGAATATAGGAAATACGAGTCTTTTGTTCGAATCCACCATGTTTTCTTTTTCTTCATTTCCGTTTGTTCCTCACCGAAACATTTGTACCACAGTCTTCCAGGGTACAAAGGAAAGAGTAAAATAATACCGTTCGTTCGTCATGGTGCGTAAATCAAAAAGGGAAAGAACAGGCGAGAAATAAAAAGGGATGAAGAAGAAAGGTGGGGGGAGAGAGAGAGAGAGAGAGAGAGAGAGCAGAGAGCGGGAAAAGAGAGAAGAAAAAAGGGAAAGAAAGATAAGGTGAAACAAAA